>QXTE01000578.1:33689-253882 GCA_003942145.1 Platysternon megacephalum
GACTGGAAAAAAGCTAATGTAGTGCCCATCTTTAAGAAAGGGAAGAAGGAAGATCCAGGGAACTACAGGCCAGTTAGTCTCACCTCAGTCCCTGGAAAAATCATGGAACAGGTCCTCAAGGAATCAATCCTGAACCACTTAAAGGAGGGGAAAGTGATCAGGAACAGTCAGCATGGATTCACCAAGGGCAAGTCATGCCTGACTAACCTAATTGCCTTCTATGATAAGATAACCGGCTCTGTGGATGAGGGGAAAGCAGTGGATGTGCTATTTCTGGACTTTAGCAAAGCTTTTGATACAGTCTCCCACAGTATTCTTGCCAGCAAGTTAAAGAAGTATGGGCTGGATGAATGGACGGTAAGGTGGATAGAAAACTGGCTAGATGGTCGGGCTCAACGGGTAGTGATCAATGGTTCCTTGTCTAGTTGGCAGCCGGTATCAAGTGGAGTGCCCCAAGGGTCGGTGCTGGGGCCGGTTTTATTCAATATCTTCATTAACGATCTGGAAGATGGTGTGGACTGCACCCTTAGCAAGTTTGCAGATGACACTAAACTGGGAGGAGTGGTTGATACGCTGGAGGGTAGGGATAGGATACAGAGGGACCTAGACAAATTAGAGGATTGGGCCAAAAGAAATATGATGAGGTTCAACAAGGACAAGTGCAGAGTCCTGCATTTAGGACGAAAGAATCCCATGCACTGCTATAGACTAGGGACCGAATGGCTGGGCAGCAGTTCTGCAGAAAAGGACCTAGGGGTTACGGTGGACGAAAAGCTGAATATGAGTCAACAGTGTGCCCTTGTTGCCAAGAAGGCTAATGGCATTTTGGGTTGTATAAGTAGGGGCATTTCCAGCAGATCGAGGGATGTGATCATTCCCCTCTACTCAGCACTGGTGAGGCCTCATTTGGAGTACTGTGTCCAGTTTTGGGCCCCACACTACAAGAAGGATGTGGATAAATTGGAGAGAGTCCAGCGGAGGGCAACAAAAATGATTAGGGGGCTGGAGCACATGACTTACGAGGAGAGGCTGAGGGAACTGGGATTGTTTAGTCTGCAGAAGAGAAGAATGAGGGGCGATTTGATAGCTGCTTTCAACTACCTGAAAGGGGGTTCCAAAGAGGATGGATCTAGACTGTTCTCAGTGATAGAAGATGACAGAACAAGGAGTAATGGTCTCAAGTTGCAGAGGGGGAGGTTTAGGTTGGACATTAGGAAAAACTTTTTCACTAGTAGGGTGGTGAAGAACTGGAATGGGTTACCTAGGGAGGTAGTGGAATCTCCTTCCTTAGAGGTTTTTAAGGTCAGGCTTGACAAAGCCCTGGCTGGGCTGATTTAGTTGGGTTTGGTCCTGCTTTGAGCAGGGGGTTGGACTAGATGACCTCCTGAGGTCCCTTCCAACCCTGAGATTCTATGATTCTATTCTATGATTCTATGATAAGCATATTTCCATAAACATATGGAGTGCAATGTCACAGCGGGCGTGGAGCTGCTCGGTTTGCAGTCTTAGTAGTGCCTGGAGCGTGTCCGCTTGGCGCTCCATAATGTTTAAGAACCACTCGGTGGCTTGGTGTTGGCGCGCTGCGTTCTCCTTTCGGTCCCTCTTCTCGCTGTCCCGCCACTCCTTCAGTTCTGGTTTTCCGGCTGTGGAGTGCATCATGACATCATGCAGAAAGTCCTCTTTAGTTCTTCGTTGCCACTGTCTAATTCCGTGCAGCTGTTCAGCCGGTGATAACAAAGAGGGAGGCTGGGCTCCCAAGGTCATATCTGTGAAGCCAAAATGCCACATTTTACAGAAGCAGTATTGTTTGCAACAGAGACCACTGATTCAGTGATTTAAAACACACCACTATTCACATGCCTGTCACTAACTGGCTGATCCCAGGCAAGCACACATGAGCCACAAGACCCCCCAAAATGGTGAGTAACCGCAGGGGAAATCAATGTTCCAGGACCATACTGTACGCTGGGCACATGGCTCTTGGCCAGCACTGTAGGGGGGGCCTTATAATCATTACTGTCCCCACATTTTCCACAGGCAGTGTTCATTACCCTCGCTGCTGAGGGTGAGCAGGGAATCAAGGGAGGGTCTTCTCCAAGACGGCGGCTTCCGCTGTGACCCTTATGCGGCTCGCCTGTGTGCAGCAGTGCCCCCTCCAATTGACGGCAGAATGGCGTGGAAAAGTTACCCTTAATGGGGCAAGAAACAAAGCAGCTCTGCCAAAGAACCTGTGGCAGTGGATTGCCCAGTATCTTCATGAGAGTTTCATGGAGATCTCTGAGGCAGATTCCCGTCAGGGACGGCTCTATAGTTTTTGCCGCCACAAGCAAAAAAAAAAAAAAAAAAAAAAAAGCCGCAAACGCGATCGGGAACTCTTACGCCCCCGCTTCATTTTTCGGTGGCAATTTGGCTGTAGGTCCTTCCCTCCCACACGGACTGAGGGACCCGCCGCCGAATTGCCGCCGAAGAGCCGGAGGTGCCGCCCCCTTCCAGGGGCCGCCCCAAGCACCTGCTTGCTGGGCTGGTGCCTGGAGCCGGCCCTGATTCCCGTGAAGTGAGGGAGTCAATCAACATCCTGTTCCGCTGCTCAGACTAGGCATGTGGTGGTACACGCTTCATACAGACACAAGTCTGCTTTCTGCAACCCTCCTGCCCCCAACAACTTGCTTCAGCGATTCCCCAAATCAAAGCCACTTACCAGGGGCCTCCTCTCCTGTTTGCGCTTCGCCAAGTTCTGACAGCTGTGGCTGGCTAGTCTCCTCCGGGGTAGAGAAGAGCCCCTGGCTGCATGCACCTCTGGCCTCTGAGTTGTCCTCTGCCTCTGGGTCTCCCTCCCCCTCCACATCCTCATCCAAGAATTCATGCTCCTGGCTCAGTCCACTCTCGACTGGCACGCGAGCCACCGAAGTATCCACAGTGGCCTTTGCAGTGGAGATGGGGTCACCACTGAGAATCATGTCCAGCTCTTTGTAGAAACAGCAGCTCATGGGCGCAGCACCGGAACAGTGGTTTGCCTCCCATGCCTTGTGGTAGGCGTTCCGCAGCTCCTTCACTTTGACCCTGCACTGCAGTGTGTCCCGGGCATAGCTCCTTTCTACCATGCATCGTGAAATCTGTCCGTAGGTGTCATAATTCCTACGGCTGGAGAGCAGCTGGGACTGCACAGCCTCCTCTCCCCAAATGCTGATGAGGTCCAGCAGCTCGGCATTGCTCCAAGCGGGGGATTGCCTGGTGCATGGAGCAGGCATGGCCACCTGGAAAGATGCGCTGAGACCACTGCACGCATCACCGAGCAAACAGGAAGGGGACTTTCAAAATTCCCAAGGAATTTAAGGGGTGGGGCTCAGACTTGGTCACCTGAGGGCAGGGCAGTAGAGTTCAAACCGATGACCAGAGAGGCGAGAACAGGCATTGTGGGACACCTCGCAGAGGCCAATTGCAGCGCTGTAATCGACCAGGGTGTCTGCACTGGCATCGCAGCGCTGTAGCCCCGGCACAGAAAGCTGTATGCCTCTCGTCAGGGTGGTATTTTTACAGCGCTGCAACTGAGCAGTTTCTGTGCACTAAGTGGCTTGGCAGTGTGTACACCTCAGGAGTTACAGCGCAGAAAGCTGCTTTACTGCACAGAAACTTGCCAGTGTAGACAAGGCCTGTGTCTTTCTGCAGCCGGGTGTGTCCCTACTTGGGTGTGTCCTGGAGGAGGCTTGAGGGCCTAGCACAGCAGGACAGTGTAAGAGAGCCCAGGCTGGTGGAATAGGCAGGCTCAGTGGTACCCCAGTACATCAGGTGGCATCCGGGGGCAGGCGGGGGGCAAGCCATCACACTCACATTCTAACTAGACTGGACAGTCGAAAGGTGGGAGATGAAACAAAGGCCCAGAGAGAGGAAGTGACTTGCTCCAGGTCAGGGTCAAAATTAGAACCTATGTCTCCTGACTCCAGGTCAGTGCCCTGTCCATAGGCTTGGCAGGATTCGATTTACCTCTATAGATGTTGGTACTGTCCATTTCTGCTGGCACACTGAAATCAACGACAAAAATATACCAATCGGTAACAGTCAGTACCAGTGCTCCTGTAGGAATTGGGTGTCACCGGCTCGGCAGTGCGCTGGGAGCCCCCTGCAGCCCCATTGTCATGGGAGGGAGGTAGCAGGACCATGACAACTGGGCTGCAGAGGGCTCCCCGCATGGCGGCAGGGCTGGTGACACCCAATCCTTACAGGCTCAAGGTGCGGGGAAGGCTGAGGTCCTGGCGAGGCAGAGCAGAGACCACTGGCCAGGACTGCAAGGAGCAGGAGGACAAACCCCCGGCCATTCCAGAGGCCACTCCACCATTGAATGGCTCCATCCCAGAGGCAGGAACCATTCGACAGCAGAGTGGCTGCCCGCACGGCCAGGGGCTTGTCCTGCTCCTTGCGACTGAGGCCACAGGTCTCTGCCGTGCTGGCCAGGACTGCAGCCTCCTTTGTACCTTGCGCCCAGGTGTCTTAGGCCCCTCAGCCACGCAGGAAGCCTCCTGCAGCCTCACTGTCTGTGCTATCCTAACTCCTACCCTACCCGCCCCCTTGATTTCCTGCAACTGTAACAATTAAAACAATTAAAAATCAAAGAAAAATATAAAAATACAAAATAAAACAGATATTGTCAAAATTGCAAACAAATACAAATGGAACTCTGCTAAGCGTACCTATGCAATAGACCCTGCTTCATTGCCCTGTTGAGAGGATAAATAGGAGTTTCCAATCGACCTTCCAGACCATTCATGACTTGGAATACTTTTATCACGTCCCCTCTCATTCATCTTCTCTAGTACACTAGGCACATACCCAGGTGACTAGCCCCTTGCGCTGCTGTGGCTACACTATTTTTAGTTCACTAGTTCAATCAGAACTAGTGCAGGTAATTCTCCTCAAGCTGGGAATTACACCCCCACCTGTAAGTGCAAACAGCCCCAGTCTTTTCCACATGCCACTAATCATTCCCGTCTCCTGTCCCTGAACCCCCTCTGCACCTGCTTCTCTGTCTCAGACAATGCAATGCAGGCTCTCCCTGTCTCTTTGGTAGTTAACAGAGCAAAGGGCAGCTACTCCCTCAGCACAGCCTTGCAAGTCAGTAGCGGTGCAGGAGAGCTGCCTCAGAGGCAGACTCCAAATACAGGTGGGAGTAGATGGATACTCCACTTACAGGCTGGCAGGTTGGGCAGTTATCTTCCTGATAGCATCTGGCTCTGAGTCACTTTTCTCACACTGTCATACCTGCCTGACAGCATTAAATCCCCACACTGTCATCTGCTGAAGAATTAGAAATCCTTCCATCGTCGCTTGCCTGGGACGTACACTTTTCTTTGGGGTTTAAGTTTTTGCTCTTCCTCCTATTATTGCTGCTTGACAGGAAACAATCTCTTGTTGTTGCGCTTCAAAATGTCACCTGTCTGCGAGGTGAGCATTTTTCCCCCTACTGTTTTACTTTGGCTTTGAACTGGCAACTCCCCACATGTTATAGAAGCTGTTTTTTATTTGTTTGTTTATTTATTTTTGCACAGCACACTGCAAAAATTACTCGGTGAACATGGGCATCCAATTCCAGAATAGAAAGGAGAAGTTTTGGTTCATACCCCCATGGTTTGAATGAATAGGAAGTGTAAAAGCAGAGGGAGAAACTGGGATGTTCTCTCTCTCACAGACACAGACAGACAGAGATATATATTTTTAAGTATCATGCCTATTATAATTTAAAGGCAAGGTCCCTTATGCAGATGTGAGATCTGCTGCCAGTTCAGAACAGATAGCTACGTACTCTAAATTACTGCAGGGAACAGCAGCCCAAACACCCTTCTCTCCTGCGTCTGAGACAGATTCCCCTTTTATTGTCACCTGCCTGACAGGCAGACTGCTGCTGCTTACTAAAACCTGTCTGTAACTTAAATCCCTGGGGGTAATAAGCTCCCTGTAAAACAGGTTCCTGACTGGAAAAATCTGCACAGCTCCAGATTAAATCTCTAACAATTAAGAATTCTTTGAAAACTAATTGGCAAAGCGGCTATTTTGATCAGCACCGAGATGTTATCTGGAAATAGTATTTTGTTTATCTGCAGCAGAAGAAGCTTTTCTTCTCTGCTGGATTGTTTTGCCAGTTTCAGATGTGTACTTTGATCTCTCCTATGATACAATGAACTGCAACATGGGGGCAGTCAAAGGGATTATCATGGGACTGGGAAATCATTTGATCTATTTTTAAGTATTTTTTAATGAATAACTTCATTAGATTTTTTAATCATTAAGGAAGGAAGAGAATTTGCTCTCCCCTCTCTAGCAAGGGGATGATGCTCTGAAGATGGCTGATTCATGCAGTTAATAATGCTTAGCATTTATAGAGCACTTTGGATCTTCAAAGGGTTGTGTGAACATGCCACACTAGTACACACAACACTCACCCGCCCCCCTTTGAGCTATCTATTATTATTAGGAGTGAGCTTTAGGGGCAAAGCTGAGAGACAGCTTTGATCTTTCTCACAGGTTTGTGGGTGGTTTTATTTTACTCAGACCCAGAGGTCAAGTGAGTTGCCTGAGGTCAAACGTATGAGTGGCAGAGCTGGGAGAAGAACTGAGAAATTCCTTCCGCACAATGTGGGCTCAGTTCCTGGCTCTGCTGTGGGCTTCCTGTGGGATGCTGGGCAAGTCATATTAACTTCTCAGTGCCTCAGTTTCCCATCTGTGAAAGGGGAATAATGTTAATTCCCTTTCACAGGAGTAATTTGAGACTGACTCTATAAACAATTATGGGATGCTCAGATGCTATAGTCATAAGGGCCATAACAATACCTAGACAGCCTGGTCCTCAGACCACTAGGCAATGCTGCCAGCATAAGTTATAAAGAGAAGCTGCTTTGTAGCTTTGTTGCCACCACTCCCCACACCCCGACCGCCTCAAACAGTGAGCACCCTGTGATCATTTGCTTCCTGCTTCCTTTGTTTCCTATCCAAAGCAACCGTACTCTGGTGTATTTCTAAGGCACCTTACTGGTTTAGAAATTCTGGACTAAACTCAGCCCTAGTATGCCTCGGTGCAAGCCCACTAAAGGCAATAGGGTTGCATCTGCTTGCACCATGTTCATTCTGGCCCTCTGGATGTATTCACTCCTGCAGGGGTATATTTGCATTCAAAAATGGAAAGCCAGTCGCGTGATCAGGGGAATGGAATTTGCCAGATAAATAGTCCAATTCTCTAAAATAAAGACCATAGAGTCTTATTAGATATGTAGATCGCCTCCTTGAAAATACTGTTATGACACTGATTGAATGTTTCCAGGAGTTTCATGTCCCAGCAAGTGTTAGTTTTCACATGAAACCTTTAATGTAAAAGGTGCTTCGGGGGCAGCTTCCAACTTGACCATTCCAAAGTCCTGGTCAGGAACACAGAGATGGTCATTCAAGAATATTTTCCAAGAATATCTTCTAAAAACTCTCTCTCCAGCTTTTCTTGGGAAGGAACATTGTTCCTTCCATATTGATGGCTCCAGCCTACATGTTTCACTTTGTTTCTGGTAGGAGGACTGCTCAGTGGTTTGAGCATTAGCCTGCTAAACCCAGGGTTGTGAGTTCAATCCTTGAGGGGGCCACTTAGGGATCTGGGGCAAAATTGGTCCTGCTAGTGAAGGCAGGGGGCTGGACTCGATGACCCTTTGGGGTCCCTTCCAGCTCTATGAGATAGGTATATATCATATTATTATTATATCCTTGTTTGAAGACACACTAGTGACAGCAGGACACGCAAAGGGATAAGTGAAACGACTTTGTTGCGTGCTGTGGTTTGTTTCAGAAGCTTTGAAAAAGAATATATGAGAGAGAACCTCAGTCTTAAAGCAGAATGGCGAGCCCTCCTTTTTCCTGAACCTAGTTTTCTTATAGCACAGAACGATGCCAACACATACCAGCTGGTGTCTGCACACGTACTAAATCAGCTAAAATATACTCACTGCAGAAGTATCTATCACGCTGATCCGTCTGAACAGTATGTGCTAGTAGCAGTTCCTGATCCATGCTCGGAAGCAAAGATCTAAACTGTTCTTGGGTCCTATTTGGATGGCTCATTTTATAAATGGTGGGCAAAATCATGCCCTTGTTTATGGGAGGGGGTTGCACAGCAATGCCAGCATTGTGTCTGGCATTAGAGCATGGCAGGATGGTTCTAAGCAAGCCAAGGCTATGGATGTGTGTGGAGATTATGAGCTTCTGGGAACACTGTGTGATTCTGTTTTAGCCTGTGTCCCTGACTATCACATGCCGTTGAAAGCCTCCTGCATATTAAACAGCTGGAGCTGGTGGATGAGTCAGCAGCACCGCCTCTAGGTTGTGGTGCCGCAGCTGGTCTTGTTTCTAGTGTTCTGTGGAGGTCTTCTAAGGCGGAAGAGGTAGTTCACTCCCCAGGTCCATTCACGCTTTGATTCCTGCTGGGATTGCCAGGAGGGAGGATAATTAGCGTCAGTTTCTTGCGACCTGAACACCTCTTCATCTGGAAACGGACTAAGACCCGTTTCATTAAGGACACCAAAGCCCTGGGCCCAGGGGTGTGCACAGGAATAAAAATGTGGCTGCTTTTGGAGGGGCACTTTCTATATCCCCTCCTTCCCCCTCCTCCCCCTCCCGCGCGCCCAGAGGAGCTGCCTCTCTCCCCCCATGCCACAGACGGAGAAGCTGGCTAAACCCACTGTGGCCCTGAGGCCGGTAAGGCTGGCTCTCCTTCTCCCCTGCCCTCCAAGGCCAGTGCAGCTCGCTCTTCCCCAGCAGCCGGAGGAGCTGTCATCTCCCGCCCGGCCCCAGGGTCGGAGGATCTCACTCTCTCTGCCCCTAGCCCCGGAGTTCTGTGCCCCCTGCTTGCCCCCCATTGTGCAGGCCCCAGCCTGGGCCTTCATGGATAGGGGAGGGAAATAATGGGAGCTGACATCCACTGGGAGCTCATCGGGGAGCCTGGCTAATACATGTACATGCTGCAGTGGGTTTTACGTACATAGCCATGCAGGAATCTTGAGTTTTGCATCCATCATGGTGAAGGAGAGGAACCACTAATGAGATGGACTCTTGGTGATCAAGGTATATTTTATAATGCAGGGCCATTTCAGTGCTTGGGAACAGAGACGGTAATTGTGCCCCTCCCTCCTACATTTCCCCACTAACAAACAAAAAGCTGTTTTTTGGATAATAGGTTCCCAAACACTAGTATTTTTTTCCCCAGAAAGGCTTCCCCCAAGTCTGCATACTAATCACCAGTGAATGGCACTGCATGCTCCTAAGATACTTAACGGAGCAAATACAGCAGATGAACCTGCATCTCCTCACCTGTACGCGCAGGGCCGGCGCAACCCATTAGGCGACCTAGGCGGTCGCCTAGGGCACTGCTATTTTGGGGGCGCCTGCGCCCCGGCCGCCCGTTGAAATTTGGGGGCGGGACCTTCCGCCGCCGCTGTTGGGGGCGGCATTTCGGGGGCGGGACCTTCTGCCGCCTAGGGCGCCGGAAGAGCTGGCGCCGCTACTGTGTACGCGTCCCTCTCTGGACTATTTTCTCTGACTCAGGAAGGCAAGGTAGTGAGCACAATGGCCTGGGAGTCAGCACTCCTGAACTGTATGCTTGGATCTGTCACTGACTTGCTGTGTGATCTTGGAGTAGTCACTTAGCTCCTGATAACAAGAGGTGCTGAGCAGCTGCAGCTCCCATTGACTTCAAGTGAAGCGTCAGATGTTCAGCACATCTGGAAATAAGGACCTTGACCTCTTTGCATCTCCTTTTCTACATCAGTAATAAAAGGATGATAAATGTAATACCTATCTCGACTGGGTTTTGTGTGGCTTAACTGATATTCGTGGGGTGCTACAAGATCCTTAATGGAAGGCATAGGTGTCGTGAAACAGACAACGGCAGCTATGCCTTGTCTGTATAACTGGACAGATCTATGACAGCACAATCCGCCCACGTCCCTCTATAATTATGTCTATGCTTTCAGGAATTGCTCAGATTTCGTCCTAGGATTCTATTGGCATCTCAACAATCTGGCATCCTACATCCAGCAGAGCTGTTTCTCTGTAGGCACACTAGCCAGCAAGACTGGGTTTGGCTGCAGTGATCTTTCTGCTGTGATTTTTTTCCTATTCCCATTGCCCATCGATGAGATGATTTGAAAAAAGTAATCTCTCACTTGGAGGTTTATCCTCTAGCAAGGGGTCCCTTCTCCCTTCTTATCTGATTAATGTGGGGGAAGCTGGCCCATTCTTGTAGGCAGCAGAAGAGAAGCACAGTAGCACCAAAAATTGGCATAAGCTTCCATGCTTTGAAAATGTGAATTCATCAGGCTATCATAGAAGAGCAAGCAGACTGTCTGCCTGCAGGGAGTTCAGTCAAATCCAACATACCTCACAAATGCCCCATGTCGCCTCTCCATCAGTATGCAGATCCATCTGCACTGCTGAGATATCTGCATGCTATAGTGAGTAGGGGAATATTCTTCATAAATAGGATCTCCTCATCTTACCCTTTCATGCTCTTCCCTAATTCCCAGTGGTGGAGATTCTATACTTCAGCAGAAGAGGAAAATCTCCATTTCAAGACTGTTTCAGACTAGTCCCTTTTTACTTGTTGTAAGGTCTCCAAATTATTTTTTTCTTAACATTCCAAACCCGCTCCGAAAAAGTAGACTATGGTGGTTGTTGAGACTTTCAAACTCATGAATTTTAGAGTTAGCCATTTGACTAATAACCAGTAAGTACTGAACACTCCTATCATCTGAGAATTTTCACTGCCTTCATGTTACTCGTAACTTGCTGAAATTCAGTGATTAGGTAAATTATGGTACATTTTATTTTATAAATGGTGCATGCACTTCTATGGGACCTTTCACTTAAGGATTCCCAAGTGCTTTACAAAAGATATTTGAGTACTCGAATCACTGGACTCAAAGGTCAGAGGGAGGTCCTTCTTCACCTCCCCCTCAGCGATTTTATGTAAGCTTGAGTGCAGAGCCCATTCCAGTAAGTGGACTCTGAGCACATCTACTGGATTGGGCCCTGCAGGCAAGTTAGCTGGAGGAATGCTGATCTTCCCTCAGTTTGCGCATCACACTGGTGCTTAGGTGTCTGGATGCCTAGAGTGAAGCAGCCCTGCGTGCAGCCAGAGGCAGAAACATTGGCACCACAAAAACTCTTACCACAAAAACTTGGCCGTTGAGTGAGTTTTGGCACTTACAAAATTTGGCAGCAATTACACTTTGGGAATATCAGTGGTGCCTGACCCCAGGATTCAGGCAGCTAAAGTGGCAGTTAGACTCTGGAGTCCCTTGTGAATCTGGCTCACACAGTACAAACACCTCAACGTACGCCTGTAGATTCATGTGTTCTATTCTGGAAACTTTGTGCAGTACACTGTACTTGGGTTTCAGTGCGACAAGGTCAGCAAACTCCAGCTCCTGGAAATAAAGAATTAAATGTTCACAAATAGAAAATTAAAACAACGAGGAGTCCGGTGGCACCTTAAAGACTAACAGATTTATTTGGGCATAAGCTTTCATGGGTAAAAAAACCCACCTCTTCAGATGCATCTGAAGAAGTGGTTTTTTTACCCACAAAAGCTTATGCCCAAATAAATCTGTTAGTCTTTAAGGTGCCACCGGACTCCTCATTGTTTTTGTGGATACGGACTAACACGGCTACCCCCTGATACTAAAAAGAAAATTAAATGATCACTTAAGTAAAAAGCACATTTGAATCAATGTAGTGTGTAGACAGCTGATTTTGATGCCTACCATGTTTAAAGGCTATAAGGGCACCCCGGAGTAAATTATTTTGGCCAATTCTTCTAGTTTCTCTCATGAAATGGAGGTGCCGTTATAATATTTCTCTATACCGTCCCATTGTAACACCTGATTCAAAGGATCTACATGGCAACTAATACAGCCATGAAAGAAATGGAGAAAATCCTGCGCTGTTACACCAGTATAAATCCAGAGTAACACCATTGGCTGGTGTAATTTTGAGCAGAATTAGGACCTATTGTTTAAGAATAATTCAGGATAGACAACCCACTACACTTAGGCTTTGTCTAAACTGGCAAGTGAAAGACAAAAAATTGTTGTTCAGAGGTATTAAAAAAACACCCTCCCGAAAGACAAAAGTTTTGCCGACGACAAGTGCCAGTGTGAACAGTGCTTTGTCAGCAGCAGCGCTCTCCTGCCGACAACGCTAAGCTGCTCATTGGGGGTGGAAGTTTTTTGTTGGCAGGAGAGCCGACAAACAACAGCTACACTTTTAGCCGTGTCGCTAAAAGCTGCGTAGCGTAGACAGAGCCTTAGTCAGGTCTAAATGCCCACCTCTGCACTCCCCCTTAATATATGTACGTAGTTCTCTGGTTGCCTACATTCAGGTCCATCCATTAAATTGTTGTACCCACTCATGAATTAGTTGTACCTTTATTCTGGGGACAAAGGTGTCAAGAAGTGCTGATTGGAGAACCTTCAACGGAACCATAGTCCAGTGGAATATGCAGTTCTAACAAAATCAAATTATGTCTATTTCGCTTACATTTCTTTTCGGAAGAAAACTGGGGCATGGGAGAGGGGGGAATTCTCACAATGTCAAAACATCCTGACATTTTCAGAATGAATTTTTTTTTTTAAATGACCTAGATTTGAACAAAAATATTTTGTATTTTATTATATTTTATGATATAATACAAAATAAAAAAATTCAAACAAAATGAATGAAATGATTTAGTTGAAATGAACCGTTTTGATCAAACCAAAATGATTTTTTGTTCAGAATTTTTGTTGGAAAATTCAGCAATTTTTGGTTTTCGTACCAATTTGGAGGAAATCCAAATTTCAGAATCTCTAAATCCTGTGTGAAATAGGATGTCCATCCTGCACACAGCTTTAGTATCAAGCAATAATGGGTTTAGGTGGATAACACTGCAAAGAACACTTCTGTTTCCTCCACATCACTATTAAAGGTTCCGCATACTCCCTAACTCTTGATCGCAACTGCTGCAACTTGCAGTATATGCCCCCAAAGGTATTCATGATCTAAAGTAAAGGCACATATACAGAGTTCATTGGCTCTTTCTCCTCCTACTGCGTGGAAGTAGAATAGCCGTAGGGTGTCAAAAGTGTGTGTCAAGTACCTGTAACTGGAAAGTACCAGCTCCAGCCAAACCTATGGCAGACAAAGGTACCGAGGCTACACTGAGTTACAAAGGAGTGAATAAGACAGAGCTTTGGGCACAAGTAAGAGCAGAAGTAGGCAAACAGCCAAAAGGAAATAACCTTGACTGACCAACAACAGGATTCATGATGTTCTTTCATGTTGAAAAAAGACAAACATGAGACTTTACCCATGTTCTTTCTGCCTGAGAAACACCACAGATTTCACACAGCAGAGGTGAAATGATTTGATTTTTAGATCTTCAATGATCTAAAAATCAAAAAAGAGTCCTACAAAAAGTAGGTCAAATTACAAAGGCTGAATATAAACGAATAACACAAGCATGTAGGAACAAAATTAGAAAGGCCAAGGCACAAAACGAGATCAAACTAGCTAGAGACATAAAGGGTAACAAGAAAACATTCTACAAATACATTAGAAGAAAGAGGAAGACCAAGGACAGGGTAGGCCCGTTACTCAATGAGGGGGGGGAAACAATAACATAAAACGTGGAAATGGGAGAGGTGCTTAATGACTTCTTTGTTTCGGTTTTCACCAAGGAGGTTGGTGGTGATTGGACGTCTAACATAGTGAACGCCAGTGAAAATGAGGTAGGATCAGAAGAGGCTAAAATAGGGAAAGAACAAGTTAAAAATTACTTGGACAAATCAGATGTCTTCAAGTCACCAGGGCCTGATGAAATGCATCCTAGAATATTCAAGGAGTTGACTGAGGAGCTATCTGAGCCATTAGCGATTATCTTTGAGAAGTCATGGAAGACAGGAGACATTCCAGAAGACTGGAAAAGGGAAAATATAGTGCCCATCTATAAAAAGGGAAATAAGGACAACCTGGGGAATTACAGACCAGTCAGCTTAACTTCTGTACCCAGAAAGATAATGGAGCAAAGAATTAAGCAATCCATTTGCAAACATCTAGAAGATAATAAGGTAATAAGTAACAGTCAGCATGGATTTGTCAAAAACAAATTGTGTCAAACCAACCTGATAGCTCTCTTTGACAGGGTAACAAGCCTTGTGGATGGGGGAAAGCGGTAGATGTGGTATATCTTGACTTTAGTAAGGCTTTTGGTACTGTCTCGCATGACCTTCTCATAAACAAACTAGAGAAATACAACCTAGTTGGAGCTACTATAAGGTGGGTGCATGACTGGTTGGAAAATCATTCCCAGAGAGTAGTTATCAGTGGTTCACAGTCATGCTGGAAGGGCATAATGAGTGGGGTCCTGCAGGGATCAGTTCTGGGTCCGGTTCTGTTCAATAACTTCATCAATGATTTAGATAATGGCATACAGAGTACACTTATAAAGTTTGCGGATGATACCAAGCTGGGAGGGGTTGCAAGTGCTTTGGAGGATAGGATTAAAATTCAAAGTGATCTGGGCAAACTGGAGAAATGGTCTGAAGTAAGCAGGATGAAATTCAATAAGGACAAATGTAAGGAAGGAACAATCAGTTGCACAGATACAAAATGGGAAATGACTGCCTAAGAAAGAGTACTGCAGAAAGGGATCTGGGGGTCAGAGTGGACCACAAGATAAATATGAGTCAACGGTGTAACACTTTTGCAAAAAAAGAGAACATAATTCTGGGATGTATTAGCAGGAGTGTTGTAAGCAACACATGAGAAGTAATTCTTCCACTCTACTCTGTGCTGATTAGGCCTCAATAGGAGTATTGTCTCCAGTTCTGGGTGCCACATTTCAGGAAAGAGGTGGACAAATTGGAGAGAGTCCAGAGAAGAGCAACAAAAATTATTAAATGTCTAGAAAACATGACCTATGAGGGAAGATTGAAAAAAATGGGTTTGTTTAGTCTGGAAAAGAGAAGACTGAGAGGGGACATAATAACAGTTTTCAAGTATGTAAAAGGTTGTTACAAGGAGGAGAGAGGAAATTGTTTTTCTTAACTTCTGAGGATAGGACTAGAAGCATTGGGCTTAAATAGCAGCAAGGGAGGTTTAGTCTGGACATTAGGAAAAACTTCCTAACTATCAGTGTGGTTAAGCACTGGAATAAATTGCCGAGGGAGGTTGTGGAATCTCCATCATTGGGGATTTTTAAGAGCAGGTTGGACAAACACCTGTCAGGGATGGTCTAGATAATTAGTCCTGCCATGAGTTCAGGGGACTGGACTAGATGACCTCTTGAGGTCCCTTCCGATTCTATGATTCTAAGTTAGAAGTCAAAAACACAAACCCTCAGTCCTCTGTCTCACAGCCGTTGTCAGCCCAGGGAAAGCAGGGTATAAAAACCAGAGAGTACCAGAGGTATGAGCCAGAGCCTAAAAGCAGGGCTGGTATTACAGCTAGAGGAATCCCAAGATGTTGAAGAAGGAGAGGAAGTGGTGAGCAACCTTCATGTCTGGCCCCATTGTTTGAGGAGGGGAAATTCCCAGAAGGAGAAATTGGATGGGTCTGTGAATTGCTGTGTCAAAGTGTGGACCCAAGCAATCACTTGCATTGCTTTTTGTTTAAGACCAACTCTGCCAGAAAATGGACATAAACAAAGCAAAAGGAGCCATGAGAAGGAAACGGATGTGATTCTCCGTAAGTGATGGGCAGCAGCAGTGCCAGTCTTTCAGAGACATTGTCTGCTTCTGGACAGCAGGGTTCTCTCTGATCATGCTGACGTGTTCATTGGACATCATCATTACAGGATACTTTATGGGCCCAATCATTCTCTGGGTGAAGTATATAGCAAAAGTCACATTTACTTCAATGGGAGAAGTTTTGTGCCCTTTGTGTGAGGCAGATTTGTCTAGTAGTTAGAGCAGGAGATATAGAGTTGGGGTTATTGGGTTCTAGTCCCAGCTATGCCACCAACATCACAAGTGGCCTTGGTCAACTTTTCTTATCCTCTCTGTATCTGTTTCCCCATCTGTAATAATACTGATATGCTTACATTATATTGGGGTGAAAAGATTAATTAGTTCATGAACACATAAAGCATTAGAAATGCTAATTTATGAGTGTACATCTTGAATCGTATCTTCTTGCTCCAAGCTAATTGAGAGGATGTTGCAAAAGCCCTGAGTCTGTTTGTGAACCAATCCCCAAAATACCCCCAATATTATTCTTCTATTTTCTGCCCCTTCAATAAAGGAGATGGGTTACAGCAAGGCAGGATGGATAAGAGTCTTTTTTCTTGTGTTTGGTTTTCTCCTGAAATATTATGGATCTCTTTCTTCTTCTTTGAGGGAAATTTAATTTGAATATTTTGACAGAGTGGAGCCCTAAGGAACTGGAACTTTGCTAACTTTTTTTCTCTGCATTGTTTTGCATATAGGGAGAAACCAACCGTGAATAAAGTTTCAGAGGCTGAGTCGTGTCGACTCATGAGGGAATTTTCTTCATTTACTGCAGTATAAGTCTCCTGAGCCACATTAATTGCATGCAGAATCCTGGGAGATGGGAACTCCAGCCAATTGCCTTCTTACCTATAGGTTATGGATTAGCTCAGTTAGGGCACTAGACTCAAATGATTAGTGAGAAGTGAATTAATGAGAAGTGAATATGAGAAGGGTTTGTGCTTAAAAACAAAAAAAGTGACAGAGTCTACTGTAGAAAGGAAAGCTATGAGAGGTCTGGCCTAGGTCCTGCCGACTGACTACTAGGTCATGGGCAGAAATGAGGGAAAGTAAAGTAAGCAGTCAGGGGATAGGAGGGAAGGTCCTCTCATGGCTCAGTAACTGGTTAAAAGATAGGAAATAAAGGGTAGGAATAAATGGTCAGTTTTCACATTGGAGAGAGCTAAATAGCAGTTACCAAGGATCTGTACTGGCACCTGTCTGTTCAACATATTCATAAATGATCTGGAAAAGGGAGGTAAACAGTGAGGTGGCAAAGTTTGCAGATGATACTAAATTACTCAAGATAGTTAAGTCTAAAGCAGACTGCGAAGAGTTACAAAGGGGTCTCGCAAAACTGGGTGACTGGGCAACAAAATGGCAGATGAAATTCAATGTTGATAAGTGCAAAGAAATGCACATTGGACAACAGAATCCCAACTATACATACAAAATGATGGGGTCTAAATTAGCTGTTACCACTCAAGAAAGAGACCTTGGAGTCACTATGGATAGTTCTCTGAAAACATCTGCTCATTGTACAGCGGCAGTCAAAAAAGCGAACAGAATGTTAGGAAGCATTAAGAAAGGGATAGATAATAAGATAGTAAATATCATAATTGCATTATAGAAATCCATGGTACACCCACAGCTTGAATACTGCATGCAGTTCTGGTCACCCCATCTCAAAAAAGATACCTTAGAATTGGAAAAGGTACAGAGAAGGGCAACAAAAATTATTAAGGATATGGAACAACTTCCATATGGGAAAGATTAAAAACACTGAGAATGTTCAGCTTGGAAAAGAGATAGCTATGGCAGGGATATGATATGAGTTTATAAAATCATGAATGGTATGGAGAAAGTGAATAAAGAAGTGTTATTTGCTCCTTCACATAACACAAGAACCAGGAGTCACTTGATGAAATTAATAGGCAGCAGGTTTAAAACAAACAAAAGGAAGTACTTCTTCACACAATGCACAGTCAACCTGTGGAACTAGTTTGCATGGGATGTTGTGAAGGCCAAAACTATAACTAGGTTAAAAAGAGAATTAGATAATTTCATGGAGGATAGGTCCATCAATGGCTATTAGCCAAGATGGTCTGTGATGCAACCTCATGCTCAGGGTGTCCCTAATCCTCAGACTGCGAAAAGCTGGGACTGGACAACAGGAGACGATTCACTCAATAGTTGCCCTGTTCTGCTCATTCCCTCAGAAGCACCTGTCACTGGCCACTGTTGAAAGACAGGGTACTGGGCTAGAGGGACCATTGGTCTGACCCAGTATGGCCATTCTTATGTTCTTATAATGGAACTGCTAAATTATTGGAATCCCAGCTTGGCAAACTAGCGATTTCAGGATGAAATTGATCAGTAGCTGCAGGAGTCTAGCAAGGAATAACTCTGACTCGGGCAAGGAATAACTCTCAGGATTTAAGAAGGGCAGGTGAGAGCTGAGCTGCTAGGCCTTTTAGGGAGTAGTCTGGAAGACCTCACTAAACCTGGAAACAGGGCTGACTCGCTGTACTACTTCTGTGTTATCTGTAATAAATCACTGACCTTCATTGAAACTATAGATGTCTCTGAGTGCGCCCTGCTCCTGTCTATAAAATAAGGTGTCAAGAGTGTCTCAGTCCCTCTTCCAGAAGGAGGAGGGAAAAAAGGAGAAAGTATTTGAAAAGAGGGGAACACAACACAAAACGTGTAAATCTGCTGAGATACTTTGAACCACCATCCACTGGAAATGTTTCAGGAGGGATTGTTTCCCAGGGGCTTTGGAAAATATAACTCTTAGCAGGGGTGGTGGTGAAATTACTCATGTGTATTTACTTCACCAGTAACCTGTTCTAATATTTGCTTTTCACTGCAAAATCGTAGTAGCTCTGCAGATGAGGAAAGCAGAGCAGCTGGCTATATTAAGGTTTAACGATTGCAGTCATATAATCACAAAGAATTCACAAGCAGTTACAACTGTGATTTACGGTCTGTTGTGTTAGGCACTGTACAAACACATAGTTAGAGACAGTCCTTGTCCTGAAGAGCTTGCAATGTAAATAAGGAAACTGAGGCACGGCGACTTGCTGAAAGTTACACTATAGATCAGTTGTAGAGTTGTATGCAGTGTTGGTCCCAGAATATTAGCAAGACAAGGTAGGTGAGGTAATATCTTTGATTGGACCAACTTCTGTTGGTGAAAAAGACAAGCTTTTGAGCTTATGCAGAGCTCTTCTTCAGATCAGAGTTGAGAACAGAATCAGCCTTCCGTATCCCTAGTTCAGTGCCCTATCCATTAGGCGACACAGCCTGTAGTGGTATGTAAGTGTATATCCTCTGCTGGTGGCTGGGCTTTTAGAAACCATGAAGTACCAAATTGTAAAAGTGTAGTATGTATATTTACACTTTTCCCCTTGGCCTTTTGATAATTTAGTATCACTTATCAGGCTTCAGTAATGCAAGATTTCATCTTTTCATGGTATTTGAGTTCCTAGATGGTGGAAATAATGTACTACAAGAAGATCAGATCTGATGGTCCAAAACTTTTGGTCCAAAACTTGGTATATGAGATTTTAAAAGTGCTAATGGAAAAACAAACACTAACACTGATGTATTTGGCTTTTCTCAGGTTCATGTGAAACATGAATGTTCAGCCAAACTAAACACTACAAGGCAGTCTACCCCATGAACTTTCACAATCAAACTGAATTAGTCAAAGAAATGGTTCTCTCATCCCTATGTGAGTCCACTTCTGAGGCAGGTTAGGAAAGATACTTTTCTCTGCTTTCTGTGCTACATAAGTAGCTTTCACTTTTTTTTTTCTTTTTTGCCAAATCCATAATGAGCTCTGAGCTATTATGAACTTCAGAAATCTCCTCTAATGTAGGCCCAAGAAGTATAAATTAACCCCACGGAACATCGTTGTATCAGTTCCTGCAGCGATTGTACAGTTATCAAGAGATTTTTCCCCTCCACATTTCACTGTGTATCTAGGGTATTGTTCTACTTTCTCGGTCACCGATGACTCATTTAAATTGTCCTAATTTTTAACTCCTCCTTTCTTCCTCTCTCCCCCACCAATCCCCCAAGGGAGTTGCCTGAGACCCTGTCTCTCTGTGTACTGAACAACTTGGGTACTTCATCATTTCAACAGTGTGAAAATAATGATGAAGAAAAATCACGGCCTATCATGAAAAATATATGAATGACTCTGGGAAAATAGTGTGTTTCTTTTTTTAATCTCCAACCTGCTGAACACCACCCTAAAATAGCGTTAATTAAAATTCTGTTTGCATGAATGAAGGTTACATAAAAAGGATTTAATATACGTACACCTCTACCTCGATATAATGCTGTCCTTGGGAGCCAAAAAATCTTACCGCGTTAGAGGTGAAACCACATTATATCGAACTTGCTTTGATCCGCCAGAGCGCGCAGCCCCCCCCCCCCCCCCCGAGCGCTGCTTTACCGCTTTATATCCGAATTCGTGTTATATCGGGTCGTGTTATATCGGGGTAGAGGTGTATATACAAAATTTATAATGGGCTTAGCTTGTCTGGTGAATTTTTGGTAGCTGTAAATCCAGAGTTGCCTACCCACGCCGTCTGTACCCAGTGCTCATAGTTGAAGCAGTCTGGAGTATTTTCTAGACCAAAAATGTAATGCCACATGTACTTAGCAGAGCTATTCATTTCAGTGAGAAGATACATGAGAGAGACGAAGTCCATGTATATTTTCCCATAGGAATTTATACTATGTGTGTTGTACATGCATTTTGTGAGACTAAAGCCAAGTTTGAAGCCATATAGTCACACAAAAAGGGTTTGAAGCTCAAGCTTTAGAAAGACCCACTGGGTATGTCTACACTGCAGTGAAAGACCCACGGCATGGCTGCAGCTGGCCCAGGTCAGCTGACTCGAGCTGGGGTTCTGAGGGCTAAAAATTGCAGTTTAGATGTTTGGGCTCGGGCTGGAGGCCAGGCTCTGAGACCCTCCCCTTTTGCAGGGTTTCAGAGCCTGGCCTCCAACCCAAGCCCAGATGTCTACACTACAATTTTTAGCCCTGCAGCCCAAGCCCCCCAAGCCTGAGTCAATCGACCTGGGCTGTGAGGGTATGGCTACATGGGGATAAAAACCCAGTAGCTAGCCTGGGTCCGCCGACACAGGCTTGCAGAATTCGAGCTCTGGGGCAGAAAAATTGCTGGGTAGATGTTCGTGCTTGGCCTGGAGCCTGAGCTGTGGGACCCTGTGCGGGGGAGGATCCAAGAGCTCGGGCTCCAGCCTGAGCCCAAACGTCTACACAGCGATTTTTAGCCCCTTAGCCAGCTGACCCAGGCCAGCTGTGGCCGTGAAGCAGGGCTTTTATCTCTGTGTAGATCGATGTACTCTCAGATACTCAATGCCGTGGGTGTTTTATTATTGTGTAGACATACCCATAGCCTCCTCCATCATTGTATCAATGGCACCACACGTAGGACTGAGAAGCAGTAGTCATTAGACTACTCAGAAGCTGATCCGATTCTTTTCTACACTCAGACTCTGTGCTTTCAAGTGGGGAAGTATTGCCTCTCAGAGGCGCCCAGGGGTGGTGTGTAATTGTCCCAGGTTACTGGGGGGAGCTCGAGCCGGCTCTGTATTGTATTGAAAAGGAACCCCTAGATATTGAATCCAGCCCTTGTTGCTGCCGAATCCAACTGGTAGAAGGCTTACAGGGGCATCCATTAGAACATGGAAAGCAAGTGGCCTCTTGGATTCTCCACTTCCGCCAACCCCTCCAGTTCATGGGAGGGCACTGTCTTTCCCCTCTGATACGGGACTGGAAAGGGAGAAAACTCTTCCACCAATGCCCTAACCCCATCTCTGACAGCAGAACCAGCTGGGGACAGCCTCTTTCCTCTTAAATCCATAGTAGCTTAAGAACCAGCCTTGTTCTCTCATATAGCATCATCTGTCTGAGGACCCAAATCGCTTCTCAAACATTCATTAAGCCTCACAGCACCCTGCACTTTGGGGATGTTTTATTATCTGTATTTTACAGATGGGAAGACTGAGGTATGGAGAGGTTAGATGACTTTCCAAGTTCAGATGGAACAGCTGGTACCCCCTAGTTTCTGGCTTCAGTGCCCTGCTCTAACCACTAGGTGACATTTGCTCCTTTGTCCATTGAGCCCTAACTTGTGCAGTGTAAACAGCTGGTGTCCACACCCTACACATAACAGAATATGCATGTGCAGTACTGGTTCCAAATGTACCTCCTTATTCCCCTGTTCACTTAAATAATTAACTTCCCGCCTCTCTGTCCCTGCCCCTAGTTGCCTGTTCCTGAGAGATCTGCTTGAATATATCCTGGGTTGGAGCTAATAGGACCCACCTGGAATAGCTGCCATGCTGAGTCAGCAGAATAGCCCTGCATATTTATGCAGTGTCCTAGAATCTGGCACTCTGTTCCATGTAGTCATAAAGGGTACCAGCACAATTGGAACATTTGTCTATTAGTCATAGTCCTTCATTCATAATGTCCATTTTATAAATAACTACAGAATATGGTCTACAGTTTTATGGAAGGCAGAAGTTCTGTTACAGGAAGGATTTTGAGATTTCAAAATTTGTTTTCATTCCAAATCAGAACAAAAACTGAAAAATTCAAAATTCTCTATGAAGGAAAACTCAGGAAAAGAGAAATTCCAGCAAATCGACCAGCATTCAAGAAGTCTTGCTATTTCAATGGAACCACATGTTGTTCCATCAAAATTCTCCGAGCCAGCTCTAGTCAATTATCAAAGTTTGCACTATAGCCTGTTTTAAAAAGAAACTCTATGGGATTTTGTTATAACATCTTCATGGATTATTTATTTAATGTCAGAACTGGACAAGTATGATCGTCCATTCGTAACACCCTAGCTCCTCTATTGTACTTTTGAATAGTGCAAATATACAGGGTTTACTTTAGCTGTCCACTCAGAAACACTGTAAAATCAAACTTTGCCTGAAGTAAAAACTCTTTATTCATGTGAAAGGTTAGAACCTTAATATCACATACAGAGCTCTGGCCACATAACTGTCACTGACTCTAACAGGTGCTTTTGTGAATCACCAAACCCCATACAGTGAGCTGAGATCATAGTCCCCCAAGCTGCCTCTTTGAAGTATTGCTTGAGTACAGCAGTCACAGGCCATGAGTGAGTTGACATTTTGTGCAATGCCTGTTTTGCGTGTGTGCTCAAAATAACAGCAAAGAAAGACTTTTGGCCCTGAGTGACATTGGATGTAAATAGATATTTTCTAAAACTACGGAGATTTTACTTGCAGACTTTGGCAGTAGGAAAGGAAAGCCAGAAACATTTAATTAAGAAAAGCATAAGTAAGTGTATTTGGTTAGCATATTGTTTACCATCTGAAATATATTATGAGACATCAGTGCCTAGTGGATTGAGAGTTCTATTCCTGGCTCTACCTATTATGATAATTACTTGCAATATGTTGTTTAGTCCCTAGATGTCTTTGTGTGCCATACAGAGTTCCAGACAGGATATAGTCCCTGGTAAACATGAAAGACAAAGCTAGAATTCAAGCTGTGTGAAAGCCTGTTTGTATGTCTGCAGTGGTTAGCTGCTTTCAATACGTGCCTCCTATTTAAGAGGGCCTGGGACTCCATATATAATGACACTATAACTGGTTTGCTATGTGGTTTTGGCTAAGTTGCATAGGCCACATTTTTCACAACTGGGTGCCTAAAATCAAGCACCTAAATGAAGTGGCCGGCAGATGCTCAACAACTGTGAACATCTGATCATTTATTTAGGTACTCAACTTTAGGCACCTGAGTTTGAAAATTTTGACCATAATAACTTTTGTGTAGGATGATGCAAATAAGATGGTCAGACATCACAGGGCTCTGAGGATTAATTAGTTAGTTTTTATAAGTTGATTTGAAATTATAAAGGCTTATGTAAGTGCTAGACATTCTTACACTTGAGAATCCTAAAAAGGTCCATAGCACCAGTTAGAGTTACTCTACTAAACTTTTCACTTAGGTCGTAGCTTTTCACGGTGGGGAAGAGGGGATGTCCATCTTGCTTTGCAATGCTTGAATGGATACATCCCTCTATAGGCTAACTTCACTCCCACATCGGTTTGGCATGTCCTTGAACTCAGCCTACATATTAGCTCTGTTGACAGCTGCAGCATTTGTATGGACACAGTCCTTTTTACATCTACGTTCTCTGAGGGAGGAGTGGGGAAACGTATGTAACCAGCCTATAGCACATAGGACTAATGAACTGAACCCTTTGTGATCAACTGCTACTTGCCATTAGGCCTGGAGCTGTATGAAATGAGTCTCATCAAAGCTCTCAACCTTGTTTTGGACAAGGCTTGCAGGAAGTGCTAGGCCTGGTCTGCACTATAAAACTTACGTTGGTATAACTACGTCACCCAGTGGTTTGAAAAATCCACACCCCTGAGCGCTGCAACTATACCAACCTAACCCCTGGTGTAGACAGTGCTATGTCGACAGAAGGGTTTCTCCTGTCAACATAGCTATCACCTCTGGCAGAGATGGATTAACTATGCCCACTGGAGAAGCTGTCCCGCTGGTGTCGGAGTGTCTTCACTACAGTGCTACAGCAGTGCAACTGCAGCTTTTAAAGCGTAGACCTGCTCCAATCCTTATTGCACCTTTGGGCACCACTGCACTTTAAATAAGGGATTAAACCACTAATGTGTCATAGGATTATTCATAGGATTTGTCCATATGGCGGCAGAGAGGGACGAGTGAAACCTCAAAAGGTTCAGGGAACCTATTAGGCTTATCCAAGCTGAACCTCTTCACGGTTGCCCATAATTGTTATCCCCAACGTCAAGCAATGGTACTAGTAGCTCACGGACTGGCATGTCATAAGCAATCCATTGGCTTTTGTCTCTGGCACTGTATTTCCCCAGGTGCCTGATAGCAGGCTCAGTCTATTCCACAGAGGATGTATTCGCAGCCTACCCTGCTACATTCAGTATAAACAAAAGCCAAAGAATGTTAAACTTTCTAACAGAATGCTACTCTAGCTATTCAGATTAACCGGGGTTGGGCTTTTTTTAGACCCAGAGCTGCTTTTGTGTAGGAAATCTCATGTATTAGGGAAAGATCAATACCACAGCTAATGGCCTAAGGTATCAAAAAACCTCACTGGAGGAAATGAGGATGTTGTCTGGAAACCAGATGATGATAATCCTCAGGATAAATGGATTTAGAGATTTCCAAAGCCGTTTTAGTAAACAGAGGGCAGACTTAGGCAGTTATTTCAACAAGTTCCTTTACAAAAGGGAAAGAGATTGCCATTTTCCTGTTTGGTTTTAGTCCTGACATTGATGGCTCTTGGTGAATATTTATTAACTGTTTAGATGTAGATTGACAGCAGGTGTTCAGGCTCTCTCTTCTCCAGAAGAGAGCTGTCATGGGGCTGCCCCACTTTGAAGAATTAAAGGAGGATAGTTTAATTAATGCCAATCAACATGGGTTTATGGAAAATAGATTGGGTCAGACTAACTTGATATGTTTTTTTTAAATGAGATTACAAGCTTGGTTGATAAAGGTAACGGTGTTGATGTAATATGCTTAGAATTGACTTAGTACTGCACAACATTTTGATTAAAAAACTAGAACGATATAAAATTAACATGGCACACATTAAATGGATTAAAAGCTGGCTAACTAATAGATCTCCAAATGTAATTGTAAATGGGGAATCATCATCAAATGGGTCTGTATCATCAAGTGCAGACCGTAGGGATTGGTTCTCGGCCCTATGTTATTTAACATTTTTATCAATGACCTTGAAGAAAACATAAAAACATCACTGATATAGTTTGCAGATGACACAAAAATTGGGAGAGTGGCAAATAATGAAGAGGACAGATCACTGATACAGAGCGATCTGGATCGCTTGGTAAGCAGGGCACAAGCATGTAACTGTATAAATCTAGGAACAAAGCATGCAGGCCATACTTACACGGTGGGGTCTCTGTCCTGGGAAGCAGTGACTCTGAAAAAGATTTGGAGGTTGTGATGGATAAGCAGCTGAACATGAGCTCCTATTATGACACTGCGGCCAAAAGAGCTAATCCAGTCCTTGGATGCATAAACAGGGGTAACTCGAGTAGGAGTAGAGAGGTTATTTTACCTCTGTATTTGGCTTTGGTGCAACTGCTGCTGGAATACTGTGTCCAGTTCTGGTGTCAACGATGCAGGAGGGGTGTTGATAGAAGAAGGAGAAGGTTCAGAAAGGAGCCACAAGAATGATTAAAGAATTAGAAAATATGCCTTATAGTGACTCAAGGAGTTCAACCTGTTAAGCTTAGCAGAGAGAAGGTTAAGGGGTGACTTGATTACAGTCTATACCTACCTATATGGGGAACAAGTATTTGATAATGGCTCTTCAATCTAGCAGAGAAAGGTAGAACACGATGGCTGGAAGTTAAAGCTAAAGAAATTCAGGTTGGAAATACAGTGTGAATTTTTAACAGTGAGGGTAATTAACCATTGGAACAGTTTATCAAGCGTCATGATAGATTCTCCATAACTGGCAATTTTTAAATCACGATTGGATGTTTTTCTAAAAGATCTGCTTTAGGAATTTTTTCAGGGAAGTTCTATGGCCTGTGTTATATTGAAGGTCAGACTAGATTATTACAATGCTCCCTTCTGGCCTTGGAATCTATGAATCCGAGTGTCCTCCTGCGGTAGGCCGTGGCATGACAGGTGTGCTTGCCTCAGTTTCCCTTTTCAGATAAGCCAATAATTTCACTTCAGGCTCTCCTGACCCAATAATCCCTTCCTTCGGGCTTGCTTATTATAAAAACCTCATGGAAAATAGTCCATAACAGAAGTCTCAAACATATAGGCCATGTCTCACCCCAGTGCATAAAAACTCAAGACAGCTTGTGCCTCATTGCCCCACATACCACACCCCAGCACCTTTGACCATGCCTGGGCTCCATCAGTCCCCTTCTGTCCTTCTGCCATGACAGCCCTTCCAACACAAAGTGCAACCCTGATCTTTACAGTGAGAATCCCCAGAGCCTTTCTCCAGGGAGCATCTTTCATTACCCCTCATGGTTCCTCTGGGTCCAGCTCTCTGGCCCTGGAGATGTCAGTGGGTAAGCCCCTCCGCTGCTCCTCCTACCTTCAGCCTCGGCTCTCTGGCTTGGGGATGCCAGCCAGCAAATGTCTCTTGCTGCTTTCCTGCCTTCAGCCTTCTCCCAGGTTCCAAACATACAATCTAAGGCAGCTCTTATCTCCTGCTGCCTCTGGCTCACTGGGTCTCCTCCTCACTGCTCTCTTTCACAGGGTGTCTCTCAGAAGCTTCCCACGTCCTCCTCTCCCAGGGAACTTCCTGCTTCTGGCCTGTCTCCCTATTCCCAGGGAATCAGCAGAGAGACCCACCCATGTCTGTTCTTTTTGCCCCCTTCCTGCCTGACTCTCGGGCCTGATTCACCTGAGCTTCCCCTCACCAGATTGCTCCCTGATCTTTTATAGCCCCACGTGCTATCCCACTCTCTTAATTGGAGTGAGCTGATGAGGCACAGCTGCACTGGCTCTGCTCACTCCTAAAGGGCCAGTGTCACCGTTTGTGGAGAAATCTTCCTCTCCGTGCTCCATCTTGCAAACATTTCTCTTTGCGTTTGCTGTGGATGACAGTTGGCAGGAAGCTATGGGTTTCCCCACAGGTTGGATGTAGCGGCAGGTGGACTTCAAACGATTTCAAGGTACAGTTCAGATAAGTGCTCTCAAGATGAGGGCACGTGATTCTACTATAAATCAAATGCCACCGTGGAGAGTGGAGACTTTTCCATTGCTCCGTTCTATGGGTAAAACTGGGGACTTCAGTGCTCAGGATGGTCAGTCTGGCACCAGCATTACATGCACTGGAATTTCCTTTCCCAAGGTTTAAAGGGTTGAGGGTTTGTGAAGGGTGGGGGTTGGCTTTATTATTATTTTATTTGTCTTACCATAGCACCTAGGAGACCCAGTCATGGCCCAGGACCCCATTGTGCTAGGCACTGTACAAACACAAAACAAAGGCAACCCCAAAGAGCTCACAGTGTGTTTAACCCCGTATGGCCAGATTCCGACTCGCTCTACTCACCTCAGTGAGCACGTACACAAGTAATTCCATCGGCGTCGCAATCTCTCTCAGTGTTTACAGAAAACCCCTAACTTTAATTTTGTCACACTTTTTAAACCAGTAAATACCAAATTGAAAATCAGGTGTGGCCATTAATGGCCCACATCTGTCACCTGTGGTGTGGTATCTTACCTTGCAAATTGTCCCACCGAAATAAATGGGACTATTTGTGGAGTAAGGCACTGTTCCATGAGAATAAGAGTTGCATAATTGGTTCCTCTAACATAGGGTGACCAGACAGCAAGTGTGAAAAATCGGGACGGTGGTGGGGGGTAATAGGAGCCTATATAAGAAAAAGACCCAAAACTTGGGACTGTCCCTATAAAATCGGGACATCTGGTCACCCTACTCTAACATCAATCCTGCAGAGACTTCATAAATGTTAAGGCCAGAAGAGTCCACTGTGATTAGAGCTGGGAGGGAAACAGGTTTCTGATCCCACCACAATTTTCAAGATTTTGAAAATTGCTTCCATTCTTCATCGGAACAAAAGTGGGATCTTTCAAAGCTTTTTGCAAAAAGAGAAAGAAACTCCATCCCAGAGTAGCCAACAGCTCAGATGTTAGGGCACTCACTCACCTAGGATGTGGAAACCCAGGTTCAAGTCTCTGCTCTGAATGAGGCAGAGAGGGGATTCAAGCCAGCTCTAACAATGAGCATCTAGTTTGATCTTCTGCGTAGCACAGACTTTGGAATTGCACCCAGTGAATCCTGCATCAAGCCCAGTAACTTGTGGTTGAGCTAGAGCATCTCTCATAGAAAGACACCCAGTCTTGATTTCATGACTCCAAGTGATCAAGAATCTACCATTTCATAGAAGTCAATGTGACTGCTCACACTATACAAAGTTTAGCATGTAGTTCTTTTTAGGATTAGGCCCTAAAATTTCATCAGTCTTTTTACTAATAATGTTGTGGGGGGAAATATCTATTTTTACAAGTAAATAGAGCAGGGGTAGGCAACCTATGGCACGCGTGCCGAAGGCAGCACGCGAGCTGATTTTCAGTGGCACTCACACTGCCCAGGTCCTGGCCCCCGGTCCAGGGGGCTCTGCATTTTAATGTAATTTCAAATGAAGCTTCTTAAACATTTTAAAAACCTTATTTACTTTACATACAACAATAGTTTAGTTCTATATTATAGACTTATAGAAAGAGAACTTCTAAAAACGTTAACATGTATTACTGGCACGCGAAACCTTAAATTAGAGTGAATAAATGAAGACTCGGCACACCACTTCTGAAAGGTTGCCGACCCCTGAAATAGAGGCATAAGGACTACTTTCTACTTCCCATATCTCTAAGAAATCTCCCATACATATATGTTGAGTATAGTGTTAATAAGGTTGGTTTCTTGAAATATTATAAAATTCCACTAGGAATTTGTCATCGTAGCCAGATGCCATTCCATTTTATTAAATCTTTCACAGCCCTTGCCACCTTTTCCCAATGAAATTTCCTTTTCTAGCATAACAGAATCCTAATACAAAATTTCCTGGAGCAGTGTATCCCCTTCTAAATATTTGTTGCTCAAAACATATGCAATTTTTCAGGAATGTTCACCAATATTTATTAAATTGTAACTTTAAGGGTGTATATTCTTGAAATTCCCTTCCCTAGTTTATCCTAGCAGGTGTTACCCAGGGTTTTCAGAACCCAAAGCAGTGGTAACTTAATTGTTTCACTCCGAACGGTGTCAGGAATAAATCAATGCGGACACAGCTCCTCCATCTGATAAATTATTGGTACAAACAAGAGTGCTTTTACCTAACACTACTCATTTATTAGGTCTCAAGCACACACACACATATATGCTGTTGCAGTAGGTTCAGAGCATCCCAAATATTTATATTCACCCAAAGTCTGAGATGATTACAAGGAATCAGCAACCAGCCTTCCGGTGGCCCTCCTTCTGGCCGGCTGCTGGGGAATTTAGGTGCCAACTCCTTGCCCAAAGAAAAGCTTCCTCGGACTGCTCCAAAATGTATCCTTTTGCCAGGGGTGAAAGTAACTTAAAGGATTTACCGGTACGCTGAAGTCCTGAGCTGGGGGCGGGGTCTCAATTGGAAGGGGCGTGGCCTCAACCAGAAAAGGTGGGGCCTTTAAATCCTCAGACCCTTTAAATCAAGATTTAAAGGGCCTGGGGCTCCGGCTGTGGTAGCAGCAGCTGGGAGCCTCAGGCCCTTTAAATCACTGCCGGAGCTACCAGCTGCAGAGGTGGCTGGGAGCCCCGGAGCTCAGGGGCAATTTAAAGGGCTAGGGGCTCTGGCCGCCGCTACCGCAGTGGAGCCCTGGGCCCTTTAAACCGCCGCCCAAGCCCCGGGGCTGCCAGCCACCTCCGCTACCCAGGGGCTCCGGCAGCGGGGTTCTGGCGGCAATTTAAAGGGCCTGGGGCTCTGGACGCTGCCAGGAGCCCCAGGCCCCTTAAATCGCTGGTCTGGGGAAGCCGGTCTGGTACGGCGCACCGGCTCTTGCCGGTACGCCATACCAGACCGTACCGGCTTACTTTCATCTCTGCCTTTTGCCTAATCTTCTATAGCTAACTTAAACAAAGTACATAACTCATAGTGATGCCTAATGGATCACCATAGTAACCCTAGTGGGTCATCAATTCTCCTAATTTCAGCAAACTGCTGATTATCTCTTATCATCAAAACATTTCTAGTACTTCTAGTCATAACAACAATAAAACTTGTATGTCAGGGGCACTAAGCCAAGGTCGACTGTCCAAACATTCCTTCCATTCTCATGGTACATTAACTCTCTGTCCCATCGTCCCATTCTGATGAGCAGATCTGCAAACAAGAAGCTGTTTGGCCTTGCCTCTCAGAGCATAAGATTATTTCTAGCTATGTGGGATTTGGTTTTCAGCTAGCAGTAGCTAAAGACACAAAATGCCTGACTGCAGTAATATCAAATTTTAGGGTTACACAGTCTGCTTTTTTCCTTATTGGAATCAATCACAGTTTTCATGACAGCTAGCTACCAAGTGTCCTAGGGAGTATTCAAATATCTCAAACACTACAACAACCAATAATTCTTTGATTGCACCCATACACACACTACATATATCCCTGCCCCCATCCAGAAATCTCATCAGATCTTACAGCCTAAGCAGAGCTAGCACTGGCTGATATCCTCAAAGGAAAATCTGGGTTACTGAATAAAGTGGTGTTGGTGACTCAGTATGCATCACTCCTGAACCACCTTAGTGTCATGTTGAAGTGACACCATGCTAGTGCAGTTGCTAGTTTTTGAACGAGCTGTAAAATTGGGGTCCTGACTACATGTGGTCATTAAAAATCCTTTGACGTTTCTTGTAAGATTATGAATGTTAGCCCCTGTGATGTCCTGTCCCTCTAAATGTTTTAACTCCCCAGTAGGATTGCCAGCACTGTATTTCAAAAATACTAGATTGTTTTCTTAACACCCTTAGGGAGGAGTACCCTGTACCCACGGGGGCCGGGGTGGGGTGCCCAGTACCACAAAGGGTGGGGCGTACTAACCATGTGGCAATTGAGGAAACCTTCTCCCTGAAACAGTCAGACACTCTTGGCTGCCGGGACCCAGCTCTGGAAGTGAACAGGGCAGCACTGAAGGGACAGGGTTGGGAGGAGAGCGGAAAGATGCACCCATGATTACTGGCCCCCTGATGGACTGGGACCCCTGCTGACTCCAGCCCATGTGCTTTCCCTGCACAGGCTCTGTCTGGCAGGGCAAGTGGATGGGGCTGTGTGCCCTGGAGCTGCCCTGAAGGGCCAGGGTCAGGAAGGGGCTCTGTCTGGCAGGGGGGGTCAGTACTCCCAGGATGTTACCTTCTGTTCCCCACTTGCAGAGTCTCTGCCAATGTCCCCAGCAGAGGGGCATAACTGCTGGTTGGTGGCTGCTGCAGCTTCAGCAGTCGGGGAGTGAGGCGGGCAGGGAGCCTGGTCCTGGCACCTGAGACCATCTACACAGAGCCCTATCTGCTTCCCCTGCTGGATAAAGCCCACTCCAGCCTTTCAGCATGGCTTCATCAGGTCTTCATGTCCCCCGATAACCTTATCGTGCTCCCCCAGGAGGCTGTGCCCCATACTTTGGGAACCGCTGCACTATACGCATGTCGGTTCAGTAAATCCTGGGACCGATTCTGCATTACTACATTGTCAAATTTTACAAACATTATCTCATTGGAAGGTAAGGTAGTAATAAAACTGGCTTTGCATAATGATAATATTTTGATATGTTAAAATATAGGATAAAAGGCATCCCACACTGATTTAGTAGGGGACAGGCAATTTTCTATTTAAATAAGGGACGTCCCTTGTGATACAGGACTGCTGGTAACGGTACACTCCGGTGCAAAGCCTCACTTTCCTGGGTTTTTTTTCAATTTTGCTGCCTGAGCAATAAAGCAAGCACAGCAAACAGCTGCTTTTCTATCAGCTCCCTCTGTGTCTGTGTCTATCTCCTTCTCTGCTGGGTCCAAACATAACAGCTCCCATTTCCTGGCCCAGTTCTTACTTGCATAATTCTGCCTACTGTTTCCATAGAATACAATATTTTTCTTTTTTCCTCTTTTAAATGTGTTACTGTGTGCTGGTAAACAGCGCCAGAGGTGGCTGCAAATCAGTAGTGGATGTGATGTAAGGTGTGGCATGCACAGGTGTGCTGGTGAAACATTGAAATTTATTTGCAGGCAACAGCCTCTGAAATGAGTCAGAATTACACAGGCTAAAGTCCTACTGACCCACATCTACTGACTCCAGTGGCTGCTGCCATAGCAGGCAAACTGATTCCAGTATATTTATTGTTATGAAGGTACTTTAGAACCTTTGGCTTCTGATAAAATATCATCAGACTTGCTGGATTAAATAGCATCAAAACATCAGCATTGTGCAAAGAAATGTTAATGTGTTCATCTTTTATCTATGTGTGTTCAGTACGGGTTTGCATCAGATGTGTGTGTGCACAGAGTACATACTCCACACAGAGCGAGTGCATGTATAAACTTTCTGCATAATGAATGTGACTATATTAGACTAGCAGAAAATGTGCTCATTTTCTAAGTTGTGCTGGGGAAGGTGATGAGTCATCCCTGAACTAGAGCCTGATTAAGCCGCATGCAGGATTGAGTCGTTCCTGTGATAGGCTGGTCTGGTGACTCTCAGAGCAGGTATATGAGGCCTTGTCTACACTACAAAGTTTTGTCAACAAAAGTCAGGTTTTGTCAACAAAATAGTGGAGATGCACACACAGGAGAGGGGAGCTCCAGAAAGTTTTCATTTTGCTTTGATACTGCATGGTTACATGAGGTAGAGGTGTCCTTTATTTTGTTACACAGTGTATGTGGGAGAAGGGATAGAAATTAACAACACTGTTTGCATGTGCGTCTCATTCCCCTGGCCCTGAGGAAAAGTTTTTTAATGCACACTGAGATCTCCTGAGAATCCTCCATCGAGATCTCTAAGAAATTTTCCTGAAGGTACACTGTAATCCTCTGCTTAAAGTTCCTTGGCAGAGCTGCTTCGTTTCTTCCCCCATTGTAGGAAACTTTGCCGTGCCAATCAGCAATTACTTCTGCGGGAACCAAAGCGGCACACAGGCGAGCAGCATACGGACCGGGTCTGAAGCCGCACGCATGCAGGAGATGCACCCTTGCATCTTCCATTCCCCCAGTCATGCGATTTCAGCTCTGATCACCCCCGCCTGTGGAAAATGGTGACAGTACTCAGAATAGTGTCCCTAGGCACTTGTATTGATCCCCTTCTGAAACCACCCAGACCCTTTGTTCCATCATGCACCTTCCCCCGCTCAGTTGAACTCACCATGTTTAGTGCTCTCCCCGAGCTGCGTGCTCGCCAAGGGAAAGTGAGAACGAGGTGTGCGTAACTTTTATGATTCAAGACTGTGAGTCCATTCACAATACTGACTCCGTGCATTGTTTCTTTTGTTTCTGCAGATGTGCCCTAGCAGGCCAGCTCCTACATACCGGCAGAGCAGCTCCATCAGATAAGGAGGCGAACGAGGAGGAGTAAGGAGGACATGTTTCCAGAAGTGCTGCAATCATCTGATCATGCTGATAGCGAGCACAGAGTGTGGAGGGAGACAATAAATGAAAAACTAAAAATGGATAGCCAGGAGAGGAGACAGGGGCCAGAGTGGATAATAGAGGGGCAGGAGCAGATGATAAAGCTCATGGAGGACCAAACAGAGAGGCTCAGGTCCCTGATTGTGCTGCAGTCAGAACACATCCGTGCTTGACTACCCCTGCAGCCCATACTAGTACTGCATTCTATGCCCTCACGTGTTTTGCCAGTCTGTCACCATACCCCTTGCACTCCACCCCTAGGGACATATTCCATAAAGACAGCTGGACTTACACTTAGCTGTGAGATCCTCATTTCAGAGCGAGGGTGGGGCCTCAAGGAAGGGGGTGGAGCGGGAACGGAATGAGGTGGAGGGAGGCAGGGTCTCGGGGGAGGGGGCGGAGTGGACACAGGGCCTCGGAGAAGAGCAGGGGTGGAGCACCCCTGAGGAAAACTAAAAGTCAGTGCCTATGTCTGAAGCCACTGCTCACCATCCTATATCTGCATCACAATGTGATCCCACCGCTCAATGCTTGTTTCCCAAGCCCAATAGCGATGGTTCACCATGTGCAGCTGCTCCATGAATGCCAAGATCTCTTTCCATGGCACACAGCAGTGCAGGAACCACGGATTCCTGGTCAGATTCACGGCTCATGAAATACTGCGGCATCGGCCACATTGTGTTCATAATGCTCATCACAAGCCTGGAGAGCAGTGCAGGATCCATGCTTTCAGGCAGAGATGGCAGGCACAAAGTTTACAGGTACAGTTGAAAAATGGTGCAAAACATAGTTGGAGGCCCTTGGAATTATGGGATGGAGAAAACTGCATCATGGGGCAGTGAGCCTGCCCCCAGGATACACTGCGATCCTTTCCCAGAACTCCTAGAGGCAGAAGGTGGCGATTTGTACAGTGGGACGGCTACCCACGATGCACTGCTCTCCCTGTCGGTGTTAGAGCACCAAATGTGGATGTCTCCTTTGACACATTGTGTGAACATGCACAAGTGATGTAATTACAGCGCTTTATGATCATCGATGTAACTTAACTCTGTAGGGTAGACATGGCCTTAGTCTCACAGGAGAACCAGTAGCTCAGTCTGCTAGGTGTTGCTTCATGGCTTGGAACTCTTCTCTTCCTGAGAGTTATGACAGCCTCCATGGGCGTCAGCCTGTTCCAGCCCTGCTCTGGCTCCAGCCTAGTTCCCAGCCCTACTCTTGCCTGATTCAGCACTGCCCCTGACTTCTGATTCCGGTGCTGACACCTGGCTCCAACCACTAGGCCTGACTGCCACTGTCCCACTAGAACTGATTATCTTCGTCTCAATTTCTGACAAACTGGAGGAAAGTGCAGTGAGACTGTCCTTGTCCTCTCAGCATCACACTTAAGAGTAGACGCCTCCCAAAGAAGAAAAAGAAGGCGGACAATTAGTACTGGAATTTGGACTTCTTCCAGAAGGCTCAATTGACTTTGTAAGTCATGTCCTATTTTGACCTTTTTGTCTTTCAATGGTAATTAAACACACTGATGTCTGCTTGGATCTTCCATCTGACTAGCTATCCACCTTTATTGACAAGTTAAAATCTATGCAGAAGAGATCCAAACTGGTTGTCCATGTTGGCTTTATTTTATGAGAACTTCATGACACCAAGTAATTAGCAATAAAAATACTGTGTGAGACAGTGTATGACATTAGGGTTGGAGTAATTTGGTTTCTAACTGAATGATCTGACAGCTACTGCAAGATTCATTAAGTGAATGAAATCTGAATAGATTGTTATAATTATTTTATATAGCACATTTCTGCCCAAATTACTTTCTTTGACATTCTCTTTTTGGAGTTATTGACAAGGGACTGCATGACTTGGGGAATTGGTAACAGGATATGGAATCTTACGTTGCCACTTCAGATCAAGCCCCAGTCAATAATGACAGAGTGTTTCCAATTGATGCTTGCTGAATGACAATTGCGAGATGAACTGGTGATCTCAGTCCAGTGTCCAATAGGCAATTACCCGCATCATAAAAAAAATGTACTTATACTATGTTTGCTTTCTTGTTGGCAGTTTCAGCGCTGAGGCCAAGGGATAAATGACTCGTCCTTCCACCTCCAGTAGTTGTCTCTTCAGATCAGGATTGAGGCACATTTCTGAGAAAGTTTACATCAGTATTGCCCTGGCTGTATCCAGCCTCTGACTGCCAAATGCTGGGACTGGAGGACAGGAGATGGATCACTTGATGATTGCCCTGTTCTGTTCATTCCCGTTGAAACATCTGACATTGGCCACTGTTGGAAGACAGGATGCTGGGCTAAATGGACCATTGGTCTGAACCAGTGGGGCCATTCTTATGTTCTTATTATAAACAGAAGGCTTGAGTTTCTAGGACTAACAATCTGGCATTTTTCATAATTACTGATATTCACACCTTCATATTTACTGGTAAGTCACTGCTATATAAGGTGAGCAAAGACATAGAACTGATATTTGCAGTATTTCTTCATCCCACTCCATTCTAGATTGTTCTTGCTCATGCAAGTACCCTTCATCTCTCAAAGCCAGCTCCTTGCCCATTCTTACACAGCAGTGAGTGACGGGATATGAGGGGAAACTTCCTAATTAGACAGTAAATCATAGTCTGCCAGGGGAAATGTTGGAAGACCCATCAAATGAAACTTAAAATTAGGGGGGATAACCGGGGCGTGGGGAGAATATATTGTTGAGGACAATCCTGCAGTGACAGAGGAATAGAGTGGTTAACTTAAAATATCTTTTCCATCTCTAACTTATAAGGTTCTGTGACAGCTCGTAAATGTGATTGTGTCACCACTACCCATAGCTTTCTCACCTTTTTGTCATACTCACTGACCTAGCTGAATAGGGGTTTTGTGCGTTACTGTATCAAGTGCTTTCCTAAAAACAAGGTAAACACATCGGTATCTTTATCTTTTAAGAAAAATAATAAACACCACTTCTCTGTTGGCTCAGTTGATCCCAAAGTCTCCAAGTCTTAATTATTATTTCTTGCAACTCTGTCCTAGTCAAATCCTAACTTGCCACGTGTTCTCCTATTGTGTCCTTCAACTCTACTATCCGCCACGTGCCTGGATTACCATTTCTTCCGAAGAATTCATCCCAACATGACAAGTTAAGCCTGATCAGTCAGCATTTGTTCTCTCAGAGACCTCCGGCTGTTTTTAAGTAACATCCCTTGTCACATTCTAGAAAGTCCAACAGACTGAATGAAACAAAACTAACTTTTATCACTACAAAGCTAAGTAAAACCTGGTCTAATGCTACTCTAATTGACTTCTGAGACTAATCACAAACCTTGGACTGACTTCTTGTTGGACAAATACAACAACCGTGACCATTAGGCTACCTGGCTGGGACCCTTAAATCCACCCTGCTTTCCAACTGCAGATTAAAGAACCCTGAGCCTTTTTAAGTTTTGGAAGTTACAACTTTCAATCACCCGCTGCCCCTCATCATTTTACAGCACTGGAGATTGTCAGGATTGGGCTCACTGTTGTCCTGCCTATAAACTTGGACAGGTGGAAGACATGTCCTTTTCTATCCAGGTCCTGTGCCTTTGGAATGCTCTCTCCCTGGATTACTTGCATTAGTGCTGTACAGCTCTGGCATCATTTGCTGGTGCCTACAGTCTTTTATTTTGCTCCCACATTATTTTTTCCCAGTAGCTTTGTTTGCCATTTTAACATTTTAATTTGGGATTTTTTGGTTAGGTGTTTGGGAACACAACCAGCTGTTGATTTTGTGGTTTACATTATTAAAATGGCTAAAGTTGCTGGGCAGTATGGTGCCCCAGGAAATGTAAAATTCATGTTATTTCAGTGAAGACAGAATTGATAATAGTGGACTCATATGCTGCAGTAATAGGTACAACAAGGTATTAATCCTCATGCACACCTTTGGAGAAAATTTGGGAAATAGAATGGAGTCAAATACTGTAACAATGGGCACATCTAGATGTTAAACCCCATTTGGTATAATTTGAGAATCAAATGTGTTGTTAGCTAACCCCTTACAGGTCCTAGAGAACAACAAATCTGGGGGGACTTGTAGGGCAGAGCTATATGTATGCAACAGGTTCTACTATGTATAATATAGCTGTTTGCTTTTATTGCAGTGTAGAAAGAGGCTTTTGAGCTCTCAACACTGTATTGTCTTCTCTATCTGAGCCCTCTAGATCAGTTTGCTCTAATATGAAAAATCCTCTTAACAGGAGGTTTATTAGTGGAATGGATTCTCTGGTCTGCTGAGGCCACTTTGCAATGCTCGTGCAATGCAGTGTGGCTTTAAACCAGATGTAGATTCCCAGGTGAGAATTACTTCTCTGTAGGGGAAGTCTCTGCTGATGTACCTTGCCAGCAGCAACTCCCACAGCTGGCATAAAGGGAGAGGGGGTACACCTTGGGGAGGGGTGAGGGAGGCGCGTTAGAGCTGAACTTTGCTATGTACAATGCTCTGCTGGTACAAGGGACCCGGTGCCAGCAGCAATTGAGATCCTACTCTAGCGTGCACTAGGGCTGATTAGGGAGCTGCAATCGGCTCCCTCTGGCCACGGCCCAGCGCAGACTAGATATAGCAAAGAATTGGGGCCAGTAAATTCTCTGTTGCCGAGAATCTACTGCTACTTTATAAAATAAAAATATATTTTATAAATTCCTCTCTTGCTGAAGCAGAAAATTTATCGGAAGGAAAATTCCCTTGAATTGTCTCTCAGATGCAATGGTGAAGCATTGCTTGGAGTGTGAATAAAGAGGAAATGCTTAATAAGGAGGATATACAGCAAGCATGGTAAACAAAACCTATCCTGTCCTGCCTAACCAGCTCATTCCCCTTTGTTTAATATACTCCTTCTTTGCTCCTTACGCCAGACCTTGCTGAATGTCCCTTTCTCTCCTGTTTGTAATGCATCCTATTTATGTTGCATCCTTTTGAATTCTTGGGATAAACTGAGTGAGCAAGTCACCCAGATGCTATAGAGTCAGAGTATGGCAGTAGGCAGACATCCATAGACTTCAGTGAGTTTGGATTGGCCCAGATCCTGGAGTGGATCTAAGCACTGCACATGCCCAGACTCTAGGGGAGCATTCTGATAAGGACTTTGTCTCTATTGACCCCTTGCCAACGACCCTTTGGGGAACTGCAGAGAAAAGGTCCCCTCAGAAAAAGAGTTCCTTGGGAAGGCCACACTTTAATGAGCCATTTAGTGACATCTTACCTCTGTGCAGGAACCCACAGGGTTTGTGTTGAACAGCCAGCCTGTGTGAGCCAAGGCACAATGACAACCTTGAATTCGGGAGTTTACTATTCCATTAATTGCTGCAATTAAAAAAAGCAAACTTGGCAACACCAGTTTCACTCAAATGCCTCCTCACGAAATAAACGGTGTGTCAGTTCCACCTACGGTATTACCAAGAGACTATTACTATCATCGTTACAATGTCTCTTATACAGGCACCTCCCACATTGCCATCCAGCTAAACAGAGCTAGAGTCTCTAAGAAGAAATGTTCTTGAATCAGGTCTTTAAACTGAAACATTAGCTACAAGCCCCAGAGGACATTGTTGGACTGCTTTGGGCTGCAAGTTAACCTCCTTCTGTTTGGGAAAGCATAAAAATTAAGTATCACAGATAAGCATTTAATTTAGGTTTAATGGAGGCAGGCATCACCGGCTGATGCATTTGCCTATTAAAGGGAAACTTATTGAGATTTGAAATGGGATCACTTCTGCTGTCATATAGTTAACAAAAGTGAATAATTAGACATTTATAAATTAAACATGTAAGACACGGGTAGGCATTTTTGAATTGGCACTTAACAAGCAAACCTGAGGAAAAGTGATTAGATATTTATTGTTTCAAAGATTTATTGGCACGTGACATTAATAAATATTCTAACTGATATCTACCTGATTTGCTGTGGCTATCTAGTTACATGGAAATGCAAAGCCTTGCTCATTTTATATAGGTAATGAAAATGCAAATTTAAGAGTAAATTCTGAACTCAGCATCCCAAGCTCTTACTGTGCCATTCCCATTGCCGGCAATGCAAAAACCACAATTTTTTGCAAAAAGCACCTTCATCTCCATTGACTTGGCAGTTGACAGCATTCAGTGTCTCTTAGGGTGAGCCCATTTGCTTGGTTTTACACAGTGATGGCAGTTAGAAATATTTCTTCCATTTTTGAAAGACTCTACTGGTTTGAGAAAGATTTTCTATATTTCAGTGGGTTATGCCAGCAAAGCTGACGTTATCTCTCCATCCAGTAGAAACTTCAAATGCACCCACTGCAGTAAGAAAATAATTCCCGAAACTAGTCATGCTTATCAAATCTAATCATGGCACAACATGAGTAATATCTTGCACAGGGCTCCTCTAATGCTCCTTTAACAATCAAATGGTGTTTGCTTTATTTTAATATTAAATAAGTGATTGCTTCCATCTGCTCTTTCGTGACACAAATGAGAGATTTATTTGAGGCATGAATAGCTAGGGTTTGTTTGTGTTACTTACCAGTGGAGACTGTTCAGTAAGTCTGTGCAATCAAGCTGACCATCTTTCAGTCCACAGTTTATTTTATTGTGCGTTTTGCTTTTGCAAACGTTTTCCTCAGAGTTTGAATCGGAGACAAAAATGGCGTCCTCTTAAACATTTTGGCCATATTTTCAGAAGTGTTCCCAAAGTATGGGTGTGTCAAGTTGTGGGTACCCCCCAATCTTAGAGATGTAGGGTCTGATTCCTACAGGTGTCTTTCTCTGATTAGTCCTTATTGTCCTTGCCTCTTGTTACCATAAGGTGGAATTCACCAACTCTGCCCAATAGCATGAGGAAGCCTTGTCTGTGCCTGCCAGGGATCAGCCCCCCAAATCTACTGGCCACAGGGAACACCAGCTCTCTGCTTTCAGACTATGCAGGCTCTGCTGCCCCTTTGCAGGTTAGTGATAGGCACACTCCAAACCCCGAATCCTCCGAGCATCTCCCTGGAATATCCAGCCATTGTATACTCACAGAATTCACAGATTTGCTGCTCTCGAAGGAACAGTACACACCAGCTTACCAGTTACACCTCAGATCACTGCTCCACTTACCACACAGAACTTAGATATGTTTATAGTGAAAACAAGTAAAAGTTTATTTAGCAAAGCATAGAGATTCTAGAAGTAGCAAATGAAAGTACTGGAAACAAATGGCTACAGGTAAAATAAAATCATCACATGCCTTCTAAAGTCTAGACTTAATTAACAAGTTACTGTCTTGTCTAATAAAGTTTAGCTCATCCAAAGTCTTTGCAGCATTGTCCAGCCAGGTAGGCTGTGACTCTCCTTTCATAAGACAGGACGCGCTGATGGTTTGTCTCTTTGGTGAAGGATCCCGGCTGTACCTCAGTACCCCCAGTTATACCTCAGAAATACATTCTCTTTACTTGTAAACAGGATGCTCCCCCTGCTGGTTTTGGTTTTTTTCTACAGATCTTCTCTTATGTGAATTTACAATTTCTTAATTAGCATCAGCCTCAGTAATGCAAATAGACGTGCATTGCAAGCCACACAATGACCAGCCAGAGAGGTAAGTGTCTACTGCCCCCTGCCTGAATAAAACATATTTATCACCTCCTGGTGACTTGCCTTAACTCATATACTTTAAGAACATATGAATCTATACCAAAAACCAACTCCTTAAATATCATCTGCACATACATCTTGCAATGATTAGGATGATCAGTGCATTACTGGCTATTGGTAGAGACCTCATATGCCACCCTTTGGTGCACTAATATGTAGACATCAGACCCAAGGGATCCCTGTAAACCCCTATGCAGCCTTTTCCAATTGGCACCATGGGGTCCCTGGTCATAACATCCCTTATTTCCAACTAAGGCCTCACACCACCAGCCTACGAGGCTACAATTATCATTCTCCCATTTTACAAATAAGATAAAAGATTGCACAAAATCATTCCTAGCAGAGCAGAGGAAAAAAATTAGGTCTCTGTTATGACCACCTACGTCTGCTTTTCAGAATAATTGTGCTAAATCTGTGGGATTGGCGTTGCTGTAATTGTGCTAAATCTGTGGGATTGGCGTTGCTGTCTGTAACTACTGCTCTGATCACTTGATCACATTCTGCTCCCAGCATCAGGAGCAGAATGTAGGATACCCAGAATTCAACAGGTCTCTCACAAACAACTGTGCAAGCCACTGGCAAAATCGTTCATGTCATCATCCCCTAGGTGCTGGACCTCATATAGAGAATAACTACTTCTACCAGTGACTACATTACTTCAGGTCTGTACTGTGCTCAAGGCCTAAGATCAAGCCATGCTGAGGTCTTGTGTGTGTGAGTGTGTACAGTATGTGATAATTGTCAGAGAAAAACAGTGCTCACTCTTTGATTGGGTGCAGCAAAGTTCATGTAACTAAGGAGTATGTATCATAATGCATAGATACATCGGGTCCAAATTAAAGTCACCCAGATACCTTAATTCTGACATTTTCTAACTTTTAAGTACTTGATTGTATACTGTTAATGTTCTTTAATGCAGTGTTTCTGTGTTTCAGATAGCTAGTATGCCTCTTACATTAGCTCTTATTGTGGGACTGTTCAGGGCACTGTTAATAGGAAAAGGCTCAGATGCACCATAGGTCACTGGTTTGAATCCAACGCACCTCAGGAGAAATTAAAAGTTGTTTCCCTCTAATGAATGTCTAGTGGTCCCTAGATGAGAAATTAGGAGGGTCTCCCCTTCCAGCTCCCACATCTATGGATGCAAACTAAGCAGCAAAATCAGGAGGAAGACCAAAAACTGCATGTGCCACAGAGAACAAACTTAATTAAGACAATGGGAGAAAATCCACTCCACGTTCTCCAAATCAGGGGCAAGGCATTCTGGGAGAGCAGTGGGTGTGGTGAAGCTTACTGTGCTGCTGCCCTGATGCTCAACAAAGGATTTTGTTCACCAGGGCTGTCATGCTGAGGCCTTTCACCCGCTCTAAATTGCCCCAGTTTTACGAAGTTATAGGCAAATATGCAAATTAGCTTATTTTACATACATGTCACGCATAGAACTGTGCAAAACCTGGCAGCTACGAGTCACCGGGTGCAGAAGGCCAACACAAAGGGTATATGCGACTTTATAGGCCTTCTCCTGATCCTCCACACAGGGTGCTAATCAATGTGAGTAAGGGTGGCAGAGTCCAGCCCTATGTGATGAATGGCTTTGCTGACTCTGCCCATAAAAATGAGACACTATTGCGGCCTTAGCAGGCTCACTCTCTGATGTTATATAAGAGGCTGTCCAAAGCATTGTGCAGTTTAAAGAAATGTTTTCTGTGGGTCATAGTTTCACATACCTTTTATCGCACTTTGTCAAAGAGGAGAAAAGGATGCTGCCATCTGCTGTGGAGAAATATAGCATGAGGTTCTCCTGTTTGGACTTATAATTTATTTTCTTTTAGCAACCAGGAGCAGCAGCCTGTGCTCAGTTAATCTACTCTTTTGCACTCTACACTTTGATGTAGATAACTGGCAAAAGCTATTTCTAATCCAATGTGTTTCCCCTCCTTACATAGCTGAGCTTTAAAATGCAGATCAATGAGATTAGAAATAGCTGCTCTAATTAGCCCAACTTCCGCAAAGTTACCGCACTCTCTCGTTTACAGAAATAATGGGGATCAAAAGGAAAGAGATCCATCATTAAAAGAAGAATGTCTTAGGCCAGGGAAATTTAAAAGTCGGCTGGTCTGCCTCAGAGCTGGAGAGATCCCTCCTGAGTGAAGGGTGCCCCATGCTGGCAAAGGGCGAAATTCACCCCTGTGCAAAGGAAGAGTCCTATGAGTCATTTAAGTGATGTCTAGGCCTTGTGCTGTGTCCTGGTGGATGTGTGTGTGTGTCTGGGTGTGTGCGAGAGAGAGAGAGAGAGAGAAAATTTCACATTATAAGAAGTGGAATAGATGCCATCAACAACTACGCAGTACATTTGGAAATAACCACCCTTGGTGTTTAATTAATGACTGCAGACAGCTTTCCACCACTCAGCGAGTGAAGCCTAAGAAATATAGCAAGCGCAGGTAGCACTATATTAATAATGAACATTTCTATAGCCTTCCCTGCTGAATCATCCATATGCACTTTACAGGTCTGATTTTGTTCAGGCATGATATAGGAGAGGCAGTGTGGTCTAATGGGTAGAGCACTGAGGTCTGTACCTAGCTCTGCCACTGATCGACTGTGTAACCTTGGACACATCACTCAAGCTCTCTGTGCCTGTGTTTCCCCTCCCACATTTTACCTGTCTTCTCTATTTAGAGTATAAGCTTTTTGGAACAGGGCATGTCTCTTACTATACAAAGCGACAAAGAGTCCTGTGTCACCTTATAGACTAACAGACGTATTGGAGCATGAGCTTTCGTTGGTAAATACTCACTTCGTCAGATGCATGTAGTGGAAATTTCCAGAGGCAGGTATAAATATGCAGGCAAGAATCAGTCTAGAGATAATGAGGTTAGTTCAATCAGGGAGGATGAGGCCCTCTTCTAGCAGTTGTGGTGGCCTGATCTCAGTTGAAATCGTTAGGTTCTACTGTGATTTAAATAATACTAAGGAGTGACTCCCTTGCATGTCCTGTGCCTGTTTTAAAAGGGGCATTCAAATTTAAAGCTGGGCCCTAGCAGTGGAATTTGGACCAGGATATGAACCAAATGATTAGGGGTGTTCCTGTTCAGAGTCGTGGTTTGACTCATTCTAGAGAGAATCCCAGACAGGCAGTTTGCACAAGTTCATGTCCAGCTGCAAATTTGAGTCTAAAGTTCATAGGTGTCCGGAACTGACATTCCAGTTCAGGTCCATCTTTCACTTCAAACTGATCCAGTCCCCGCAAAACGAAGGAACACGTGTCCTCTGTGCAGCCACAGCAGTTGCCCGTGTTCCATTCAGGTAGTTTGTCACATTTATATTTGGCAGTCCTCATTACCCAGTGCTTATGAGCTAATCACTTATCATTCAGGAAACAAACATGAGTTTGGATCACCCTCAGGCCACTCCTCCTTTGGATCTGAACACCAGAGGCAGAGCAATTAACTAGCCAGAGTAATCTTGTTATTATATCTACTCTAATCTTAGGCTACGTCTACACTACCCGCCCGGATCGGCAGGTAGAAATCGATGTAGCGGGGATCGATGTATCGCGTCTCATCTGGACGCGATACATCGATCCCCGAACGCGCTCACATCGACTCCGTAACTCCAGCAGGGCGAGCGGAGTTAGCGGAGTCGACGGGGGAGTCGCGGACGTCGATCCTGCGCCGTGAGGACGGGAGGTAAGTCGAAATAGGATACTTCGACTTCAGCTACGCTATTCTCGTAGCTGAAGTCGCGTATCTTATTTCGATCCCCGCCCCTAGTGTGGACCAGCCCTAAGTTGCATCCCACTCTTCCAAATGCAGCAAACAGTGACAATGGACAGCAAGGGATACATCTTGGAGAGAGACACTAGCCCCACCTAAAGACAGAACCTGCTAAGATGAGCTAAACCTGTGGGATAGTTTTGATACCCCATTCTGGCCCCTATATGCCACTCTAGCAGACTATAAGGGGGCTTAACACACCATAACTGGCCCCAGTGCAGGAATAGCATAGTGCTCCCATATACACCCTTATGCTGCCCCTCCTGCAGGCCCCAGTGTAGGGGGTGTGCAGAAGGTAACAGGGAGCAGCCCCATAGTGCGTGGTGTTAGGTGTTTCTGGGCTGTAGAGGAACACATTGTCAGCCTGGATTGGGCTCAGCTCTGTCTAAATTTAGAAGCTGTTTCAGCTCATGGAGTAGCCCAGAATCCAGGGAGCATGCAAAAGTAGCGTAAAGCCTCTTTGTTCCCCTAATTCATCCCTGGGTTGCACCTTCTGTGCTATGTCTCCTGCATCAGAGCCCCTGCGTGGACTGAACTGGCCTGTTCACATTGGCTCAAGACTCGTTCTTTGATTCATTCTCAATGGGCTAATCAAAACAATCTTATTGCATTTCCCCTCTTTCATACTGAATTACATGCCTCTCATTCCACTGTGATTCTTCACTGTATTTGTTTCTCCAGATAGCTGGATTTAATATCAGATCTAAGATTCATAACAACAACTAATGTGTTGGATGAGCAGGGAAAAAACAGATTGGTTTCTTCTTTAAAACTGAGATGTATAGTGCCTCATCAAAGACTCCTCAGTAATATCTACACATCTGTAGGATGAATATGACCCACACCCTTTGTTAGCATCTAAAATTTGCATGTCCCTCCATTTAGAGGGTACACAATCCTTATGTTAATTAGAGCCTGAGCTTAATACAAGTTGTCAAAGTTCACTTAACTTCAATTAATTGTTTCTCCTGAGCTTAATCTCTTTAGTTAAGTATTGATTAATCATTGCTTAATTATGCTGTAGTCTCACTGGGTGATATTTCAGTCGCATATTTCAGCAATGCATATCTTTCTAAAAATAATTTTTGAATCATCAGAATCATTATGTATTGCTATTATTAGGTCGACTCTTAATATTTATCACTTCATCCCTTCTGTTCCAAACTGTAGCTTTAAAATGTTTCTCATGTGTGCAGGTTGCAGTGTTTTACAACCTAATTTTCCATATTAGAGTTGCTTTTCAATCACAGAATTTTGCATTTTGCACTGTTGAGAGAGAGCATTTAGAATCTGGCTTCCCATGTCATGGAGGGGAGGGGAAGTGCAGGGGGGGGGGTGTTATAAAACAACCAGATTAATGATTTTGTACATTGATGGAATTCTAAAATGTTTCTTTGGTTTACAAGGGAAGATTTAAATCAAAATACAGATGTGGGGTTTTCTTCACTGTATTTCTGTATAGCATGGGACATCATTAACAGTGACTATTGTATACACCCCCTGTAAGCTGCGTGGCCATCCCTCCCTGTCACTCTCTGAGGGAGGCCAAAAGGGGGGAATTAACTGCACCTAGTGCTCTGGCCCTCCGGCCGGGCAGAACAGTACGGCAGTCTCTGAGCCCCGGGCTCTTGGTCCGGGCGGGGCAGCAAACAGTTAGTAGGCTCTGACCTGCAATCAAGGCAGAGCAGTTAAGTAATCTATGAACCTCAAGTAAGGCTGAGCACCAGCACAGTCTAGGGGCTCAGCCAGAGATGAGCACCAGCACAGTCTAGAGCAGAGGTGGGCAAACTACGGCCTGCAGGCCACATCCAGCCCACGGGACTGTCCTGCCCGGCCCTTGAGCTCCTGGCCGGGGACGCTAGCCCCTGGCCCCTCCCCTGCTGTCCTCCCTGCCCCACAGCCTCAGCTCGCAGTGCCTCCAGCGCTCTGGCCAGTGGGGCTGCGAGCTCCTGCCGGGCAGCGCAGCGGCGTGGGTGGCTCCGTCCGGGCGGCACGGCTGCCAGACATGCTGCTCTAAGCGGCATGGTAAGGGGGTGGGGAGCGGGGGGGTTAGATAAGGGGCAAGGGGTCCTAGCAGTCAGGGGACAGGGAGCAGGGGGCAGTTGGAGGGGGCGGAAGTTCTGGGGGGGCAGTCAGGGGATGGGGAACAGGGGGGGTTGGATAGGCGTGGGAGTCCAGGAGGGCCTATCAAGGGGCAGGGGTGTGAATAGGGATCGGGGCAGTCAGGGGACAAGGAGCAGGGGGGGTTGGATGGAGGAGTCCTGAGGGGGGCAGTCGGGGGCAGGAAGTGGGAGGGGGCAGATAGGGGACGGGGGCCAGGCTGTTTGGGGAGGCACAGCCTTCCCTACCTGGCCCTCCATACAGTTTTTTACAGTTTTGGAACACCGATGTGGCCCTCAGGCCAAAAAGTTTGCCCACCCCTGGTCTAGAGGCTCAGCCAGGGGTGAGCAGTCCACAGTCCAGAGGTTCAGGCAGGGGTGAGCAGCCAAAGATGGAGGTGCTGCCACCCCAAGGGTGGGGTGGCAGGGAGTAGGGGGACACAGGCCCGGCCGACTTCACGCGTCTCATCCCAGAGCCCTGACAGTGGTGGAGTGGTCTGCCACTGGGCCAGCGGGTATCCGCCCGCAACACACTGATCTAGTATCCGGCCAACACTCAGCCAGACTGTCGTCTAGTTTCCCTGGGCTACTTCCTACATCTGCCCACCAGGGAGCTTGTTGTGGTCCCTCCCTATCACTCCCTGCCACACCTCCTCACTACACTCCCAAAACATTACCAGACAACATATTGATCTTCAGACGCAATGGGGGACACCTTTGAGACTGTCACCGGGAGGAAGTAAGACTGAAGTTTTGCCCAACCACCATACACCTTGTCAGTATTATAAAACAGGGCCAGACTGCAAACCTCTTACACCAGCAAGCAGTTACCCACTGGCTTCAATGAGACTACTCATGTGAGTAAATGGTTACCAATGTAAGGGGTTTACAATTTGGCCCATAGTGAGAAAGTAAAGAACAACTGTTCAAAAAAAACAAAACCATTTACTGAACTCCATCTGCAATAGATTTCCTTTCAGCTTCATCCATCTTACTATCCACAGTTCTGACAAGCATCTTTACTTAGCCTTCTATTACCACACGTTCCATATGAAGAGTCTAGAGGAGGGAATATTGAGGGAGACCTGATAACAGTCGTCATATATGTAAAAGGTTGTTACAAAGAGGATGGTGATCCACTGTTCTCCATTTCCACCGAGGGGAGGCAAGAAGTAATCAGTTTAGTTTGCGGCAAGGGAGATTCAGGTTAGATGTTAGGAAAAACTTTCTACCTATGAAAGCTAGTTAAGCACTGGAACAGGTTACCTAAGAAGGTTGTGGAATCCCCACCATTCCAGGTTTTTAAAGAACTGGTTAGACAACCACCTGTCAGGGACAATCTACATATTCCTAATCCTGCCTCAGCATGTGGGTAGAGGGAGCGGGGAGGGATGTGGACTAGACAACCTGTTGGGGACCCTTCCAGACCTTCATTTCTGTGATTCTAAGGGCTTGTCTACATAGCAAGTTAGTGCATGGCAACGCAGGATGTGAATGTATAATGCGCCGGCTTGCTGTGTGGACACTGCTATGTTGCAGTTACACTTGAACCAATCAGCAGTACGCTAAACCAGTGGTTCTCAACCAGGGTACACGTACCCCTGGGGGTACGCAGAGGTCTTCAAGGGAGGTACATCAACTCATCTAGATATTTGCCTAGTTTTACAACAGGCTACATAAAAAGCACTAGCAAAATCAGTACAACCACCACTCTCAGGATGGTCGTGAGACCACGGGATTCTGTTAGTTTCACCATACAGTCCAAGGAAATGGCCTCCCAGGGCTGAGATGGGGTGTCCAGAGGTTGGAAAAGATCATAGGGTTTCTGGTGTGGGATCTTCATGTGGGCACACACCTGGCCGGAAGCAACAAAGGTCTCTATTATGGGGCACAAATGGGGCCCCCAGAAGTGCCAGGATGTCAATTGTTGGGTTTTATATTGCCCCAAGTGCCCTGCCAGGGTGCAGTCATGGCACAGTTGAAGAACTGCCATTCTCATAGGTCTGGGGGGAACATAGATGAGATCCCTTATGAATATGATCCCCTCCTGGGTGTGATGTGGTCAATAATGGCCATCTCATCGGGTGGAATTGCAGAAAAAGAGGCAGAAGGGATGAGGTCCTAGCAGTGGGTGAGGTTGAGGACGTTATGGGACTCAAAAATGTGGGCTGGTTCCGGACTGGGGCCTTGTGGGTCACAGCCATACCTGGGGGATAAGTTCCAGGGGGTAGGTCAAGGTAAAGTTGAACCAGGAGATGAATAGGGCCACTGGAGCTGTTGGTGGTTTAGGGGCTTGCCCCAATGCAGTTACACCAAGTTCTTGTGATCAGTAAATAATTGGACTGGATGATGGGCCCTTTCCAAGTAGTGTCACCACTGTTCAAAGGAAGTTTTAATTGCCAAGAGGTCTTTGTGCAAGATCTCATAGTTTTGCTCAGCAAGGGTAAGCTTCCTTGAGTAGTAGGCAATGGGGTGCAGTATTTGCTTGCGTGTGTGCCTCTGGAAGAGAAGTGCTAGAGGTGTCAACTTCCACAATGAAAACTTGTGTCATGTTTGGGTGGGCCAGTACTGGAGCAGTGGTGAAGGCAAGCTTTAGCTGTTTGAATGCATGCTGGGCCTCAGGCGACCAGTGGAACTGGGCATTCTTCTGGAGTAGGGCAGTGAGGGGCTCGGCTTCTTTTGAAAAATTTAAGATGAACCTCCGGTAAAAGTTTGCAAAGCTTAGAAAACATTGTAGGTCACGCACATTGCAGGTGACTGTCCAGTTGCAGACAGCCTGGACTTTGCACAGATTCCTTCCAGGGACAGGATGATATCCAGGAACTCAGTTGAGTTCTGATCAAGTGCGCAGTTTTCGAGTTTAGCATACAGACCGTATTGTCTCTCCGGGACTGTGAAGACATGAGTGGTTTGTTGGTCCAGATTGTCTGAGAAGATCAATATATCATCTAAGTATACAACTACAAACTGGTCCAGCAGGTCTCATAGCACATTGTTAATGAAGCGCTGGAATATTTCTGGAGCATTACTCAATCCAATTGGCATTACTAAATTTTCAAAATGGCCATACCAGGTCTGAGAGGCTGTCTTCCATTCATCCCCTTCTTGGATACAGACAAGACTGTAGGATCCCTGGAGATCCAGTTTAGTGAATATGCAGGCAGCCCCCTAGACAGTCCAACAACTCAGGGATTAGGGGTAGTGGGTGGGGTAATGGTTCAGATTATTACCTGATTTAGGGCTCAGTACTCGACACAGAGGCAGAGGCTGCCATCCTTCTGTTTTACGAAAAGGACTGGGACACCGGCTGGTGAGGTTGACGTACAGATGAACCCCCAGGCCAAGTTCTCTTGGAGGTATTCTCGCAGGGACACCAGTTCAGGCTCTGACATTGCATATATCGGTCCAAACGGTATTGTCACTTATGGGTGGAGGTCTATGGGGCAATCATGCTCCCAATGTGGGGGGGGGCGCTTTCTGCATTCTTCTTTTCAAAGACATCAGTATAGTTGAGGTACTTGGTGGGGGAGGGGGGGAGTTCCATACTTCCCTCAGTAGGTGTTTCAATTCAGGTGGCTAAACCTACTTGAACCTCCTTGGGCCTGGGTGCAATACTTACTGGTCTCTGGCCATGCTGTCAGAAGAATTCTGAGGGAAAAGTGACCTTCTGTTTTCACCAGTGAATGAGGGGATCATGAATGGTTAGCCAGGAGACACCAAGGATCATGGGAAAATGCAGGGAATGGGTCACACCAAATTGAAGTATTTCTCTGGTCACTGAATAATGGCCTCCAGGGGAACTGTCTCCTCCACAACTGGACCCAAAGACAGAGGGAAGTCATCAATAGTTTCAATCATGTCTGGCATGACCTTGTGTCACAGGGGAATCTGCAGGACTTGAGCTGTAGCTGCATCCATAAAATTGTCTGTTGCTCCTGAATCAATGAGGACCTGTTGTAGGGGGATCTGCTGGGGCTCCCCCGGGATGTGCATTTGGATAGACACCTGTAAATGGGAAGACCCTAGATGGGGCTTGGAGTGTGTCTCAATGAGGACTAGGATACTTGGAAATTCTCTTCTCTCAAGGACCAGGCCAGTCCCCCTCACTGTGTCTGAACCAGCTCATTTCCCAAGCTCCTTGGCGTGCGTAATGGGCAGGCTGAGAAGATGTGGCCAGGTTCACCACAGTAGAAGCGCAGGTGGCGTTGATGGCACTGTTCTTTTTTCTTCAAGAATGAACCGCTGATGAGACCAATTGACTTGCATGGGTTTGGTGGGCAATACAGAAAGTGAGGCCCCTGTACGTTGTAGAGGGACTGCAGGGAATCTCTTTTCTCATCTCTTTGTTCTCCCAGTCAGTCAACTATGTGGATGGCAAGGTCCACAAGAGCATCTAGGCCCGTAGGCATCTCTCTGCAGGCCAATTAGTCTTTGATTTCTTTCTGCAAGCACCACCAGAACTGGTACAGCTGTGCTGCTTCATTCCACCCTGTGAGGCAGAACTGTGCAGCATAGGAAGTCACTGTGCCTTGCCTCTGCCGGAGGGTGGCCTTGGCTATTCAAACTCGGTGCAGGTAATTGAAGATAGTTGATATTGACTGGAGAAAGGCATCCCAGTTTGACAGCGCCAGGCTATGGCCTTCCAGCAGTGGGGAGGTCCAGTCCAACGTGTCTCCCATCAGCAGGCTAATTACCATGGTCACCTTGGACTGATCAGAGGCATAGATTCTGGGCATCAGGAGGAGAAGGCGGCATTGGTTCATGAAGCCCCAGAACCATCGGTGTTTAACATTGAGCCATTCAGGCATGGGTATCACAGGCCCCTGTTTGGGGCAAGGCACTGCAGGCGATGTACACAGCATAGCATTCTCAGTGCTAAGCTGCCTCACTTCCTCCTGCAGTCACTGGTTTTCCCCCATCAGTTGCGCAACTTGGGCCTGCAGTGCTTGATGATCCGCCTGAAGGCGGAGGGCCCATTTATGCGATTCTGATGCTTCTGGTGGCTGTGACAGTGGGGCTGGGTCCATCCTTCTTGCACCAGTCCATCCCGTAGGGTTACTGTGGTCCCAACAAGCTGTCATGGCCAGGTCGTGGGCAGTCAGACCTAGTGGTCAGAGACAGCGTCCACAGTCATGAGACACGAGTGTTTGAGATCAGAACCACAAGTTGGTAACTAGAGTCAGGCTGGGTCAGGATACCAGGGGGTCCAAGAGAGGAGACAAACTGGAGATCAGAACCATAAGCGAGATGCTAGAAGTCAAGCTGGGTTGGGATGCCAAGAAGTCAAGCCAGAAGAGCAGGAGCAGGGACAGGGTGGATCCCAGTTCAGACAGCTTCCTGTTCCTGCTGCTGGCTTAAGCAGCAGGCCAATCAGCTACTCTAGGACTGTGCCAATAAGACCTCAAGGGCAGAACCTCAAACTGGGGCTGGGCTTCATGGGTCCTGGACAAGCAGTTGTTAGCACGCTGCCAAGTGAAGGGTTGGAGCATGGCTGCTCCTGCGGATCTTGGTTCGAGGCCTGTGGGTCATGACACTATTGAGCTGAAGGAGGCGATCCTGGATCAGGTATCAAGAGCTGCCACCTGGTCTCTGACATACCCAAGTGCTGATCAATGTGTGGGCAGAGTACACTGTCCTCCACAACTTTGTCTGGAGTGGCAGGAACATACACCTGTACTGGGAGATTTCACAGAGGCTGGTGGAGGAGGGGACATTCACTGGACTCTGATCCAGTGCCAGGAGCACAGGAAGCACCTGAGGCTCCGCTCCCGGAGGGTGAGGGACCCAAACAATCACTCCCAGCAGGAATCTCCTATATGCTCTGCTACAATGAGCTGGACAAGGTGCTGTCCAGAGCTGCGAGTATGAAGCCTGAAGTGACTCATGGCCCCCTCCTCAACCCCACCAGCCTCATCACATGATGGGATGCTGATGAGAGACAGGACAAGGAGCCAGTGTGGACCGGTGAGGAAGACCCAGAGGAAGAGGAGCAGGCGCTTCTGCACCTGAACCAGGAAGACCCAGAGCGGCAACCAGAACCTGAGGCTGGCAAGTATTGCAATTCACCCACACACACACTTCCTGGAAATATCCCCTCTTGCTCCAGGGAAGCCAGCCCCCACCCTCACCCCGACATGGTCCCTGAGCAATACACAGCTGTTAATCAACGATTTTGTTGAAATCCCATGTAACACTGTAATTCATGGAGCAGAAGCTATAAGAAAGATTACTAACAAGCCATCACTGTGCCTTTGTGTCTGTGCATTTCTCAGCCAGCACTTTGGCAGCGATAGTCCCTGGGACGTGAGGAAAGGTGAGAAATCAGGGAGGGGGCAGGTTTAGAAAAAGGCCAGGTGGGGAAAGAACGGTTGTATGACATTTATGGTTGTTCAAAGACCCAAAATCATCCCTCACCCCCCATCCCACCATGCCTCACAACTTTATTTCCCCTTGGGAACATTAGCTGTTCAGAAGTACTGGGGGGTGGTTGCTGGCTTGGGTGCGGGACTGCCTAGTTCCAATGAAGGGACAGGGAACAGTTTGGTTGTCCGAGGAATGTCAGAGCCATCCATTCTCCCCATGACCATTTCAGGTGTTTATTACCTTTCCTAGTCACTGGTGTCTGATCTCTCCATGCATGGATGCAATCAGCAGAAGCTGGAAGAAGCAGGGGAGGGTGAAACACTCACTCAGTTGGCTGCACAAACACAGTGTCGTGTCCCTTATCAATGGAGAGGTGACAGGCTTGTTGTGTCAATGCAAAAGTTCAGGGAAGAAAATACACTTGCTGTCTGTTTCCCTGTCCCTTTCAATGCTGTTCACTGAACACAGAGGCCAGACTTTCTGGTGATGTAGAGTGATGGTGGGTGGACATTCTTTGTGGTTCTCTGTTCTTCTTCTATAGGAACTCCATCTGATAGCTTAGAATACATAGTTAGAATACAGACCAAGTTAATTTGGTCCAATAAAAAATATTACCTCACCCACCTTGTCTCTCTAATATCCTGGGACCAACACAACTACAACACTGCAAACAGCTTAGAACATAGTCCGTTTCCTTTCGAATTGCCTCCCAGTCCTGTAAGCATAATTCAACAAATTTTTGGTGTATTGAAGCTGGTTCTTCAGATTTAATGGCAGGGCAAATGTGCTCAGTCCACCTTCATAGCTCACCAAACCCCTCCCACTCAGCAATATGTAGAGGGGTCACCATTAGCAGAAACATCTCTCTGGCATAGGTGGCTGGATCTCTTCACAGGACTGGAAAGATACCTCTCTTTTCCATTCCGGTACCTTCAAAACTGTAATGTTCTCCAAACGATGGCCAGCCTTTAAAGAACAAATAAGTAACTGGCAACGCTGCCCCTGAAAGGAAATTGAACTCCATCCTACCCAGCCCCTACATGCAATGTAAAAATTACAACTTTAATAACAGTACTGCAGGTCTCTTACCACTATTACACTCCGCTCCTTCCTCGTGGGCTGCAAAAGCTGTCTGAGAAGGATGGGGACTGTAATGGTTGCATTCCTGAGATGCTGAAAAATATCAATATTGTGGCCTTCAGCAGTACAGTTATGTTATGTGAGGGGATTTCTTAAGTTCCTTCAAAGGAGAAATGAAATATAATGGTACCCTTGTCTTTGACTTGGCTGGGCATACCAAGGCTGATAGAATCATAGGGTTAGAAGGGACCACAAGGATTACCTAGTTTAAGCCCCTGCCAAGATGCAGAATTTGTTGTGCCTAAACCATCCAAAGCAGATGGCTATCCAGCCTCCTTTTGAAAACCTCCAGTGAAGGAGCTTCCACAACTTCCCTAGGCAGCCTGTTCCTTTGTCCAACTTCCAGTTAGGAAGTTTTTCCTGAGATTTAATCTAAATCTACTATGCTGTAGTTTGAACCCAATTGCCTCTTGCAAGAGAGAGAGGGAACCCATTCAACCAGGATGACAGGAGCAGCACTGCAGAGACAGCAGAGGCAAATGGAGAAGGACCCTGGAGGACCTGCTCTTTGGCACTGACAAAAGGAGTCAAAAGCGGTTCGAATTCCTTGAACATGGGAGGATCATGCTCTTAGACAGGATGAGGCACGCATGAACCAGTTCTTTGAAATGGAGTCACGCCAGAGGGAATGGAACTATGCCCAGAGGGAACGGGACCATGCACTCATGCAATCCCTAGTGCAACTGGTGACTGAATGCTTTTGGGGCCCACCTGCCACCATGGCCACTACTCCTCTCTCGTACCACACACCAACACCACCTCCTCCTCCTCCTCCAGCTGCTGCCCAGCCTGTTCTTTAGGCAGTGGATCCAACCCCCCATCATGATGGGAAGGAGCATGGTTGGATGCCTGGTACAGCATCCTCCGCCAGCACCTGAAAACCCTCACAGGGGAACCCTCCAGAGCATGCAGGAGGGTAACGATAAGCCCAAGTCAGTCCCTGTATCCCAGCCTGTGTTTGGCCCCCAGACTCTATTCAGGAGACGTCCCTGCTTGTTCTCCTGCACAATATTCTGCAGCTGTTCCCTGCCCCCTTGTCAGGGTGAGGCAGAGAGGAAGGGCAAGGAGACAGGTCCACAGACATTAATGTTTGTACATTTCTCAGAGAATATGACCCTTTGTTTGTTTGTTTCCAGTCCCTGTTAAACCATTTTAGTTCTGGGTTCCACGATTCTCTTTAAATAAAAATTACTGTTCACTTAAATTGTGTGTGTACCTTGCTTTTTGAGTATGATCAATGGGCTATTGCCCACACAATGGGAATGGGTCGGCAGGATTTACAGAACATGACTGTGATTTCTTTAACTGTTTGTTGTCATAGAAATGCAAACAATTCTCTGCCCCTCCCACACTCCCATTCCTCCCCTTTCCAGCCATAAATTTTCTAATCTTAAGAAACAAGCCCACAGGGTTCATGATGCTGAACTAAGCTGTGATATAACTGCTGCTGTCCACAGCACCGGAATGCGGAACAGAAGAGATGTGTACATAAACATTGTTATGCCTTCATAAATAATGCAAGTGGCAATACAGAGAAAGGAAACAAAACTAAAAAATGAACAGTGACGATATCTGACACAGGGCTATGTTTTAACGACCCCTCATCCTCCATCCACAACAAGCATCACCACTTGCAACCTGAGTGTACTCATGCAGAGCAGCTGATAAGTGCTGTGCCCACCAGTGGCAGAACAGACTGTGAAGAAGGAATTTGTGAAGCCCCTTACTGAACTGTTTTTCAACTACTTTAACAATGATTAAGTGCTCCCCATAAAGCACCTTTAAACCGCTGTTAACATAATAAAAACATTGTTCAATGCTGGCATTAAATTGCGTTTACAACTCCACATCACACAACCACCGCTAAAGGTGTTAGCCTTGTGAAGGGGTCCTCAAACAACTGTTCGCTTTCTGTTGGTACATTAACACTGGCTGCTGGGGATCGAAACCTGCCCAGGTATGTTGCAACACAATTGTGTCGCAATGATCTATTCAGCTTTTCCAGCAGCACCATAGCATCACATAGAGTCCCATGGCCCTTTTGGCTCCCCACTGTTCCTTGATGTGTGAGCAAATAGTATCACAAATTTCCCTTGTCCACCAGGAACCAAGAGCAGTGTGCACGTGGGTGGGATCCAGCTGCTAGGTTTGCAAACAAAATTTGTCCTATGCCCACTCACTCCTGAAATATTCTCCTTTAGCCTCACATGGATTGTGCAAGGCACAGCATTACACAATTACGTGAACCGCATTGGCCAGATTGGCATCCAGACTGGTCCATGGGCATCTCCAATGAGCTTTCAGCCACCATTCTGCAACTACTCAGTCTGTAGTTGAATTCCCTTTTTCTTGGGTCAGTGATGTAAGGATATGACTTCATAAGCCATGTTAGAAGCAGGTATGCAGGATCCCCCAAAATAACTGTCGGCACAGAAACACTGTACAGAGCCATGTCATTTCTGGGGAATAAAGTCCTTTCTTCCCCCCTCAAACACAATCCTGATCTCCTGAACACACTGGTGTGTCTAATGTTGGTGTTCATAAACTGACCCCTCTGATCCACTAAGTGCTGGAGAATGAGGGAATTGTAACCTTTTCAGTTCATGTATTCACCGGTACCTTTTGGATGCCCAAAGTATTGGGATGTGTGTGTTCTGTTGATGGCCCCTGCAGATTTCAGAAACCCCATCCTCTGATATCCGGCTATAATTTCAGGGACTTGGGTTATATAGTTTACAGTATTGATAGTATGGCAAACCTGTACAACCACCAGCCCGACAGTTGACTTCCCAGCTCCGATGTGGTTGGCAATTGACCATTAGCTGTCAGGTGTTGCCAACTTCCTAAGGGCAATCGCCACCTGCTTCTGTACTGGTATGCATTTCCAAAAATGAGTCATCTAGGTCTGGTGCTGGAGAGTTGGTTCATGTTCCTGACATAATTCATGAAGGTCTGCTTCCTCATTTGAAAGTTGTGCAGCCACTGGTCATCATCCCAGGTTTCCAGGACACAGTGGTCCCAGCACACCGTGCCAGTTCTCTGGGACGTGAAGCAGTGAGTCCCCCATAGGTTTACCATTGCAATCCTGGCATTCAACATATCTGTTCCACGGGACCCCAGTGGATTTTCATTCATCCTCTTGGTCAGCTGTTTTCAGTGTCTCAAATATTTCTGGACCCAATGAACAAAGACACAGTGGCAGTTTCTCAGCATATGTGTGAATATATAATATTTATTTTAAGGTGCATTTCCCTCTAATAGAAACTCTAATAAAACCTGAATGTCCCCATAGCTCAAAGACTCTTTTGTCCTCTCCTCCCTTATGTTATGAATGGCAGCTAGGAAATTACTGTAAAAGAATGTTGTGATGGGGCAGGCTCCTCACACTGGCCCTGAGAGGGTTGAATTAGACCAGGCAGGCCCAATCAACCATTAGGTGGCAAACAGGGGAGAGATTTAGGCTGGGAGGAAGCCACTAATTGGAAGCAAGATCACCTGTAAGGGAACAGGTGGCACTTACATAAAGCCAAGAGACTGACAATAGAGAGGGACTGCAGGGTGAAAAGTGGCAGTCACTCTCCCTGAGGGAAGAGAGAGGGAAGGACGGCTAGGAATCCCTGAGACCTAGTAGACCCTGTGAGAGAGGGGTCTGACTAGAATGAGTAGAAGCAAGTTAGGAAGTAATCCAAAGGTGAGAGCAGTAAGGTTAGAGAAACTGCAAACCTTGAGTCTTTGGTTAAGGCCCTGGACTGGAACCCAAAGTAGAGGGCAGGCCAGGGTTCCCTGACCGACCACTGCCGAGTGGTAGTTTGGGGCAGTGAATTAGAAGACTGCCTAGGTCGCTGCAGGAGTGACAGGGTCATGGCAGTGGGCGGGAGAACTGCCTGATGTCGCTTGAGCAGAAAGACTCTGAAGGACTCCCCCCGGGAAGGGGAAACCACTTAGTGACCTGGCCAGAGGACCCAGTCACAGAGGAAGCTGCAGCTCCTGGAGTGAGAGAGGAGCTGCAGAGTGAGTAACAGAGAGTGATGGAGTGCAACCGGTGGAAAAGGGTGTTGGTTGGGCAGAGCTAATTCCCAAAACAGCCAGGAGGAGGTGCCATCAAGCGGTCCGAACAGCACCCGTCACAAATGTCCTTTCTAGCTTTTCAACAAAATAATTGTTAATGTGAATTTTGGAGATTGTTGATACTCAAATTAGTGATTCTGTCTTAATTTTTTTCCCATTCTGATTCTTTTGCTTTTTTTTCCCCATGGTTTACATTTTATTTGATTTGATTTTACTTTATTGGAAAAACATTCTCTTGGCAACGGCAGCATTTGTCTGTGGGCAGAAGGGGAGCAATACTTTATTGGCACTTTTGCTCTTAAAACTTTGCTGAGCAGATTAAAAAGATGATACATGCAAATATTTTAGAGCCAGATTCTGCCTCCCTTGCTCAGATTGAGTAGCACTTTATTCCTTGAGTAGTCTCATTGATTTCAATGGGATTACTTGTGGAAGAAGTAATGATGCAACGTGAGTAAGCATATTGGAAACTGGTTGTAAATGTTTTTCTTGTCAGAGAAAGAAATACTGCAATAGATAACAAACAGTGCTGAAATGGGAAGCAGAATGTGAAATTTACAGCTGTGAAATAGAGGTGAGCGGCCATTTCCTTTGTTGTGATGGTGTCTTCAGACTGAATGCACTTAATGAACAATAGAAGCTGTGCCTAAATTAACTGAAAAAACCACATTATATGAACCGAGAGCCTTTTAATCCTTGCAGCAGCACAAGTAATTCAAAGAAGAGTCTTGAAGAGCCATGATAAATGGCGCAAGAAGATGGATATCTAGATCTTATATTATTTGTGTGCCTCAAAGGATGAACAGCAGGAGGAAAAATGTGGACTATAAAAATAAATTACTTTTTTCAAAGAAGCAGACAATTAAGAAAATTAGCCAGAGCTTGAGGAAAATATGATTTAAAAATTATTTTGCATTGTTTTTCTTTTAAAGTCTACATTGTCCTAAAGATAATTTTATGGTAGATATTGTGGGCTCTGGATTAACATAAGCGACTGATTGAAAATCTTTGTAAGTTTAAGGACACAGTTCTGAAGTTCAGAAAATGCAAAAATAGTTTCAAAGAAATGGAGCGATGAGAACGGGTGACAAAGAAACAAAAGGATTTTCATCTCAACCTTTTTTTTCCCCCTAACAGCCAAGAGAGAAGCAAAGGGATGAGGAGGTTTGATCCTGTCATCTGGTTTTAAAAGGATGTAAAACTTTTTGGGTTTGGTTTTTAAAAGATTTGGGGGAAAATGACAAAAGGAAAAAAGGATTAGTCTGAAAGTAGAGCCAGCAGCCGAATTTATTGCTGGTGTAACTTCATTGACTTAAGTGGAGTTACACCAGGGATGATGTTGGTTCCATGGATTTTATGATGCATTTTGGATCCATATCAAAGATAGAAAGGGAAAGATCTGAACTAGTGGCTAGAGAGCCTGGTATCATGCAGTCAGGATACCAGAAAAGTTATGAGGAGATGGTTAGGTTTGAAGATAAAGCTATTCTATAGAAAACTGAGCCACAGTAACAGGAAAGGGCCAAACCTGGGGACACTCAAAGCCAGTGGCAATACAAGAAATTGGGATGGAAGAACTACATCTCAAACTCTCTCAGCTCTACTCCTGCATGAGCCACTATAACATAACTTGCCTCCTTTCCTTGGAGTCAGAACTCACAAGCCACAAGCATGTTATGAGGAATCCTCTTCATTATCGTTAGGGTGTGTTGCATGCTGCTTTGGGGCTGGAGGCAATAGAGATGGAATCCCTCCAAGAAAGCTGTTACATTTATGCGGGTGCCATTTGTTGAGGCATAGACCAAAAACACACACAAGTACATGCTGGTGCATAGAACCTGAGCTACAATATACCATGCACTTTAATCTAAATGGAGAGAAATGTAACTCTAACATCCACTCAGCTGCAGCAGTACCTGTAAATCAAGGATACCAACCATCAGGGCTCACTGAGGTGAAAAGTAATCAGATATTAAAGCCTTGTAAAAGCAGAAGACAAGTTGAAAGGACAAACTGAGTTGATTCACAGCTATGTAATAAAATAACTCCAAATATTACTTGAGATGATTCATAGCTACATAACAAAAAAATTCCAAACTTTACTGTTTGTTATATGTTAAGTTTATGGCCATCTTGAAGAGAAAAATGGCGAATGGACAAATGAACACTTTCATTCTGATGAGTTTGCTAAAAAAACACATACTAATGCTCCCTTTAGCCCATTGGTAATTTATTTTAAAATGACATGGCTATTGTTTTAGACAGGTTAAGGCATAGGCATTATAGGCCTGTGTTAAAGCCCCAGCTCCTGGAGTCATGTGATTACATCAGAATCTCTTTTCCTTTAAAGAAAAGACATTTCTAGTTCTCATGGTTGGTTGAGAAGAAAAGTTTGAAAATGTGACCCAAGTACAGCTGATGCAAGGGTGACTGCCTGAGTCTGCAGCCAACCTGAAATAGTAGCTCTGTCACATTAATCTCAATGGCATGTTAACTCCAAATCCAACTACCCTAGAGGTCACTGCCAACACCGCCCTAGTAAAGAACTGTGTGTGTAGCAAAATAAGAGTGCACCAACCCAACTCACCTAGGCACACACATTCTGAGTGCTGGGCTAAGTACTATGAGGCCCTCTCCTGCTACTCCTGCCTCCCCAAGAGTGAAAGGGCCCTCTGCTGCTATTCCTGATTCTCCTGGAAGTAGAAGGGTGTCTATGTTGCTGCCTCTACTGCTGGGTAGGCTGCCATTACCTCTGTAATTGGGGAGTAGGGCTTTGACTCAGGGATGATTGCAGGGTCACAGCCCAAGGTTGGGGCCAGAGTCACAGAGGGCTCCATGTTATGGTGTGCCCCAGTCCTCTTTCTCCCACCTTGCTCCCACTGCAAGAAACCCTTTATGTGCTTGGTTTCTAGGCACCAACCCTGCAAACACTACAGCATGTCCATGACTTTACTCATGAGAATAAAGATACACACATGCTGGAGTGTTTTGAGGATTAGGGACATAGATGTAAATTCCTTCAGGAATGTCCAATCTCCATGTTGTGTCTTATACCAGGCCATTTATTTATGACAGTGAATCACCCCATCAACCAGGAGACTGATCTAATTTCCCAAGAAATCAGTAGGAATCCTTCCACTGTCTTCAATGGAGCGGGATATGACCCTGGAAGCAGAATTATTGAAATTCTATTACAAGAGCTGGCCTTGTATTTCTAGTCCAGGAGTAGGCAACCTAAGGCACGCGTGCCAAAGGTGGCACGCAAGCTGATTTTCAGTGGCACTCACACTGCCTGGGTGCTGGCCACTGGTCTGGGGGCTCTGCATTTTAATGTAGTTTTAAATGAAGCTTCTTAAACATTTTAAAAACCTTATTTACTTTACATACAACAATAGTTTAGTTATATATTATAGACTTATAGAAAGAGACCTTCTAAAAACGTTAAAATGTATTACTGACACGCGAAACTTTAAATTAGAGTGAATAAATGAAGACTCGGCACTCCACTTCTGAAAGGTTGCCGACCCCTGTTCTAGTCTATCTAGAAGCAGGAAAGACAAAAACACTTTGGGAGAGAACCTATTCCCATGCTATTTCCAGCCCAGTTTTGTAGACTCAGGAGGATCAGATGGTCCAGATAAGCATCCTGACTTTTGGATACCCATGTGTACCAAGCCAGAACTCTTTGGACCTTTTGGGGGGTTGACTATCCTGTCCTATACAAGTTATAACAACACTTTTAATGATCAATGTTAAAAATCAATCAGATTCCAAGGCCAGAAGGGACCACTGTGATCATCTAGTCTGACCTCCTGCATAGCACAGGCCATAGAACTTCCCCACAATAATCCCTAGAGCAGATCTTTTAGAAAAACATCCCATCTTGATTTTAAAATGACCAGTGATGGAGAATCTACCACAACCCTTGGTAAGTTGTTCCAAAGGTCAGTTACCCTCACCGTTAAAAATATATGTCTTATTTCCCATCTGAATTTGTCTAGCTTTCAACTTCCAGCCATTGGATTGTGTTATGCTTTTGCTAGATTGAAGAGCCCATTATCAAATATTTGTTCCCCATGTAGATACTTATAAACCATAATCAAGTCATTCCCTTAGCCTTCTCTTTGTTAAGCTGCATAAATTGAGCTCCTTAAATCTATCACTATAAGACATAAGGGGATGGTTACTGGTTCCAGGTTGCTATTGGGTTCTGGCAAATAAGACCCAGTTAGTGAGGGCTCTTAATAATCTCTGCATGTGTATCACAGAGAACCTTTCACACGTCGTATTAAATAATTCAAAACGCTTCATATTTTGTATTAAATAATTCAGGTACAGGGCAGGCTCTGTGATTAATGATCCATATCTGATATTTTTGCAAATACAGCAAGGAGTCAAAGGATGCTCCAGATGCAAGTATAAATAGGACCTTTTGCAGATACTGTTAGCCAAAGGAATAGTGTACCAGAAAATTGGAAAATCACCTCCTAGTCAATGGAAAACTGACTTAGGTTAATGTTAATGTGGCAGGTCTTGTAAGAACTGGTTCTGTACACTGGCCAATTCTAATTTAGCTGAGCGCCTGTATTATCTTATGACTCCCACACTTAATCTTTGTGAATAACCCTCTTGCTTGTATAGTGCCTGGTGTGAGAATTAAATAGAGGGCTGAGGATTCATCCTGGTATTCTACCAGCATTGGAGCCAGTGAGCAGAAATGAGCTCCTCCGTAGTAAAGTGAGTGAATGAGTTTTGCACGTTAACTTAACCCTAAAGATTTTCTGAGTTTTCTTGACTTGTCGCTGTGTCAGAAAACCCAACCGATATGTCTTAAAGTCTATTGCTCAAACACTGCCTGTCTAAGGAGTGTGGTAGAGTGTTACATCCAGTCAGTCGCTCTTAGAACTCCTGGGTTCTCTTCCCTTATCTGCCATTGACACTAAGTGCCTTAGTTTCCTTTTTGGTAAAGTAGGATAATACCTATGTTATGTGGGGGAGGCAGGCCCTATTTAGTGTCTAAAAAGCAATCTGAGATTTTCTGATGAATGGTACTTTATAAGCCCAAAATATGTGAAAGTTTTGACAACGGCTGCCTTGAAGTTGGAATAAAATAGGCAAAAAGTGTTAAAAACCAAGTTCTGAAATAAAAGACACAGGAAAAAGGCTAATGTAGTGCCCATCTTTAAAAAAGGGAAGAAGGAGGATCTGGGGAACTACAGGACAGTCAGCCTCACCTCAGTCCCTGGAAAAATCATGGAGCAGGTCCTCAAGGAATCAATTCTGAAGCACTTAGAGGAGAGGAAAGTGATCAGGAACAGTCAGCATGGATTCATCAAGGGCAAGTCATGCCTGACTAACCTAATTGCCTTCTATGATGAGATAACTGGCTCTGTGGATGAGGGGAAAGCAGTGGACATGTTATTCCTTGACTTTAGCAAAGCTTTTGATACGGTCTCCCACAGTATTCTTGCCGGCAAGTTAAAGAAGTATGGGCTGGATGAATGGACTATAAGGTGGATAGAAAGCTGGCTAGATCGTCAGGCTCAACGGGTAGTGATCAACGGCTCCATGTCTAGTTGGCAGCCGGTTTCAAGCGGAGTGCCCCAAGGGTCGGTCCTGGGGCCGGTTTTGTTCAATATCTTCATTAATGATCTGGAGGATGGCGTGGACTGCACTCTCAGCAAGTTTGCAGATGACACTAAACTGGGAGGAGTGGTAGATACGCTGGAGGGTAGGGATAGGATACAGAGGGACCTAGACAAATTAGAGGATTGGGCCAAAAGAAACCTGATGAGGTTCAACAAGGACAAGTGCAGAGTCCTGCACTTAGGACGGAAGAATCCCATNCAGCAGAGGGCAACAAAAATTATTAGGGGGCTGGAGCACATGACTTATGAGGAGAGACTGAGGGAACTGGGATTATTTAGTCTGCGGAAGAGAAGAATGAGGTGGGATTTGATAGCTGCTTTCAACTACCTGAAAGGGGGTTCCAAAGAGGATGGATCTAGACTGTTCTCAGTGGTATCAGATGACAGAACAAGAAGTAATGGTCTCAAGTTGCAGTGGGGGAAGTTTAGGTTGGATATTAGGAAAAACTTTTTCACTAGGAGGGTGGTGAAGCCCTGGAATGGGTTACCTAGGGAGGTGGTGGAATCTCCTTCCTTAGAGGTTTTTAAGGCCCGGCTTGACAAAGCCCTGGCTGGGATGATTTAGTTGGGGATTGGTCCTGCTTTGAGCAGGGGGTTGCACTAGATGACCTCCTGAGGTCCCTTCCAACCCTGATATTCTATGATTCTATGCTTGCACAGACTGGGATATCTGTCAGGAATGAGGACTTGCAACTGTGCCTGCCCAGGCTCCAGGCAGCCTATAGGCATAGCTGAGTCACAGCAAGACTGCCTGATTGGCCAAGGAAGTCAGCAAGACTGCTCTTAAACCCAACAGCAACAACTAATCTCTGGCTGCTCAATGCATGTGCCTGCAGCTGTGATTTCTCCTATGCCTGCCCTGCTCCTGTCTTGTTCCCAGCCTTGCTTCAGTCCTGCTCAGTCTGCTCCAGCCCTGTTCCCCCGTTTGGTTCCTGACTCTGGCTCTGACCATTGGCACTGTTCCTGGCTGCTGACTCCAGCTCCAACCAGTAGGCCTGACTGCCCATGTCCCAGCTCAAGACAATATCGAGCAGGAAGATTAGAAGTATCACTGCTGTTGGAAATGGTCCCTGGTTGCCTTTATATGAGTCTGATATGGTGTTACCAGATCTGCAGCCTTGCTGAGCGACCTCTTTGGGTAGGTCTTTACTGCAATTAAAAACCCGCCGCTGGCCCATGCCAGTGGACTCTGGCTCGCAGGGCTCAGGCTAAGGGGCTGTTTAATTGCAGTGTAGATGTTCGGGCTCTGGCTGGTGCCTGTGCTCAAGGACTCTACGAGGTGGGAGGGTCCCAAAGCTCGGGCTGCAGCCCAAGTCCGCATGTTTACACCGCCGTTAAACAGCCCCTTAGCATGAGCCCAAGTCAGCGGGCATGGGCCAGCCAGGGGTATCTAATTGCAGTGTAGACACACCCTTTGTCAACATCAAAGGGGTCAAGTAACTTGAGTGGGTCCTGGATGTTTTCAATGGAAAGACTGTATGGAGAAGGTATTCATATACGTCCAGGTGTAATATTTAAACAAATGTATAAGTTCCTAGAGGAAAAAAGGATGCTGGGGAGGCAAATGCATTTAATATTCTGAGGCCCATACACAAATGCGATGTATAGCTCCGTGCTCCATTTGCAACCTGTGACCCAAAGTTGTGTAGAAGCGTGAGGCCAGCCTGAAGGAAATACATTTGCAGAGCCATTTCGCTGAATTGGAAATGCTGCTTTGAGAAGCAAAAACATTCTATTTGTTTAAAAGGCATGAAGCTCCCAAAAGAGAAATAAGGTCTTTAAAGGCAGAGACAAAAGTCCTGGCAGTTCAAATGATTGGTAGCTAGAACAGAGGGCGCTAAATACATTTGCATTTAAATAGTTGCAGCCAGTGCAAATATGTTGCTACAGATCTCATTTTAAAGTTGTTAAATGGCTGGCTACAATAAAACTGTGACTTTTGTTTAGTGCTAGCTGCAAAACCAGCTCACTGGTAGAAAAGCTAGGCCCCAAAAGTTGACTTGTAGAGAGACATTGGGAATATCCCAGGGAGTGAAGATTCTCCCTGGATTGGAAGAGGGAGATAAGCGGACTGTATTCTGGTAAGCATAGCAACTAAGGAGCAATAATGTTGCTTTCTCTATCCCACACCCACCTAAGAGCAGTACACCAGTGAGGTGGGAAGGAAACACAGAGAGGGGTGGTTGAGAGATTCCACCCTGAATTCCCCATTGCATCAAGGCCTCTGTGTGCTGCAAGACCAGTGCAAAGGGGCATATAGTAAGCATCTTCTCCACTACCAGTGTACTGTAAGGGGCCTTAGTATAAGTGAGATTCAGGCCTTCTGTCACTACCAGGGACATATTTTCTTCCACCAAATCATAGAATCTCAGGGTTGGAAGGGACCTCATCTAGTCCAACCCCCTGCTCAAAGCAAGACCAATCCCCAGACAGATTTTTGCCCCAGATCCCTAGATGGCCCCCTCAAGGATTGAACTCACAACACTGGGTTTAGCAAGCCAACACTCAAACCATTAAGCTATCCCTCCCTCCTCAAGTCCTAACTTCCTTGTTCATTTCCCTAGGCTAGCATGTGAGCAGCCCCGAGGAGAATAGCTGTCCTATAAGGACTCTGTCTGAGACAACAAACAACACTGAGTCATTGTATTTTCAGTTCATATAATACTGACAAGATTTCATAGGCCTTATTCTCCACTCACTTACACAGATTTAACACCATTGACTTGAATGGAGCCACTCCTGATTTATACCCTGTTATATAGATAGTAGGCTAGCTGATCTATCCTCCATTAATTTATCTAGTTTTTTTTTTAACCCTGTTATGGTCTTGGCCTTCACAACATCCTCTGGCAAGGAGTTCCACAGGTTGACTGTGCGTTGTGTGAAAAAATACTTCCTTTTATTTTTTTTAAACCTGCTGCCTCTTAATTTCATTTGGTGACCCCTAGTTCTTGTGTTGTAAGAAGTAGTAAACAACACTTCCTTATTTACTTTCTCTATACCAGTCATGATTTTATAGACCTCAATCATATCTCCCCTTAGCCGTCTCTTTTCCAAGCTGAAAAGTCCCAATTTTATTAATCTCTCCTCATACGGAAGCCGTTCCATACCCCTAATCATTTTTGTTGCCCTTTTCTGAACCTTTTCCAGTTCCAATATATCTTTTTTGAGATGGGGCGACCACATCTGCACACAGTATTCAAGATGTGGGTGTACCATGTTTTTATATAGAGGCAACATGATATTTTCTGTCCTATTATCTATCCCTTTCTTAATTATTCCCAGCATTCTGTTCACTTTTTTGACTGCCGCTGCACATTGAGTGGATGTTTTCAGAGAACTATCTACAATGACTCCAAGATCTCTTTCTTGAGTGGTAACAGCTAATTTAGACCCCATCATTTTATATGGATAGTTGGGATTATGCTTTCCAATGTGCATTACTTTGCATTTATCAATATTAAATTTCATCTGCCATTTTGTTGCCCAGTCACCCAGTTTTGAGAGATCCTTTTGTAGCTCTTCACAGTCTGCCTGGGTCTTAACTATCTTTAGTCATCTCCCCACACCTCTGCAGACAAAACTCCCTTCCAGTAGAGAGGCAGAGCTCCGTCCTTCCTTCTCACCAGTCAGCCCTGAACTGAGCCAGGATCTCTCCTTCTATTCCCCTTCCAGGTTTGCAACTGGCTGCAGGTGTAGCAGAGTGGGGCTAGCTGAGCCCATAGGTTCTCCTTAACCCTTTCTCTGCTGGCATGGGGTCTCTCTGCCCCATCACAATCCCCCATTGACTTGGATGAAGAATTTTGCCTGTGTACGGAATCCAAGATCTGGCTGTGCTTTTTCCATTCAAATTACTGACTCCTCATTATTGTAAGTCTCACAGAGGAATAAATAAAGTTGGCAAGAAGAACTTTCAGATTATTCAGGATTGACCTCCTCAACTCATGAGGCTCCTCCACCTCAGTAGTGGCACCTGTCTATCCCACTATCAAACTCAGGAGAGAATATGCATTCCTCATGGTTTTCTTTACTAGCAAGACCTATTATAAAGTGGTTTAAGAATGTTCAGCCAGTTGTGGGACTGGTTAACAACTCCTAAGCCAGTGAAAACTGATGGTCTCTCTTTTTTCACACTATTCCTTAACAGGAGAAAAGGGGGAAGCTCCATGGAATTAATGGCAGATACATTTAGAATAAATAAATTGTGTGCAGCCTGTCTGAAATTAACTGCTGCAGAAGGTCATTCAGTCAAATACTCTATTTGGAAAATGTTATGACCGGTATTACTTTAGGCTAATCAGATCTGATGCGTCAAGTTGTAAGTTGCTAGGTGTTTAACTCTGCGGCGTACAATGGCACAACTGGCTGTGTATATTATTAGGTGTATATCAGGGATTGGTCCGTGTTAGAGGTTATCTCAATGGGCTGATGGCAAATACTCTTATTATTTATTAGTAATAGGCTCTTACCAAGTCACTGTGTATATGCACAGCAAGAGATGGTTCCTGTCTTAAAATAACTCATAATCTAAACAGAGAAGACAGACAAAGTGTGGGGGGAGAGAGAGAATTATCATCACCATTTTGCAGATGGGGAAAAGCCGAGGCATAGCTGACCATGGTCACGCAGGGTGTTTGTGGAAAAAGTGGGAATTGTACTCAGATTTTCTGAGTCCCAGTCTAATCCCTTCCTCTCTAGTCCTCAAATATTTCATCCAACATGTTTTCTGCCAACTTGGGAGTGTTCCATTGAAGTTACAATGTGGGGGAGAAAATCCTCTAAAATTTAAATATTAATTTATTGTGAACTTTTTTCAGTTGTTTTGTTTTGCTATTCTTCATATTTCAGTGCACTATGATAGATTAATATGGTGCTCTGCTGTTCTTTCTATTAAAGAGTGTTCATGTATTCCCAGTTCACCGGGGAGATCGAGCAGCTTAGCTGGGCCTCACAGTCCAGCAGCACAAATCTGAACTGTTTATGGGAAGCTCTACAATACAAATAGTGGTACCCTCCGGCCAACATATACACTAATAATTTAATTCTCTGAGATATTTCTTTAGTGTTAGAATAGTTGTCTACACTGGTAAGAACCTAGTTCTGCTTCCAGAAATTGGATTGCTCAGACGAAGCAGTCTGCTTGGCTTTCTTGATCTTTGGTCCTGTGCTTAGCAACGGTGCCACTCTACAGGAGCATCACCGCTGTGGAGACCTGATTTGGAGGTTTACACATAACAGATGTTAGTCATGTCACTTGATGCACGACTGGAAGGAGCTGAGATGCTGTGCTGATGAGGGCACTATACGAACCTACATATATGGAACACAACCAAAAGGAAAAAGTCCTAATTAGCTAGGATGGAGAACACTTCCCGTCCCAGTTAGTATCTGGATAGACCAGTCTGCCTAATCTATTTTCATGCACCAGTTATCATTGTATCTTGGTGCCAGGTCCCAAGGCTAAGCTCTGCTAGACTTGTCAGCGGTGAGTCATATAGACAGTGGGCCAGCTCCTGATCTGCTGTAAATTGGCTTTGTTCCTTTGACTCCAGTAGAGCTGCACCAATTTACAGATGAGGAATAGGTCATCAGTATGAAAATCTGGTTATTTTTAAGCAAAATAATACCACACGCAAGAATACAGCTCACGGACCAGCTCCTCAGATGGGCTGGAGCTCTGCTTAGCCCATCTGAGGGGGAAGGGGCATACGTGGCCGTCTGGGGACTCTCCGGGGTCGGTTCATTCCCAAGGGCAAGTTAGAGCAGAAGCCTCAAGGGCTGTTCTGCCAGCCCAGGATTGTTCCAGCTCAGTGTGCTCAACGAGGACCCTGAAGTGCCCCCTATGCTGGGAGGGCTGGATGTGGGTAGCAAAGAGCTTATTACGCCAGGGATGGAGATGGGGCCAGAATCTACTCCCTTAGATTTATATTGTTTCTATATATTAATCTTTATTTTTCTATGTTAAACTCTCATCACTTCTTGGCCAAATATCCCAGAAACTTTTCTGTGTTTGCCAAAATTGCTGGCTAAACTCTAATGTTAAAGACTGTTTTCTTTTGGACTAATGAATGTCTGTAATCATAGAAAGCCTGTACTCAATTATCCACTCTGGTTTTACTGTGAATGTTAGCTGACCCTAGTGTGTTATTTATAAGCTTAATTTTAGCAGGACCATAGTCTGTTATTAAATAATGGATTGTGTCCTTTTACTCTAACCCCTGACTCTTAGGGAAATGTGTCCAGGTAGCCAGAAAGGGACCACATGTAACTGATATGCAGCTGGAGTTTTTTTCTGTGGTTAATAAAATAATAATCTGTTGAGAGATGCTTTTAGTTTTATCAGAAATTACTCTAACAGATCTCTGTCACCATTACCTGGTTACAGGTATCTTGTGTAATTGATAAAATAATGGATGGTTGAACAGGTGTCATTAGCTCATCAATTATGTAAACCAGATATGATGAAAATAGGTTCATGGACAATAGGTAATGTTCTTTCTCTCTTTTTGTAAACACGCAAAATAAATAAAGTGATGCTTGTTGTGACGCTACACCCCAAATTCTTCATAGAAAAATTGTTATGTTATAAATATGGCATAACTAAGATATGTTTTATGCAGGATGGTTCATGTAAGTCAGTGGTCGCGACCCAATACTGGGTCATGGAATGCAAGGCACTGGTTCACCTTGCTCAGCACCCAGGGACCGTGGAGGCCGGCAAGTAAAAATTAGTTGTTCCTACCTGTTCTGACACCGCGCTGCGCCCCAGAAGAACCCAGCAGGAGGTCCGGCTAATAGGCAGGGGGGCCACGGGGCTCCGCGCGCTGCCCCTGCCCCGAGCACCGGCCAATGGTTCCCGACCAATGGTAGCTGGGGGGGGAGGGCGGTGCCTGCAGGCACCTAGGAGCCGGACCAGCTGCTGGTCGCTTCCAGGGCACAGCACAGTCTGCGGTGCCAGGACAGGCAGGAAGCCTGCCTCTGCACCCCAACTGCACCGCTGACTAGGAGCCGCCGGAGGTAAGCCTGCGCCCCAACCCTGTGCCCCAATCTCCTGCTCTAGCCCTGAGCCCCCCCAAACCCGGAGCCCCCTCCTGCACCCCTACCCCCTCATCCCCCACCCCCTCATCCCTGGCCCCACCCCACCCCAGAGCCTGCACCCCCAACCTCTGCACAAAGGACTAACACTTACATTTTGTTCTAAATGTACACTAAGAATTTGCATTAAGTCCATGGATGTGATCCCCTCACCCTCACTCCCGCCACCCCCCACCAGACTCCATGAAGTTAATTTCAGCAATTTTCAGTATTAGAGAGAGTTCTTAGGGAAAGTATCAGAGGGGTAGCCGTGTTAGTCTGGATCTGTAAAAGCAGCAAAACGTCTGTTAGTCTATAAGGATTCTTTGCTGCTTTCTTAGGGAAACAATCCCTATGTACTGTGTATATTGAGCATTCAGGTGTGGCACTTGTGAGGCAATGCATTATACAGACAATAAGCCAATTTCTGACACTTGGAGTAACTTTCTAGACTAATGATTTTCATCAGTCCACAAACACAGACCCTGCTGCTATAGAAGGTCAAACAGGCCCTTATTTTCCCCACTAGCAATGCAAATTCTGATTATTGTGTAGTATACAAGACAATTCATGTCAAAGGTGAAAAAAGCAGCTTCATTTATTGATGTGTTATCGTTTCGAAGTTCAGACTTTCTGTTCGTGTCTATTCATGTAGGTCAAGGGTAGGCAACCTATGGCACGGGTGCCGAAGGCGGCACGCGAGCTGATTTTCCGTGGAACTCACACTGCCCGGGTCCTGGCCACCAGTCTGGGGGGCTCTGCAATTTAATTCTAAATGAAGCTTCTTAAACATTTTCAACACCTTATTTACTCTACATACAACAATAGTTTAGTTATATATTATATACTTATAGAAAGAGACCTTCTAAAAACGTTAAAATGTATTACTGGCACGTGAAACCTTAAATTAGAGTGAATAAATGAAGACTCGGCACACCACTTCTGAAAGGTTACCGACCCCGATGTAGGTAATAGCAAATGATGCCAGCTTCTTCCATACAGTTGCTCATCAGGGAGTTCGTACCCCCTAACTCACAATGGTACAAGTTTGCCATATGGCCAAAAGTGTTTCTGTTTTCCCATCAACAAATTGCAACATTTTATTTAACTGTTTAGTGTATGTGGTGCTTGTGAAAGATACCAGGATGGCAGTTGATGAGAGAGAAATCTTTTACTAGTCCATACAACAGGTCAGTAGCAGTATAAGCTTCCAGCACACATTCAAGCCTTGCCCACCCTTCTGAGCTGGCTATTGTAACAAAGGTCCCAGTGCTTTTCTGATGAGGAGACAACTGTCATAGTAATATCTGGCAATGACCTACACCTAATGCTTCAGAAGAATTCTAATGAAGATCCTTGATCAATGTTAAGGGGGGGAAAGACCGTTTCTGTGATTCTTTACCCTTGTTGTATGACAGTTACAAGAAGTGCTGTGCTCAGAAGTGATCAGAACCTCCATTTTACGTCTCATCCAAAAGTCAGCGCTCTTAGCAGCCTGTTACAACTTAACCCCATGCTCGGGTAGTAGTTCAGCACTGACTAGAAGAAGGGTGAGTGCTACCTACTGAATCAACAATTACAACACCTAGTGTTCCTCAGTGTCCCAGCCCAGGACTGACTTGGCCCAGCACTGTTTAGCTTGGGAGAACTGAGGGGCTCTCAGCATAGGATGATATTAGAACCTGACTCAAATCTCCCATCTTGTCTCAGGGTAAGATGGTCACGGTAATTAAGGGTTGTTTCAGCATTTGACTTGTGTTCTTAACTCTGAGCCGAAGGCAAAAGGATTTCTTAGCAGATATCCAGTAAGATTTCAGGTTTCAGAGTAGCAGCCGTGTTAGTCTGTATCAGCAAAAAGAACAGGCGTACTAGATTCAGTTGCTGACATGCTTGTCCTTACCCTGTCTCTTCCCCCTGTACTGTCCTAACATGCAAGGTATCATAGCTCGCTACCATCAAATTTTAGGCTTCAGTAGGCAACAAAGAGATTCTAACTGCACTAACACTAATGCTCACTGAGCTGTGAGGCAGCCTTAGATGGAATAGGTACCTGCTGTATTTCAGGGGACTGGCAATTTGCTGTTTGTTGTCACCACTGCTTTGTCAGGAACATCAATTTCAGCTCAAAGTGCTCCTGCAAATGAGAGCACTTTTCACCTGCTCTGCCTGTGGAGGTGAAGGGAATCACCTCGGCCAATATTGCTTCACATTTCGAAAAAGAAAATGCCCCAAATGAAAATGCACAGTTCACCAACTCTACTCACAGTCACTCACAGGCCAGCCCTGGAGTTTACAGTGGGATGGAGTGGTAATATCTCTTGATTATTGCTATCACAATCATAGGCCTCATGCAAAGGTGGAATAGTCCTTAAATGGGGAATTGCCAACATGCTTAGATCTTACTCCTTAAAAGTGGAAATGAGCCTGCAGCAAGCTCCCCGGATCTGAACACACCTGAGCTTGCCAGAGTGCCGAGGAAGAGGGGAGGGTGAAAATCCAGAGCCAGACTTTAATTCTGCAGCTGATGCCTGTTTATATCATGGGCCAATCCAAAGCCTCAGGTCAGAACAACCCTGAACTCTGGAGTGTGGGGAATCAGAATCCAAACCAGAATCTGGTTCTCTCTATTATGGACCAAAGACTCAGATCTGAATATCCCCAACCATTGGTGTGTTGGACCTCTGAATCTGAACTCTGTAGCTGGCACCTGTGTAGACTGTTATGGTATGAACCGAATCCTGCATAGGACTTTCCTTAATCTCTGGAAGGCTCAATATCTGGACACATCTCTACTTAAAAGTATTGCCTAGTGGATAGAGCACTGCACAGCGACTCAGGAAACCTGAGTACTCTTCCTGGCTCAGCTACTGACTTATTGGGTGACCTTGGGCAAGTCACTTCCCTCTCAGTTCCTCAGTTTCCCCATCTGTAAAATGGGGATAATGATGCTGATCTTCCTTATAAAGTGCTTTGAGATCTGCTGATGCAAAGTGCTATATAAGAGTAAGGTACAGTAAACCCTTATGTAATGCGCATTTATACCGCGCGTTTTTGACATAATGCGGTTTTCCTTTAGTGACCCATTTTTATATAGCACGCTCACGGGAGGGAGTTTGGGTGCGGGAGGAGGCTCGGGGCAGGGGGCTGGGGGAGGGGGCTCGGGGTGCGGGATCCAGGGGGGGCGCTCACCTCAGGCGGCTCCCTGCAAGCGGCTCCCCATGCCTGCTGTTCCTGGAGGAGGTGGAGGTGTGGCCAGGCAGCTCTGTATGCTGCCTCTGCCTGCAGGTGCTGCTCCTGCAGTCAACGCTCGGGGAGGGATGGGGGCAGTGCCTCTGCCAGGAACAGCAGGCACAGGGATCCACTTGTGGGGAGCCGCCCGAGGTGAGTACCCACCGGATCTGGCACCCCAAGCTGCCTCCCATGCCCCAGCCCCCTGCCCTGAGCACCCTCCCACACCAAAACTCCCTCCCAGAGCCCACGCCCTGCACCCCCTCCCACGCCCCCAACATGTACAACTTTGTCATGTCTGGGAATATAACCCTATTTTTCCCATTTATTCTTCAGTTTATATAACACGTTTTTATATGACATGGTTTTCTAGGAACGTAAGTACCAATTATATAAGGGTTTACTCTATTATTACTACCGTGATGAGGGCAGTATGGGACCCTATATAAAATAGAATAAAAAGATGCTAAAACTAATGTAGAATCCCTGGGATATATAAGTGATTTCCCAAAGACAATGCACTCAGGATTTACCTTCAGCTTTAAGAAGAGAAACGTCAGGGCTTAAATAGGCTGTCATTCCTCCTTTATATGAAACATTGTTTCTCTATACACCGATTCTCAGTCTAACACCGGTGAGATGAGTATAAGAATGCAATAGATTAACCTTTTAAATTTTTCAGATAAACAATTCACAAGTCCGTGTGTGCAGCACAGTAAGAACCAATAGTCCGGGGCCAACCATCTCAAATTCTATATTTAGCCTATCCAGCTCTGCCAACAAGACCCTCCTGAAGAGTGTCCCATCCTGTGCTGCTGTACCCATTTAAAGACTGACAGTCCTGGAGTGCCACCAGGAGGCACTGCTGTGCTCTTTAAACCCACACCATGCTGTTCTCATAATTCATATAGAATATTTGATAGTGAAGAAGTTGTATCAAAGGTGCCATGCCAGCAGCCCTCCAGATTGAAGTCCTCACTCCACCCAATAGACATGACATGTAAGTGTAACCTTCCCCCATTGTCCAACCAATGTGACCTTGAGGGACCATCTTTAGGGCTATGTCTACACTACCACAGTAAGTCGACCTATGCTACGCAACTCCAGCTATGTGAATAACGTAGCTGGAGTCGACGTACCTTAGGTTGAGTTACCCCAGGGTCTACACCGCGGGGGATTGACGGGAGAAACTCTCCCATCGACTTATCTTACTCTTCTCATCGGGGGTAGAGTACAGGGGTCGACTGGAGAGCAAGCTCCTGTCGATTTGGCGGGTCTTCAGTAGACCTGCTAAATCGACTGCCGGTGGATCAATTTCAGAGCGTCGATCCCGGCTGCAGTGTAGACATAGCGTAGGAGTGAGAAGGTAGTTGTTTCCAGGACTATTTTTTAACCCTTGGCCTCTCTCCTGAGATGAGAAAAAGGGGAGTTATGAGGGTGGCTTTTTCACATGGACAACCGCTCACTGGAAACAGACCATCAATTCATTTCACATGGTATATTGAGCAGATGGTAGCAATTCTTAGTCGCTATTATTCTAGGATGGATTTGAACCAGCAACACAGAGGTGAAACCCTCCATGCCCCTTAGCCAGTCGCCGTCTCCATCCTACCCATCCCATTTGTGTTCCTGTCTGTCTATACTGCACAGATTGCAGTCATTTTAGTTCTATACTGCGTATAATGGGGAAAGAAAGAAGGGATGTAGTGATTCTGCTTACAGGTACAAATAGTGTAAAGTGGTTATTACACCTAACAAAGACTATTGCTGTTTGTGTAAGTGCATGGAGCTGTCGCCCGTCCCTTGCCTTCAATAGGAGATTTGCCCGAGGAAGGGCTGCAGGATGTGGCTTGTAGGTTTGGGAATCTGGAGGAATCTCTTACTTTTGCTAAGTAACACATTTAACAGGGTCTCATCTACTGCATGTGCCAGTTATGTAACTGACAAGCCTGCTGGAAGCAGCTTTTATTTGTTGCCACTACACTAACTTTTTCTCAATTTTCCTAGATTTGTGTAGCTTAGAGTGGAAGGGATGTTTATTGCCACTTTTATGTGTAAGCTGCCCACAGCTCCAAATTATTCAGGGTTTAAGGCAAGCCAGCAAATGGGCCTTTAAACTAGTGGTGTTGCACCCCTGATCATGATTGATGTTGACACCAATTAGCAGAAAAGGAATCTATCAGATAAAGGGAAAGAAGGTTTATCAAGCTCTAAATGCCAGGAGTCAGAATTCAATGCAAAATTCATTAGCGCTTATGGCAGGAGCTCCTACCAACTATTGCCAAGGGGCTAAAGGAAAATAAAAATTACATAAAGAAGGTTTTCAGGCCTCTTAAATTTTGGCTTGCACAAAACCAGAGTTTCAGTAATTGTAATATTCTGTTTTATGTCCTTACACAGAGATTCTTCTGTGTGACACCAATCTGAATCAGGAACAACTCGAGTGAAGTCAATGGAGTTTCCCTGGAGTTACACTGGAAGAACTGGGAGTAGAATCCAGCACAAATTTGCTACACTGCATTCCTAGACCATCTGTACTAAATCTAGCACTTACCAGGTAGGATGGATCTTTACAGGGTGTAAATTGGTGTACCTGCCAGCTTAAGCAAGCTGAAAACTTGGCCCAAACTTTGTAGAAAGAAAGAAAGAAAGAAAGAAAGAAAGAAAGAAAGAAAGAAAGAAAGAAAGAAAGAAAGAAAACAATCTCTTGGCTCTAAACAACAGTTCAGAAAAATAAGAGAGCACTGAAAACTGCTTTATGGTGCATTACAGATAAGCTCCAGTTTAACAAAACTCCAGCAGAATATCTGACATCTTTGTATAACTGTGGCTTTGTAAAACCAAATGTTGGCTGAAATATGAACTTTGGATACTGGACCAGATACGAGATTTGGATATTGGAGGTTCCAAAAACTGAGGTTGGCTTTTATGTAAAAGATATGGCACAGACGCCTGTTGATTCTCATTTTACAAAGTAAAGAAGACGACAACTCTTGCTGAAGCTTAAGTCCTATGTTCCTTTTAGGAGCTGACATGTTTTTCTACACTTAAGCACAACATTAAAACCTGTATTGCTCTTTAGCTGACATCAGAGAATCAAACTGAATTCACCTATCCTCTCCAGTAAAGTCTGCTGGACACCTACTGTTTAGCCCTCACTGAAGTATCATCCTTTTTTCTCTCACATTTGAATTAACCTGCCCAAGTACAGCATTCTTAGTACTTACATTTTGGATCCCTGCTATTCCCTTTCTGATCAGTCAAATAAGGTCAAACATACACAAGCTATGGGCAACACATCAGGAATCCTGTTTGCGGCTTGTCATTTGCTAGCATCATATCGATGAGTTACTTACCTATTCAAGCTATTAGTGCCATGATTCCCATTTTCTTATGTGAAGCTCTTCAGCTTTCTAAGGAAATGCAAAGGTCACAAATGCCAACAGTTCCCAAAACCAAACACTTGTCAACTCCGACACACGAAAAAGAGCGATTCTCATTCCCCTTACCATAGCTGGTGTCTGTTCTGTCAGTTCAAAGGGCAGTATGCTAATTTCTTACAACTCAGTTTATCCCATGATCATTTGAACTCAGCATGTCTTAAAACATGTCCTTCCCTTGACATAGAATTTTGATGGCCATCACTTTACATCTAGTTGTCAGGAACCCTGACACGAGTGACTCTGAGTTTACCTTCCAGTCTCATGTACGGCATATAATGTCAGAGTTTCTGACAGTATCATGCTGGGCTTACAGCCAAGAATTATTGCCATTTCCTGTTTGCTGTGAATGTTAGGGGCTTGTTTTATTATTTTGCTCTCTCTCCTCTTCCAGAACTAAGTGCTGCAATTCCTGTTTTACAGATCTGGCTCGACTCTTGCAAACAGAGTTCAGTTCTATGGAAATTTGCCCCAGACTTACTTAAAAAAAATAATCAAATCAGTCTGTTGATTGCAGGGCTGTAGCCATGTTGGTCCCAGGATATTAGAGAAAGACAAGGCGGGTGAGGTAATATCTTTTATTGGACCAATGTAGAGGGGCTTAGCCAGGCTCGTCCCTCTCTGGGGCGGCAGGGGACCACACCGCCTCATTATGTCCTCACCGTTGCTGGCGTGGAATCAGTCAGGTCACGGGAGTCTCTCACTGGGGTGACCGGGGAGGTACCACAAAACAGTTATTCCTGCCCCATCGTGGGCATTGAGTGCCAGTGGGGCAGTGGCTCAGGCCCTCAGGCAGGGCTGAGCAACAATTCTACAATTACCAAGCCCAGGCCCTAGCTCAGGGCGGGCAACAGTGAGGCAAAGGCTGAGGTCCTTAGGCAGGGGCGGAGCAGCAGTTTATAGAATTGACAGGCCCAGGCCCTGCGTCAGGGCAGGGCGGCAAGGAGTCAGCGGCTCAAGCCCTCAGGCAGGGGCTGAGCTAAGACAGGTTAACAACAAGCCTAGGCTCTTGGCTCAGAAGGGCCTGGGAGTGGGAGAGACTGTTACCCACGAGTGGGGTGGCCAGGGGGACGCAGGCCCACCCACTCCACTGCCTCCCAGCCCGGGGCCCTAGCAGCGGCAGACGGCCTGCTGTTGAGTCAGTGGGGATCCTGGCCGCAACACGCTGACATAGGCTCTGGCAGTGCTACAGCCAGACTAGGGTCGGCTGCCCCCAGGCTACTTCCTAACTCCCCCTCTAGAGGTATCTGGGTCAGGACGGTGTTCTCCGGGGGGGTCAAGCACCATGGGGTCCTCTGGGTAACTGGTGAGGGGTAGTCTTGACAGCTCCTTCGGGCTCTGGTCAGCGTCGGGCGTTGGTCGGGCGGGCCAATGTTCAGATCTGCCGCCGGTTGCCGGGGTCTCCCAACCGGGAGCTAGGCTGGAGGCATCTGGCCTCCCCCACGGCTGCTCCTTGAGTGAGCTCTGGGGCCATGCTTTTCTACTTCCTGTCCTGCGCCTGATCCTCTAAGAGGCAGGCACGGAGCTCTCTGGCCCTGCCCACTCTTGTGTCCGGAGGGGCTCGTCCCTCTCCGGGGCGGCGGGGGACCACACCGCCTCTTTACAAGCCAACCAATACAAAGCAATAAAACAGTACTAAACCAGTACATTGGTACAAAGTACCTTGTGCTCCTACCACCCCCCTACCCCCCTTCTGTTTCTTTGGTTTTAGCCACCTATTGTCTTTCGTCTTATGTTTAGTTGGAAGCTCTTTGGGTCATGGACTGACTTTTTTGGTTTTGTTTGTACAGCACCTAGCACAATGGGAACCCGATCCCTGGCTGGGGTCTCTATGAACTACCTCAATACAGACCAAAACCCTTGCCAGTTATGTGTTTAAAAAAGCACAGTGCATTTTGCCTGTCCGCTGGACACTCTGGAAATCAGAGAGGCTGGAAGTCAAGGGGAATGCAAGCTCATGGGTCCTATTTGTGTTGTGGGTGTGGGGAAGGGCAAATTGTGGATAACAACCCTCCCCAAAAATAAAACTCTTAAAGTACTGCACGGTGGGGATTTTTCTTATTCTGGGATATGTAATCTTATTGTGCACTGAGGCTCTTGCCTTGGTCTTGGTTTGTCCTGTGTTGGATTATGGGTTGTAAAGCCTGTACTGCTGTAGCTTCACTGCTGTTGTTATTCAAGCTAGTTAGATCAAAGCTACCTCCAGTGTATCTGCATGTGCTGCAGTCACACCTCTGATTGCAGTGTAGACCCTTGAGCAGCTCGCCCATGGGCACTAGATACATTTCACATGAGAGTCACACTGGATTTATTTCCTTACTAGAGAGGTACTGTCCAGCGCAGTGTGTGGTCCATAACTAAGGCTAAGATTTTGTCATGGATATTTTTAGTAAAAGTCACGGACAGGTCACGAACAATAAACAAAAATTCACGGAAGCCGTGACCTGTCTGTGACTTTTGCTGCTGCGGCTCCATGGTTTCCCCCACCACCGTGGTGGCTCAGAGCTGTGGGGTTCCCCTTCCCCCTGTGGCAGCTGCAGGGGGGGGCCCCCTCCGCCCACGGCAGCTGGGAGCTGCAGGGTGACCATATTTCCCAAAGAGAAAACACGACACCCCCAGCCGCTCACCTGAGGCCTCCCCCTTTCCCCGTGTGAGGCTGTCACCAGTTGCTAGAACCCCAAGAAGGGCCCCCTCAGGAGGCTGTCACCTGTTGCTAAAACCCTGCCAGGACCCCGCTGGCTGCCAGCTCCAGAGTCCCGCAGCTCCAGGGGCTGAAGTAGAGAATGTCATGGAGGTCTCTGGAAGTCACGGATTCCAACTTCCATGACCTCCATGACATAAACATAGGCTTATCCATAAACCAGCATTAGCCACTGTCTAAGGCACAGATTGTGCTAGGCCTTACATGTGTACACAATGGCAGAGAGGATGCAAACAATGTCTCCGCACTTGCAAAGCCCCCATAAGGACCAGACACAGTTTCAGCTCCTGCACCCAGGGAAGTTCTCATGATTGCTTCTTGTGGACACACATCACTACCCCCAAAGGAGGTGGGAGTGGGAGGAATGGGGAAGACACAGCGTCCTGGCTTTTTATTTGCCTGTAAAGCAGGTCCCGTGAACTAATGGCATTTATGCCCTTTTTTGCTTCTTGATAAGGAAAAGCTTGGGGAAAAAATTATGGGAGGCTCGTTCTGTTACTTTGTCTTCTGGGGGTTTGCTGGAGAACTCCTTCTGGGGCTAGAGTGTGAGATGTTTCTGAGTTGAAAAGGAAGGGTGCTGACTCTTTCACACAAGAGATTAATTTTTCCCCAAGGTGTTAACAAAACAAGACAAAGGGTTTAAAGAGTTTGACTAAAAATCCCTTCCCACTTGCTCAGATTTCAGACCTTTGATTTTTTGTGATGTCACTAGTCTCCACTAGATCTTCTGTCATCCAAAGAATCCTAAAGCCAAAATAGGGAAGTCAAGACCAGACATTTTGCATGTAAATGATCTGGACAAAGGGGTAAACAGTGAAGTGATAAAATTTGCAGACGATACAAAATTAAGGATAGTTAAGTCCAAAGCAGACTGCAAGGAGTTACAAAGGGATCTCACAAACCTGGGTGATGGGGCAACAAAATGGCAGATGAAATTCAATGTTGATAAATGCAAAGTAGTTTATATTAGAAAACATAATCCCAACTATACATATAAAATGATGGGGTTTAAATTAGTTCATTCAATCTCTTCAAGGTTCCCTCTGTCCTTTAAGAAATCTGTGTTATATTTATTTATTTTTCAATTTCCCAATCATAAGACTCACATAATTCATTTCAATGCAACTTCAATTGGCTGGACAATACAGCAGATATATTGTATATGATGTAGTCATGCTGGATGTATTTCATTACTGGAGAGGTACCGCCCAGTGTCGTGTATGTTCCATAAACCAGAAGTGGTCCATGAAAACTTTCTGGGTCTCAGCAAGACCATGCAGAGAAAGCCATGAGGAATGTAAGGGAGCTGAGAGAGGCCTGGTCCGTGAGATTGATTCTCTGTTACAAAGTGGGCTATGGAAAGGCAGTGTGTAAAACACAGATATAATGGTCAGAACACAGCACTGGGAGCCAGGATCTCTTGAATTCCAATCTTTGTTCTGAATTCTCAGTCCTAGGCCCTGAGTACATCACTTCACATCGCTATACCTTGCTTCTCCTACTTGCAAAATGAAGATAAATTACATTGGCTGAGTTGTTGGTGTGAGCATTCATTACTTAATGCCTGAGAAATGCTTTGAAAATTATGAAATTTTAGGGTTCATTGCAAACTAGAAACAAGATTCTTGACCTGTTTGTTTTGATGGGCATGAAAGTTGGGGTTCTTGCATCATCATACTGACAAGGTTAACTGTTTCAAGAAAAAAAATCTGTGTGTAAAATGAACAGATGAATTCAGTTATTTTTGCACAGTGAATTGAAAGGATGCAAAGTATCTTTTTAAGTGCAAATTTAATCTGAAAGAAGAAAAATTGACACAAAATCCATCACTTACCGTCTGCACAGAGGCTGTTGTATCACGTTGCTTCTAGTGAGATGTAATGCAATATTTTTGTAGACAAACTAGCTGACAATCAGTAACTACCAAGTCTGATTTTTTTGCCCATAAGATGTCTGTGGTTTTATCAGGTCTGACAGAATTCAAGTTCCCATAGGAATGAAAATGGGCTAAGATACATTAAAAAGTAATTGAAAAGTGTTACAGTAGAACATCAGAGTTGTGAACATCCAGGAGTGGAGGTTGTTCATAACTCTGAAATGTTTGTAACTCTGAACAAAATGTTATGGTTGCTCTTTCAAAAGTTTACAACTGAACGTTGACTTAATACAGCTTTGAAACTTTACTATGCAGAAGAAAAATGCTGCTTTTAACCATCTTAATTTAAATTAAGCACAGAAACAGTTTCCTTACATTGTCAAATCTTTTTTAAAACTTTCCCTTTATTTTTTTAGTAGTTTATGTTTAAGACAGTACTGAACTGTATTTCTTCTTTCTTTCTTTTTTTGGTCTCTGCTGCTGCCTAATTTCATACTTCCACTTCCAAATGAGGTGTGTGATTGACTGATCAGTTTGTAACTATGGTGTTTGTAACTCTGTCGTTCTACTGTAGTTGATCAATGTTTTTACATACAAGCCTCACAAAAGTCTAAGATGCTGTCACATTCTGGGGTGCAATCCAGATCAGTGACGGGTTGTGTCACCACCTGCACGGCAACCTTGGTGCCTTGCAATCATTTGCTGTTGTAGCGCCCAACCTAGTGTAACATGCCGCAGTGGGTCACAACTGAGGATGCCAAATTCAGGACAAACTGCTGAGAAATAGGGCAAACACACCCCAGAACTGTCAGCAGGTTCGGCCGATCGCGGCTCCCCCTGGCCGCGGTTCGCCGCTCCGGGCCAATGGGGGCGACGGGAAGCCGCGGCCAGCACATCCCTCGCCCGCGCCGCTTCCCACTGTCCCCATTGGCCTGGGACGGCGAACTGCAGCCAGTGGGAGCCGCGATCGGCCGAACCTGCCGATGCGGCAGGTAAACAAACTGGCCCGGCCTGCCAGGGTGCTTACCCTGGCGAGCCGCGTGCCAGAGGTTGCCGACCCCTGGTCTAACAGCGTGACGGTCACACCCTAAGTGTCTACGTCTCTGCAGTCCTGGTCCAGCAACTCTGACCCCAGCAGCCTGTCGGCAACACTCCAGCCAGGGCCGGCTCCAGGCACCAGCACAGGAAGCAGGTGCTTGGGGCGGCCAACGGAAAGGGGTGGCACGTCCGGCTCTTCGGCGGCAATTCAGCGGCCATCCCTCTCGGAGGGAAGGACCGGCCGCCAAAATGCCGCCCAAGAATGAAGCGGCGTGGTAGAGCTACCGCCGAAGTGCCGCCGATCGTGGCTTTTTTTTTTTCCGCCGCTTGGGGAAGCAAAAAAGCTGGAGCCGGCCCTGACTCCAGCCCCACTCTGGCTTACGCCAGCCATGGTTACCACTTGCAGGGTGACCCCAACACACTCCCAGTCCAAAAGTTTCCCCAAAATGCGTGTTCTGCACTGTCCGGGCCTCTCCTGTGGAGTTCAAATATTATAGGTCTGTTGCCCCTGTATACAGTCAATATTCAACAGTTTGCTTCTTTAACTGGAGTTACCAAACAATTCAGTTTAAATACAACACTGGATTGGTTTAAATTAAAAATAAAACAAGCTTATTTAACTATGAAGAAATAGGTTTTAAGTGAGTACAAGTATGAGGTATTAAAGTCAGAAATGGTTACAAGTGAAATAAAGAGAAAACACTTTCTAGTAGATAAAGCTTTAAAAAAGATAGACTTGGTTCAAGGTAAAATCTTTACTGCAGGTTCCCAGCAACATGGCTGACCAAATTGTTAGGTCGGGATCTCCACCCAGAGTCAAAGGACTGGTCCCTTTGTTGTCTTAGGTAGGAAAGAGAGAGCTTGAAGTGTCTTTGCCATTCACTTTTGTAGTCCAGTCACCCTTTGAAATGCATTTTCCTGAGGGTTGCCCCTAGATAAAGTTAATTCCAGCTGTGAGGATGGAGACATGGAGTCTGATGGTGAAAGGTTCCCTGTTGTTTGCTAAAATGCAGATCAATCTGTTCCTTCCCCCCTTCTTTGCCAAAGAATGGCCACTTGACAGGTGATTAGCCACGTGTCATCAAAGTTGACTGGCAGAGGCATCAGTTTGTCCTTGGTCTTTGAGAAATTGGTTTACCCCCTCCCAGACTTGTCTGGTAAACACTTTGCAGTCATAATTTCAGCTTATGTTCATAACTCTTAATACACATTTCATATATACATTACATTCGAATATTGATGATACATGTGTTTTTAGTTTTTAAATGATACCTCACAAGGCATATTTTGCACAAAAATTATTACAATGGTTTATAGAGTGTGAATACAAACATGCTTTTGGTCACAGATGCTAATACTAGAATATCCAAGGGCTTCATTTTTATGCATGGACAAAATCAACATTTTTCACTCCAAACTAGATAATTAGTAAAGAGCCCATATGTCCTAGTTATATCAGGAAAGCTAAAGCGTTTCATATTATGACCTAATGTACTTGGAAATTCTTTCAGAGCACCTGAAATGTCCTGTTATTTTTTTCATTTCATCACTCAAAACATTTTTGTCTTTGTATAACTACAAAATGTTTGTTCAGGACATACTGCTGTGCTGCATAGAATTTGCTCTGTGTTTACCAAGGACAGGCCAAGAGAAAGAGCCTTCAATAGGATAAGCTGTGTTTAGAGGGAAGACAAAAATCAAATGAGTGTAGGCACTAACTAAGCTGTTCCTCTGCTCCTAGTGAACGTTAATGCCAATTGTTCACTGTTTTTGATTAACTCAGTCTGAACATTAAGTTACTGGGGGTGGGGAGAAATCCTCCAGCTCAAAATATGCACATCACTGAGTCAGAAACTGGTAGCAATGCCACTAGCCCACATTTATAAAAGAAAATGTATTTTATTTTGTGACCCTAAAATATATAATCATAAACTGTCTCAATTTCTAATATGAAAATATGGTCACCTTAGTACTCGTGTATACAACAACCTGAGTACAATCAAGTAGTTGCACACCTAACTAACTGGTGCCTGTAGAGAAATAAAGATTTTGCACAAGCAAATAAGTAAACATGGAAATTCTGTGCACACACAAAGAGGAGGCTTCTCTAAAACTATGACCTTCATTAGGATTTACGGCAGGGAAGCAAACAGAGACTCAGGCTCTGACACCACCCACCATAGGACTGGTAAATTCAGTGGGTCACATCATCAACTAGTTTAATTTGCTGCAGCTCCATTTATTTGAATGGACCTAAGTCAATTTACACCAGCTAGGGATCTTGCCCACTGTGTGTGTGAATGTAATGGCATATTCCACATTATGACAGCAAAATGGGTAGCTCACTATATATATACAGGCCACAGCTCTGCTGTTAAGGAAAATGTCAAACTAGGCAGCAGACAAGAGGTTTCTAAATATCAAAAATATATATATTTTTATAGCTATGGGAAAGCTAGATCACCTAAAAAAAATATATCCATAGAATTTAAGGCTAGAAGGCACCATTAGATCATCACAGGCCATTAAATTTCACTCAGTTATCCCTTTACTGAGCCCAGTAATGTATGTATATTAACCAGAGACTCCTTCCCTAGAACTACTTGTGATACAAACATTCCACTGAAATCCATGGCACTCTAGAATGGATTAGTGCACATGGTCACAAGGCCGATGTGGTGTTCCAGATAGACACTGCTGGGCAAATTGACAGATGGACCTAAATAAAAGGTGAGTGGTGCAATAGGTGCCTTTGCTAAGGTTTCATCTCTGGAGATTCGGATTCAGATCTGGCTGAAGTCTCCAATCCAGTGATCTGGGAGCCCTGGGAATATGTATTAATAGTAGTGCATTGGGGTCTCATTGTACTAGGCACTATACAAACATAGTCCCTGCCCTGAAGAGTTACAAACTCAATAGCTAAAACAACTAAAGTGTGGGAGGGAAACAGAGGCACAGAGGTGAACTGACTTGCCCAAGGTCCCACAGTAGGTCAGTGGCAAAGATGGGCACAGAGTCCAGGTCTCTTGACTCCCAGCCTTGTGCTGCCTCAGTTATTCTAATTTATTAAAATGAATCATAATATTTAGTCTGCATAATATTATTTTGCACGTCTCTATTCAAAGCTCTTTCCAAAGATCAATTAATGAAGCTTCACAACAACTCTGTGAGGTAGGTAGGGGAGTATTAGCATCTCCATTTCAGAGTGTCACCAGTATCACCCCACTGATAACAAGCAAGCAGCAAATTGCCGAGAGTTGCAGTGAATAATTCGTGAAGAGCCCATCAGCAGACATGTGTTCACATAAAGTGTTAGCTGACCAATTTCAACCAACAACCATCCTCATAAATATCTAAGTCTGTTTATGAATAAGTTGCAAGCGGAAGAAAAGGGAAGACATCAATTGAATAGAGAATGTGCTAGGAATAATTTGCCAGGCAATAGTCTCTTGTGAGAGAAGATGACTACTGAAACCACCAATGGGTTAGCCTGTTGAGACTGAGGTGCACTGTCAAAGCTGTGTGGGAGTGTATCTCTTGTAGCTGCCTGTCCTCTGCCTCCATCTAGTATAGTTACTATCAGGAGCACTAAAATTCATGCACAAATTTGAGTTAGCAGAAAAGGGAAATTGGATGTAATAGGGGACATCTGATTTACATCTGCAAGTCTTTGAGTAATTTAGTTTTGAAATTTAAGATTTAAACTAATGTATTCCTTGGCTAAAAGTTATTCTAGCTTCTCCAGGCAGTGTAATAGAAAGAAATGTGATCTTTTTGATTAAGCCGGAACATTTACTGCCTCTGAGAAGTGCTCACGTATTATGCCATGGGGATATGGTACTTTGTGCAACTTCTGCTACATCGGCAATATTATAGGGTAAATCTTCAAAAATATAGCATATGGGAAACTGCAAATCATCCTCATTAATTACACTGATACAGCGCAGTGCCTATCTACCAGAGTATCTGAGAGGCTTCCAATAAAACAAATTCAGATTAAGGTCAGTTTCTGCTCTCATTTACACCAAGTATTAATGCAAAGGAGCGCCTTGTACATCAGCAGTGTTACTTCAGAGTTAGGATCAGTTCAACAAGTACTTAAATGTGTGTATAACTTAAGCATGTGAGTATTTCCATTGATGTGAATGGGACTGCCCTCATATGCTTTCAGTTTCACATGTTCTTAAGTACCTTAAGACAAAATGAAGGACATAAATATGTGCCTGAGATCAAAGTCTGGTCCTGAATGGCTAAAGACATACAAAGTTAGCACAACAATGAAAAATCAGTATAAAACCATGTAGGAAATGAACGTACTAAAGTGCTCCTGAATAAAAAGGATTTAAAAAATGCTTACAAAACGGCTAAATCCCTGGCTATTCTCAAGGTCAAAAAGCAGAGATGAACTCCTGCTGCAAAACTTGGATCTAGATTTCAAACACCCCCGCTGTTAGCCGTGGCAAGTTTCAGAGCCCATTATAATATTAATAATAAATTATGTATTTATTATTTGTATTGTGATAGTGTTTAGGAGACCCATTCGTGGACCAGAACTCCATTGTGCTAGGCGCTGTACAGGAATAGAGCACAAAGATTGGAAGCTCTTTGTGGCAGAAACAATCAGATGCTACGTCTACACATATGGCATTGGGTAGAGTACAGACACTACACATGTAGCCACACACAGCACTGAAAGGCTTCAGCAGTGGGGAGGCAGAGGGACATTGCTCTGCTAAAGATAGCTGCATAGCCATGGGAGGCACTGCTTGGACGTGTAGAGAGCTGTATAGGGTATGTAGCCTGGGGGCTCAAGAGTGTAGGACACTACTCAACTTGCGTAAGCCATGTCTCACTGTCGACACTGCTATTTGTACCCATGTTTGCTGGGTGTGCCGTGTCTATATTCTACTCGCCGCCATAAGAGTGGACCTCGCCTAAGTAATACTTGGCTCATACACAGCACTGGTCAGCTGTAGATCTCCAAGCATTCTACAACAGACATGACCATTGTCCACATTGGGAAACGGCGGCACAGAGTTTTGAAGTGATTTCTCAAAGTTCACGCAGTGAGTTAACGGCGAAGTCAAGAATAGAACCAGACCTCCTACCTCCCATTCTAATACCCTATCCACTGCACCACATGATTATTAAAACAAAACCATAGAGATAGTTGCAAAATCTGGATAGGAGCTTGTAAATGTAGGGGTTGTTTGGAGCCAGGATTTTGGTGTACATTTAAGGCCGAAATGTACAGACTTTATGCTTCCTGCACCTGTCAACCTCAAGCTGAAGTCAGACCTTCAGAGCTAGATAAATTAGGGATATTGAAGCTCAGAAAGCTATTGAGGTCCCATTCCGTTAGAGGACTTAAAAGTTAAAACCCAGTCTAATCTTGCCAGCATTTCTGGGCAGGGACCGTACTGTGGTTCTGTGTTTGTACAGCAGCTAGCAAAATGGGGCCGTCATCCATGTCTGGGGCTCTTTAGTGTTAGTGTAATATAAATAATGATCTGTGCCCCCACAAGCAGCTAGTGAGGTGAACATAGCAGATGGGCTGTAGAATTCCCTGCCACACACACACCTCCCCATTCATCCGTGATGGAAGCTGAGTTGCACAAGAACAGTAATGCACTCTGGACTAGCGGCAGGCATTGGATCAGCCTTTTCAGCAGCAGTGGTATCGGCACTCGGCTTGTTACTGTGAACGGGCTTTGTGTGTACGTTCCCCACACAACACTTTGAACAATGTACCATCTCCCCTCCTGTACGTGTGGATTTCTTCCCTGAATAATTGTTCCACTAATTAAGCTGAATGCGTAATTCAATCAGCCTGTAAAGGTTGCATTCATTATTCAAATATCTGCTGGTCTGAGAGAACCTAAGTGAAGCTAAAGCAGAGCTCCTGCTAGTACTTAACACCCACGCTGCTGGTCTGCATGGAGTGAACTTTAGAGGCAGAGCTGCTGTCCAGTGGGTGATATTTATGTAGGGTGACCAGACAGAAAGTTTGAAAAATCAGGACAGGGGGTGGGGGGTAATAGGAGCCTATATAAGAAAAAGACCCAAAAATTGGGATTGTCCCTATAAAATCGGGACATCTGGTCACCCTATATTTATCCCCACGTTAACACAGAGGTGGATAAGAAGACTTGGCAACAACTTATCTACCCAGTATATGCGAGGCTTTCTTGTAGCTCTGCCAGCCAGAGCCAGGTGGCGGAAGAGCATGAGGAGAAGCCAGGGGTAACATCGGAGGCAGGCACAGTACTTCCCGGTGCTTAGAACTGACACTCCTTTTCAGAAGTGCAGCGTATGCTGCCCACAGTACCAGCCACCAGCTGTTGTGCAGCCATGTGCCTGTAACTCTCATGTTTTGGAGTGCAAGCAAAGCATTCTGGCTCCCCCAGCATGGCTGCTCACAGGCATTGGCAGGGGCTCCGTGTACCTTCTCCCTGCCTTCCTGGGCTGAAATAACCAAAATCCAGGCCTATTTTTTATTTGCAATTGCCCCCAAGACAGGAAAGTTTGAGACCTGTAAATCCAGGACACACAATTCAGTGAAACCACCAGTTCCTCTGCTGGGTGACTCAAACACTGAGCTCTGGTTTGGCTGACATCCGGGATGGGTTTCTGCAGATGGTACCATCCTTACACTGTCTGTCACTCCCTCTGCGTACATCAGTCTTGTGAGTAGGCAGGGTGTTGAAACACCAAAATGTCAGTACTCTTCCTGCTAGTGGAAATGGAGCAGAGGAGCAGCATGACATGAGCATACAGTGTGACTGAGCCAGAGTGATTAGAGACGGAACAGACCTATTAGGTCATCTAGGCATATCTTTGCAAGATAGTTTCCTCCAGTATGTGACCAGCTGTAATCATCACTTTGGTTTTGCTGCTGACTGGTAGCCCAGTTCAGGAAATAGGGATATTAATAGTGTGGTCAGCCTTACTTGCAGATACATTATTTCTGGTGTCTGCCCAGACAGTATAATCTACATTGGTTTATTTGGTGCCTGTCAAACTTGACATTATCGCTTTAAAGAGTTGTTTTTTAAACAAAAGTTTGCAATTTAGGGCTTCTTAAGAATGAAGACAAATCTATCAGAAACCCAAGATTCCAAAAGGCCAAGCAATTTTAGAATTATGATAATACAACTAGTTTGATACTGCACAATATTATTCTGCAAGCATGTGAGCCAAACAGATGAACAACATAAATAATGGGAAGATCAGACTATATCAGTGTGAATTTATGTGGAGAGAAATAAAATGACACAAAAGAGGGAACACTGCTCACAGAGTAAAACAGGGCAATGTATGAGAGAAATATCAGAACTAAGCAATGCATAGCAATGAGGGGAAGATCAGCAAGTAATGGAAGGAATCAGAGCTGAACAGAATACAGGCTGGACTATGAAAAAAAATACTGGGTTAAAGTTTCAAAAGCACCAAACTCCCATTTTCAAAAGTGACTTAGGGCAGGATTTTAAAAGGTATTTAGGTGCCTAAAGATGAAGAGACATGCACTGGGATTTTCAAATGCACCTGGATACATAACTCCCATTGGACTCAGGCACCTGGGCACTTGAGAAAAATCCCATTAAAGGTGCCTAAATATCTTTTAAAATCTGGCCGTTAGGAGCCCACGTCTCGCTGAAAGTCACTGGGACTTAGGTGCTTTCGAAAATGTTACCCAGTGTGCCAGATTCTGCTACTCATAATAAGTGGTATTTACTCCTGGAAGTAAATCGCATTGAACTCCATGTGCACTACTTGCCTGAGCAGCTACTTCTCAAGGTGGGTAAGGATTGCAGGATCAGGCCCACAATAATAAGGGCCAAATTGTGTACTGACTTTACTGGCCATGGTGGGGAGGAGAGGCACAAGAAACACACACACACACACATCTGGTGCAGCTGCTCAAGAGTAACACACAATAGCTTTGGTCCCCCTTCCACACCTTCTCCCTGGGGACCAAGATAGCCAAGAGGGGATGGGGAATAGCAGAGAGAAGGTGGGTCCATGGCCTCACTCCTTTGCATTGGCTCACAAAGTAGGGTTGACACTTTGGGAGAAGGCATTCTGCTCCTCCTGGAGCGGGGGGGAGGGGCTCCATGCTGCTCCCTTCTTGGGGCTGGATATCATGATCTAGCTCTCCATGCTCATGTCAGATATCTACCTAATGCCATCTCAAACAACTCTCAGCTGCGGTCAACTGTGGTTGACAAACATGGCTCTGTGATGCTATATAGCTACGCTTTATAGCTATGTTCTAATGCTTTTGTTGCTAGCATGGGTGATGCAGACTTTCCCTGTCTATCCAGGGAAGACATGCTGAGAATGTGTATGATAAATAACAGGACTGCTTCTCAATCATGTTTGTAGGTCTTGAAAGTTGTCAGTGAGGTGTAAGCCATAAAAAAAAGACACATATGGCTTGTAAGATTAATAAGTAATTCCTCCTGGTCCTCAAAAATTAGAAAAGCTATGCATCTCTGTTTAGCCCAAAATCTGATCCACCTAGGAAATAAAGACAATAAGAAAATAGTTCATGTCATGTGAGACACTTTGTCTAAGGACCCACTCATCAGCCAAGGTTGGGAGTTCTACTCCCCAAAAATAGAAACAAAAAATGAGATTGTTAATTGCCTAGGCAAGAATCTCTCATAATCTGGATATGGATAAAGCCTCTTCCTGCCTCCTAACCAAGCTCAAAAGAACTCCAGACTATTACCAAGCAGAGAAACACGTTGCTGTCAGTGGACAAAGTGACCCATTGCACACTGAGTGGATCAAGAGATGGGTGGGAAAGCTGTGACTTAACCAAACTAGAAGTAACTTGCTGTGAGATTGAAGGTCAAATAGGACAAACTGCCTGTTACCCCCAAGAAATCCAAACCATATATTTTCACCCCAAAATTATAAACTATACATTTGTTTGCCTTCTAAATCAAATATTCCATGGATAATCTGTTTTGCTCCATCAGTGTGTCTTTTACCCCAAATTGGAACTACACATTTGCTTGCCTTGTGTATCAGATCTATTTCTCCCTCTCTGTGGATAGTGTCTCTTGTTCTGTTGCTGTCTGGAAACAGATCATACAGCAGAGCCAGTCTCCAGGTAACCTAATGAGCATAACTGGAATGTAGTAAGCTGCCTGATTGGCTACACCATCTGATTGGTTGGATGTGTCAGCAGACAGGTTCTTAAGCCCAGCAGCAGCACCAGTTTGGTTTGGGATGGAGGATTTTCTGACCTCAAATGAAGTCACTCTGGAAACCCAAAAAGAGTCTATAAGAGAGGGAGAAAGGTTACCAAGTGGGGGAGGCGGGACAAAAAAGTAGAAGCAGAAGATGATAATATCAGCAAAAAAGCAAAGCTGAGGAAGGAAACAAACCAAAGTGTGAAAACTGCAAGATCTCTAGCCAAAGAAATAAGATTAGGTGATACTAACTGTGTGAAAGTGGCTGCCTGGCTAAAAAAGGTATAGGCAATATGGTAAAATATAGGAGGCTGCTAGATGGTGATCTTTTAGTTGAATGTAAAATTAGGAGCACACTGATAAACTCCCTAAAAACTGCCTAAAGTAACAACCCTCCCCCACCAACACTCACTATGCTTTGGCTGTTCATTGAGATGTGTGCTTGGCAAGGGTCAGTGAGAAAGTGATTGTTATGTTACCAGAGGTGTATTTCACTGAAATCTTTCAATACTGTGCATGAACTTAACAATCATGCTTCTGTGCATTGTTCCTTGTGCTTCGACAACTGTGGCCTTGAGGAACACCCCACACGCACCAGCCAAGCGTCTCCGCCAGATAAGAAAGCACCCAAGACGGAGCAAAGAAGACATGTTCCAGAAGGTACTGCACTTCTCCAGTGCAGAGAAAAGGGAACGCAAGGAGTGGAGGGAAGCCAAAAGGCAGGACAGAAAAGAAAATCAGGAGTTTGTTAAGGACTCTACTGAGTGGATAATTAAAGTCATGGAGGAGCAACGCAGATGTTGAAGTCCTTAATAATGCTGCAGACTAAGCAGATGCATGCCCGCCCTCCCCTGCAGCACATTCAGAACTCTTTTCCATGCCCCCCTCCCCCCAAATTCTGCCTGCACAGTCCTTTCCTCAGCTGGTTCCCACAGGCAGCCCCGTCACACCCCCTCAAACAATTTTAAAATAATAGCTGGACCTACACACAGCTCTAAAAGTCTGCCCTTCCCTGGTACCTCCTTTCCTACCAAACGTCTTTGTGTGTGTGTTGTTTCTTAGAATCATAAAAGATTAGGGTTGGAAGAGACCTCAGGATGTCATCTAGTCCAACCCCCTGCTCAAAGCAGGACCAACACCAACTAAATCATCCCAGCCAGGGCTTTGTCAAGCCGGGCCTTAAAAACCTCTAAGGATGGAGATTCCACCACCTCCCTAGGTAACCCATTCCAGTGCTTCACCACCCTCCTAGTGAAATAGTTTTTCCTAATATCCAACCTAGACCTCCCCCACTGCAACTTGAGACCATTGCTTCTTGTTCTGTCATCTGCCACCACTGAGAACAGCCGAGCTCCATCCTCTTTGGAACCCCCCTTCAGGTAGTTGAAGGCTACTATCAAATCCCACCTCACTCTTCTCTTCTGCAAACTAAATAAGCCCAGTTCCCTCAGTCTCTCCTCGCAAGTAATGTGCCCCAGCCCCCTAATCATTTTCGTTGCCCTCCATTGGACTCTCTCCAATTTGTCCACATCCCTTCTGTAGTGGGGGGACCAAAACCGGACACAATACTCCAGGTGTGGCCTCACCAGTGCCAAATAGAGGGGAATAATCACTTTCCTCAATCTGCTGGCAATGCTCCTACTAATACAGCCCAATATGCCATTGGCCTTCTTGGCAATAAGGGTACACTGCTGACTCATATCCAGCTTCTTGTCCACTGTAATCCCCAGGTCCTTTTCTGCAGAACTGCCGCTTAGCCAGTCGGTCCCCCGCCTGTAGCGGTGCATGGGATTCTTCCTTCCTAAGTGCAGGACTCTGCACTTGTCCTTGTTGAACCTCATCAGATTTCTTTTGGCCCAATCCTCCAATTTGTTTAGATCACTCTGGATCCTATCCCTACCCTCCAGTGTATCTACCTTTCCCCCCAGCTTAGTGTCATCCGCGAACTTGCTGAGGGTGCAATCCATCCCATCATCCAGATCATTAATAAAGATGTTGAACAAAACTGGCCCCAGGACCTCTACCCTCTAGTAAAAGCAAAGTTTCTGAACAGTAACTCATCTTTATTTGTTTCCTATAAATTGAGATAGCAGGCACTACCAATACATACACAGTCAGTTTAATCATTTGCATACTGGAATGTTAGGCCCCAAATTTCACCATTGCATCCTAGGAAAACTACATATAATGTAATATTGCAGCACCAATCACAGAAGTATACATGACTGGTTCTCATTTTCAAAGTGTTGTCTCAAAGCCTCCCTGATTCGAATTGCTCCCCTCTGGGCCCCTCTGATAGCCCTGGTATCTGGCTGCTCAAAATCAGCAGTCAATCGGTCTGCCTCAATACTCCACCACGAGCAAACCTTTCACCCTTAGCTTCACAAAGATTACGCAGCGTACAACATGCAGCTATGACCATGGGATTATTATCCTCATTGAGGTCTAACCTGTCATAAAGGCATCGCCAGCGCACCTTTAATCTGCCAAAGGTACATTCTACTGTCATCCGGCACCTACTCAGCCTGTGGTTGAACTGCTCCTTACTACTGGACTTTAGCAAAGCTTTTGATACAGTCTCCCACAGTATTCTTGCCAGCAAGTTAAAGAAGTATGGGCTGGATGAATGGACGGTAAGGTGGATAGGAAACTGGCTAGATGGTCGGGCTCAACGGGTAGTGATCAATGGTTCCTTGTCTAGTTGGCAGCCGGTATCAAGTGGAGTGCCCCAAGGGTCGGTGCTGGGGCCGGTTTTATTCAATATCTTCATTAACGATCTGGAAGATGGTGTGGACTGCACCCTTAGCAAGTTTGCAGATGACACTAAACTGGGAGGAGTGGTTGATACGCTGGAGGGTAGGGATAGGATACAGAGGGACCTAGACAAATTAGAGGATTGGGCCAAAAGAAATATGATGAGGTTCAACAAGGACAAGTGCAGAGTCCTGCATTTAGGACGAAAGAATCCCATGCACTGCTATAGACTAGGGACCGAATGGCTGGGCAGCAGTTCTGCAGAAAAGGACCTAGGGGTTACGGTGGACGAAAAGCTGAATATGAGTCAACAGTGTGCCCTTGTTGCCAAGAAGGCTAATGGCATTTTGGGTTGTATAAGTAGGGGCATTTCCAGCAGATCGAGGGATGTGATCATTCCCCTCTACTCAGCACTGGTGAGGCCTCATTTGGAGTACTGTGTCCAGTTTTGGGCCCCACACTACAAGAAGGATGTGGATAAATTGGAGAGAGTCCAGCGGAGGGCAACAAAAATGATTAGGGGGCTGGAGCACATGACTTACGAGGAGAGGCTGAGGGAACTGGGATTGTTTAGTCTGCAGAAGAGAAGAATGAGGGGCGATTTGATAGCTGCTTTCAACTACCTGAAAGGGGGTTCCAAAGAGGATGGATCTAGACTGTTCTCAGTGATAGAAGATGACAGAACAAGGAGTAATGGTCTCAAGTTGCAGAGGGGGAGGTTTAGGTTGGACATTAGGAAAAACTTTTTCACTAGTAGGGTGGTGAAGAACTGGAATGGGTTACCTAGGGAGGTAGTGGAATCTCCTTCCTTAGAGGTTTTTAAGGTCAGGCTTGACAAAGCCCTGGCTGGGCTGATTTAGTTGGGTTTGGTCCTGCTTTGAGCAGGGGGTTGGACTAGATGACCTCCTGAGGTCCCTTCCAACCCTGAGATTCTATGATTCTATGATTCTATGATACTGTCCAAGTTTCCTGTGTCAGGTTTCATGAGCCATGGCTGTAAGGAGTATGCCGCAATGGAGATGCATGCATCATGCACCTTCCCGGACCACCCTGCATTGATGTCAGTGAAACGCCCACGGTGATCCACAAGCACCTGCAACACCTGGAGAAGTACCCCTTCCTATTTATGTACTCTGTCATAAGGTGGTCTGGTGCCAAAATTGGAATATGTGTGCCATCTATCGCCCCTCCATAGTTAGAGAAACCCATTTCTGCAAAGCCATCCACTATTTCCCGCACATTTCCCAGAGTCACAGTCCTTCGTAGCAGGATGCAATTAATTGCCCTGCACACTTGCACTAACACAGCCCCAACAGTCGACTTCCCAACTCCAAATTGATTCATGACTGGTAGCATTCTGGAGTCACCAGCTTCCACGCAGCGATTGCCACACGTTTCTCTACCGATAGGGCAGCTCTCATTCTGGTGTCCTTGCACTGTAGTACTGGGGAGAGCTCCACACAGTTCCAGGAAGGTGGCTTTCCACATCCAAAAGTTCTGTAGCCACTGCTTGTCATCCCAGACCAGCATGACGATACGATCCCACCATTCAGTGCTTGTTTCCCAACCTCAAAAGCAATGGTCCACTGTCTGAAGCTGTTCTGTGAATTCCAAAAGCAATCTAAAGTTGCTCCTAATCATATCACACGGCATGTCAGGCAACTGGGAGTCTTCTTCAGTTAGGAACTTCGTGATTAACTGCACTGCCATCCACGATGTCTTAATGACACTTATCAGAGCATAGGAGAGCAGTGCACGATCCATCCTTTCTCATAAAGATGCCGGGGTGAAAAGCAAAAAAGGGTCGTTGAAAAATGCCAAGAAAGAAAGCTGGAAGTCCATGGAATACTGAGACAGAAAACAATGCATCATGGGACATTGAGCCCGGTCCCAAGATGCGCCGCGATCCGCTCCGCCTTTCCACAAGACCTAGCAACAGAAAGTGTCAAGCTGGACTGTGGGATAGGTACCCATAGTGCATTGCTCACACTGTCAATGATAGTGCCCCCACTGTGGACATGCTCTGCCAACAGTGGGAGCAAGTGTGAACATGCAATACCAATTTTTATTATAGTGCTTTTTGAGTGTCGACATAACTTTTGTTGGCAAAACTCTGTAGTGTAGACAAGGCCTAAAATTCTCCCACACTTTTCCACAGGCTGGGGTCATTGTAGTAGATATCTCACTGCTGAGGATAAACAGGGAAGCGAGGGTATATCTACTACATGCTTGTGACTTCTGCCCTGGCCCCGATGCTGCTCGCCTGTGTGCCGCTTTGGTCCCTGCACAAGTGATTGCCGAATGGCATGGGAAAGAAGAAACAAAGCTGCTCTGCCAAGGAACCTTTGGCAGAGGATTGCCGAGTACCTCCAGAAAACTTTCCTAGAGATCTCTCTGGAGAATTCCCATGAGATCTCAGCATGCATCAACACCCTGTTCCGCTGTACTGATTAGCTACACAGGGAAATGTCCAGCACACAGAAACACAGCCAGCCTTGTATGTTTCTATACCCTAAGCCCACCTCTGCACTACACAATGTACTTACCAGGCATCTCCTCTCTTGCTTTTTGCTCAGCAACTGCTGAGACTGACCAGACACCTCTGGAGTGGTGAACAGTTCCTGGCTGCCGGTCCCACCGGGTGACCCCGCCAGGAGCTCCACATCATTGTCTAACTCCATCTCTTCACCAATGACTTTGTCCTCCGAGTTAGGTCCTCTTTCCGCCGCCTCCAGGCCCGCCGAAGTATCCACCGGGCTCTTGGCAGTGGAGGTGGGGTCGCCACTGAGGATAATGTCCAGCTCCTTATAGAACTGGCAGGTGTTAGGTGCAGCACCAGAGTGACAGTTTGCCTCCCTCTCCTTATGGTACGCCTGCCTCAGCTCCTTTATCTTCGCTCTGCACTGCAGCGTGTCCCAATCAGAGCCCTGTTCGCACAAGCCTCGAGAAATCTGCCCATAGGTATCAAAATTCCTATGGCTCAAGCACAGCTGGGACCGCACAGCTGGGACCGCACAGCTCTCCCCATATACTGAGCACATCCAGCAACTCCGCAGTGGTTCAAGCAGGAGAGTGTTTGCTGCGATAAGACATCATGGTCACCTGGGAAGATGCTATGAGACCTCTACACGCCAAGCCAACAGGAAATGGAATTCCAAAAATTCCTGGGGCTTCTAGGGGGGAGGGGCAGATGGTTGTTTACCTGGCTGCAGAGCAGTGAAGTTCAAACTGCTGACCAGAGCAGTCAGTATGGGCATTGTGGGACACCTCCTGGAGGCCAATTAAAGCGATAAAATCAAGCACAATGTCTACACTGGCACTTTGTCAACAAAAATGTTGTGCAAAAAGCCTTATGTCTCTCATCGGGGTGGTTTTATTTTGTCGCCAAAACAGGGCATTTTTGCTGGCAAAAGTCGCATTGCGGTGTGTACACATTCACTGTTTTGCAGACAAAAGCTACCTTTTGTCGACAAAACTCTGTAGTGTAGACAAGGCCTAAGTAAGCGACTCATTAGTCAACAAAGAGGAGAAAGCAAGCCATCCTGTCAGGCTCCTCTGGCCCGAACACAACACCTTTGACCCTGATGAGGTTCAATAAGGACAAGTGCAGAGTCCTGCATTTAGGACGAAAGAATCCCATGCACTGCTATAGACTAGGGACCGAATGGCTGGGCAGCAGTTCTGCAGAAAAGGACCTAGGGGTTACGGTGGACGAAAAGCTGAATATGAGTCAACAGTGTGCCCTTGTTGCCAAGAAGGCTAATGGCATTTTGGGTTGTATAAGTAGGGGCATTTCCAGCAGATCGAGGGATGTGATCATTCCCCTCTACTCAGCACTGGTGAGGCCTCATTTGGAGTACTGTGTCCAGTTTTGGGCCCCACACTACAAGAAGGATGTGGATAAATTGGAGAGAGTCCAGCGGAGGGCAACAAAAATGATTAGGGGGCTGGAGCACATGACTTACGAGGAGAGGCTGAGGGAACTGGGATTGTTTAGTCTGCAGAAGAGAAGAATGAGGGGCGATTTGATAGCTGCTTTCAACTACCTGAAAGGGGGTTCCAAAGAGGATGGATCTAGACTGTTCTCAGTGATAGAAGATGACAGAACAAGGAGTAATGGTCTCAAGTTGCAGAGGGGGAGGTTTAGGTTGGACATTAGGAAAAACTTTTTCACTAGTAGGGTGGTGAAGAACTGGAATGGGTTACCTAGGGAGGTAGTGGAATCTCCTTCCTTAGAGGTTTTTAAGGTCAGGCTTGACAAAGCCCTGGCTGGGCTGATTTAGTTGGGTTTGGTCCTGCTTTGAGCAGGGGGTTGGACTAGATGACCTCCTGAGGTCCCTTCCAACCCTGAGATTCTATGATTCTATGATTCTTTTTTCACCCTACTGATCCCAGCCAGGAACTGACCTGCTCGGGCCCTGCAGCTCCTTTTAGTTGAGCCTGCTGGGCTCTGATTAGCTGTTTCCATGAGGCACCTCTAGGCAGGCCTGGAGGGCCCATTTTTGCTGCTCTTTTCCTGGGGTGGGGTGTGGTAGGACAGTAGAGCCTCCATCAGGGGGCCTCAAAGGGCCAGGTACACCCGATCACAAGTAGTAATTCTAGGGTTGCCACTTTTCTAATTGCTAGTAATCAGACCCATAAAGCCCCGCCCCTGCTCTGCCTCTTCCCGCTAAGGCCCAGCCCCTGGCACTCGCTCCTCTCCCTCCCTCCCCCATTGCTCGCTGGATCATGTCAAGGAGCCTGCCTGCAAGTAGGAGGCACTCCAGCTGAGCAGGGGCTGGTGCAGGTTAATGACGCAGCACCTCTCCCTGCCCTGCAGTAACCAAACTTCTGGTTCGGGTACCTGAAAACCGGGCACCTAGCAACCCTAAATGGCACCTGGACACACAAGCCAAAAACCGGACTGTCTGGGTAAAAAACAGACGGGTGGCAACCGTAAGTAACTCCAATACAAAAACCAGGCAAACTATCCACAAAAGTCGATGCCTACACACCAATTGCCCTTATGTCCTGTCTGGGTAACATTATGGAGAGACGGGTGAATGAAAGACTGGTTGCCTATTTGGAAAACAATTCCATTATAGCTAAAGAACAGAATGGTTTTAGGAGAGAAAGATGCACCACTGATCACACTGTTAAATTAGAAACTGAAATACAAAAAAGTGAGGCACAAGGGTTTCATAATAGCTGTCTTTCTAAACACTGAAAAGGCATATGATCCGCTATGGAGGGAAGGCTTGTGGTACAAAATAGGTGCACTAGGGATAAGGTGAAGAATACATGTGTGAATCAGAGAATTTTTGAGTAAAAGGGCCATGCAGGTCAGAGTTGGGAAAGTTATGTCAAATATATATAATATTCCAAATGGTATACCACAGGGAAGTGTTACCAGCCCAACCTTATTTAATATTATGATAAATGATCTCCCAAAACTAAAAACAAGAGCTGGGGTCGGTGTCACTCTATTCTCAGATGATTGTGCTCTGTGCGTTGGGAGCAGGAATATTGAGGTGGCAGAAAAAAGAATGAACAAAGTGTTATGAGAGACCTAACTGGGGATATGTATGAGGTTTCAAGTTCTCCATTTCTAAAATGAAAGGTTTGATCTTTACACAAAGGAAAGTTACAAAGGAATGTAAACTGTGTCTGTGTGGAGAACAAATAGATATAGTTAAAAGGTTCAAATTCTTAGGAGTAATATTTGATACTAAATTACTTTGGAAAGATCATATGAACTGTGTTTAAAGATAAATGTACAGGAAGAATTAACCTGCTTAAAACTCTTGCTGAGACCAATTGGGGGGTGAATAAGATAACACTGCTGGTGGTATACATAGCCTTAATTAGACTAGTTATTGACTATGGCTGCCAAACTTTTGGGTCACCATCAAAATCAGAACTTAAAAAATTAAATTTAATACAAGCACAGGCACTATGAATTGTGTGCGGTGCATTTATTACAACACCTATAGGCACACTACCGATACACTACAAATGAAACTACTGGATCTAACTTTCTGGGCCAAAATTAATGGGAACTGCAATGTTGAAAGTACCAAATAAATATGCCAATTGTTGGTAACTCGATAGGCAAACTATAGCACACTATGTTAGAATCCACACATTGTTCAAATTGAAGTGTGGATGCAAGAGTTGAAAGACAAGGAAAAGCTAAATGAAGTCAAAACTTTTAGTCATGGGAAAATGAGTTATGGATGGAAAGTTACATGTCCAAACATGGATTTAGATTTATTTTACAAACTGAATGGTAAAAAAGAGAGAGCAGGTATTAAAAAGGAAGTGTACCAGCATACAGGTTAAAAGTGGAGTTGGTTTTGTCAAATCTATACAGATGGGTCCAAGAAAATAACAGGAAGAGTAGGGATGGCATGCTGTATACCAAAACTGGAAACTAATGCATCTAAAAGACTATAATCTGATTATGTAGCTGCCATGACAGCTGAACTAGTAGGAAGAATGCTAGCATTGAATTGGATTTGGGATGTATGCCCAGCAGCAGCCGTCATTTTTTCAGATTCAATCTCAGGCCTTATGACAATAAAAAGGGTGTCTCAGTATGCAGAAGTGATTTGATCAATGAAATTATATTTCAAATAACAGAGTTAGTACAGATGGGGATACATGTAGCATTAGCTTGGATCCCAACACATATAGGGATAACAGGGACTGAAACGGCAGACAAAGCAGCTAAAAATGCTGTAAAAAATGGAAGGATTGATATAGAAATATCCTGGAGTAAACCAGAATTCAGCATAGTACACCAAAATTTAAGAGGGATGATAAATATTTGGATTTATGAAAAAAGAGGAAGAAGATTTTTGAATTGTGCGCTAGAGCTGAGGATAACATACTTCAGGGCTTGGACAGGACTAATGAAGTGCTTTTGTTTAAAGTGCTACTGACCATTTTGGTTTAAACAAAAATCTTTTTTGAATAGAGAGACACAGAGATGGACTATGTACATTCTGTAAGTTGGAAGAAACAATTGATCACCTTTTATGGGTATGTAAGAGCTTCGATAAAGGGGAAACTTTCTGAGGAATTTGAATGTCTTAAGATAATAAATTACATGGTTATTTAGTAAAAACTTTGGGGACATGGAGAATTATTTAAAAAGGTGCTGTTACATTACCTGAAAGACACGGGGCAAAGTGAGAGGGCATAAATCACTAAATATTGAGGAATTATAGTTGGTGGCATTTATAGACTATTCAGTCAAGTCAGCTTCACAAGAAAAAAGAAAGTTTGGTTTGATGGCTGTTCAAAGCAGTTGCTCATGGCTGTGATAGCTCCTGTGCCTCTTTGTTCTCAGCTTTGTCCCAGCTCCGCTTCTGCCTTGATTCACTCCAGGCAACCCAGTTCTGAACCTTGGCTCCTATTCCTGACTTCAGTTCTGACTTTTGGCTCTTGCACCTTGCGTCTGACTCCAGCTTTGATCCTGGGCTCCAATTCCTGACTAAGGACTCCTGCTCTATTAGGCATGACCACCCACATCCCGGTCACTGACAGTTGCAAACCCTAAATAACATATGATGCGTATGTAGATCAACGAATGTATGAAATATGTCCATCAAATTTGGAAGATTACAAGGAATTTTGTTGGTTCTCTTTGTAAATGTTTGTGGCACTCTCAAAATAATAGGAATTGTATGGCACAGGGAAGAAGGAATGTTGGAAGGTATAAACCAGGCTATAACTTTGTATTATTAAAAGAAAATTGCTTTAAAAGGGGGAAATTCTAATTAATAATGTGAGCTAGTGTTGATCTAGAATCTTGAAATGAATCAAACATAAAAAGAAAAGGATTGAAAAAGTTTGTTCTCCACCAGCAACACATATTGGATATTGATGGAAGCAGCAGGGAAACAGAACTGAAACTTGAGCACTCAGTTGGCACGTGTCCAGAAATCAGAAGGTGGCTACCTCCAGTGAGCCAGGAGACCAGGGCATGTATACCAGTGAGATCAACGTGTGGGGCCCTAGAGTGGACTGGTCACAGGAGACCAGGGCATGTATACAAGTGAGATCAGCGTGTGGGGCCCTAGAGTGGCCTGAACACAGGAGACCAGGTCATGTCTACCAGTTGGATCACCGTGTGGGGCCCTAGAGTGGCCTGAACACAGGAGACCAGGGCCTGTATACCAGTGAGATCACGGTGTGGAGCCCGAGAGTGGACTGGACACAGGAGACCTGGGCGTGTATGCCAGTGAGATCACCGTGTGCGGCCCTACAGCGGACTGAACACAGGAGACCACGGCATGTATACCAGTGAGATCACCGTGTGGGGCCCTAGAGTGGACTGAACACAACCACAAGCTGCAGAATCCTAAGTGCGACCCATGCCCAGATCAGCCATGTTGAACGGACTCCTCCCACTTTCCAGGGTTAAGAGAATAAGTAATAGTGAGATTTCATTTCAAAGACTCTATTTCCCTTTCTATTCTTTAACCTAAGTAACTGTAGGTTTTCTTGCTAAGTCTACACTCTCCAGCGAAACCTCAAATAACCATATTTTAGTTTTTAACTCCTTTATAAGTCCAAGCAAATTGGCCTAAGATTTGAATTGTCAGCAATCACTTTTGATATTCTAAACTTGTCCCTTTTGATCCAATCCATTCAAATAGCAGGGACCACACTCTCGAAAGTGCCATTAAAAACTGTAGTAGAGAGAGAGAGAGAGCCTGAGACACTAGGCCTGGAATAAAAGGCCTAGTGTAAGGTCTAAGGCCTAAACAGAGTCAAGATCTGCTAATATAAAGCAGAATTAGCAAGAGTCAGGCACTGCTCTGTTACAGAACATGCCTACTTGCAAGTTCACAGAACCTGCAAGAACAGGGCTGGCATTGCAAAAATGCATATATTCCTAAGAAGTGTTAGACCCGGGACACTTGTGTAAACACATTCCAGAAGGGTGGTACCAAAACACTCCAATACCAAGTATGGTATAAACACACTCCCAGAAGATAACAGGGACACACTGACCCCTCCTAAAGATAAGGTCAGGATGACAGCGTGATGGATAGAGATGTTTGAGCAAACCAACATGTACAAGGTAAATGGTGGTTACTAAGCACGTCAGAGGGGCAATAGGTAACTTGTTTGTATCAGTGTATAAAAGAGGGGTCTCAGGAGGGGTGTCTTTGCCCGGCCGAGGGCGGAACAGAAAGTCCTGCCATTCACTGAGCTGAATCCATTGTAATAGGCATGCATGTCTTAGTATCCCCGTAGAGTCTGCTGGATGCTATTAACGTGCTCCATCGACAAACCTGGCTGAGTGCCTTTGCTACTGATTGGAGTCTGTGATCCTTGGGCAGTTTGACTGGAGCCTGCTGTACAGGCTATCTGGCCAGTACAGCACACAGAGAGAACACACACACAGCTAACAACTGACAACAAAGACAAGTGCATCCTTCCTCCTTGGATAAATATTGGAAGGGTGCTAAATGTGTTAGGTACTAAAGAACTGATCACCATAAGTAAATGTAAGAAGAAATCTCAGTGATTTGCATTGTTCCTTGGTATAACTGCTGAGTCTCAACCATAGTCATTGACAATAGCTTGTAAGACTACATTGGTTTGTTCAGTGAATACCTAGAATATTGGTTGTGTCTACACTTGAGTGGTGTGAACTGTTGATAATATACTAATTTGGTTCTGGGTGAATTAATACATTGTTTATTCATTAAGAAAAAACAAGTGAATTGATTTGAGAAATACTGTTCAAGTTAAAAGTTGACCAGAAAGGAACCCAGTGTTAAAATTAGTAAGCTAACACTTGGTGGACTCAATAATTAGGGGTTATCCTTGTAGTGGGGTGGTTACCCCTCTCCGGTCCTGAAGGGGTTAAAACCAGCCCTGGGAAAGGGCTGCTTCGGGGAGCCAATAGGGTAGGCTGATTGGGGAAGCAGCCCAGCTGGGGCCATGCCCCAATCAGGCCAGAGCTGGCTCTATAAAAGGGCTGTGAGGCAGGTGCTGAGGGAGCCTCTCTCTTGCTGGAGAGAGAAGGACCAGGTTGCTTGGGAGCTGAGCAGGGTACCTGAGGCTGAGCAGGGCTGGGGAAGGGCAAAGGAGTGGGGGAGCTCCAGCCTGGCAACTCCCCAGGCTGAAGGCCTTGGTGAAGGCCCAAAGCAGGTACTGGGGTTGCAGAAGTGCAGCCCAGGGTTAGGCAAAGGCAGCAGGTCCAAACCCCCCTTGCCAGTGATGAGTGGATTACAGACTGCAGTCTTCCCCAGTGAGCAGGGGGCTAGACTATGACTGGCAGTAGCCACTGAGGCAAGGTGGGGATAGAAGGTTGGGAGCTCCCCTGGGAGGGGAGACCCAGAGACTGTGGGGGTACTGCAGAGGGCAGAACCCTGAGGGAAGGGGCACCGGGGTCCGGGAGGGACATAGGGGCCTGAGGCAAGTGGGACATCGGCCAGCAGAGGGCGCTCCGAAGCTGGAGAGCTAATTCCCAGGATGACCAGCAGGAGGCACCACGCCGGTGAGTCCTTGCATCGCTACAATCCTATTAGAGTCTGTGCTAATATTGGCTATTACACTGATCCATTTGACAAATATACCTCAGCAAATTCATAAAAATTGACACCCCCCCCCCCCCACCCTACCCATTTCATGCTTACAGCAGGAAGAAAAATGAAACCCTTTACTGCTGCAAGTCCCTGACTGATGCTGCTTTATAGTGGAGACCAGAATGGCCGGGCGCAGCTTTACCAGCAGCTCACACCCAATCCAGAGTAGTCATGACTTAACCCTATTTTACAGATGGAGAAATTGAGGCAGAAAGGTTATAAGTGCCTTGAGCCAAACTGTCAAGGAAGATGGTTTTGTAACCAGGAATCCATGACTTACCTCTAATGGCTGTTCAGTGTCCTGTAGGAATTGAGTTCGGTGGTTTCCATCACGTTCCCTTAAGGCAGAGGTTTCCAGCACAGAAACCGCTACCACCATTGGCATCATTGTTGGCTGAAGATGAGTGAGATATTCACAATAAAAAGTTAAATTTGAACATTTTTGTTTCATTATCAATGCAAAAAAGTCCATTTCATTGAAATATTTTATTCAAAAATGGCCCCTTTTCCTGTGAAAGTGAGCCCATTTGCAAGCAAAGAGAGTCCCATTCCAAGCAAAAGGAGTCTTGAGAATTTACCTGAAATCTGGCATATTGGATGTTTGCATGTTTCCAGCGGGAAAGCAGTAATTTCATCACATTCTGCAAGAATGAGGGTCCAAAGTGCAAAAAATGTTGTTGAAATTTCAACATACATTTCTTCCCACTGGTTCACACCGCTCAGCTTTTGTCAATCACAGCACATGAAGTTGAATAGACATGAAGATTAAACTATCCTCTCCCCCCTCACGATGGTCTGCAGGTCCAGGTAAGGAATCTGGCACTACCACTGCCCGTGCTGTCTCTGTAGTGTGGGTAAATGGAGGACTCCTAAGGCTGACAGTCTAGCTCCTTTTGTCAGCAACATGTTCACTGAACAGTAGGACGGCTGGTCCAGTGGTTAGGATGCTAACCTGGGAGACCCAGGTTCAATTCTTTGCTCCACCACGGATGTCTTGTGTGATCTTAGGCAAGACCTACCACCAAGATGAGCAGGGAAACTTTGTGATATATTCTTAGCGTTTAAGGCTATGAGAGACTATTCGATCATCTAGTCTTACCAACTGTGTATCGCAGGCCCTTAAATTTCACACGGTTACCCCTGTATTGAGCTCAGTAACTTGTGCTTCACTAAATTATGTAGCAGTGGCACAATGTTACTCATTTGGCTGACTAAACAAGTAGCCAGGCAATGGAGAATTGGACCAAGATTTCAGTCTGGCAAACTGGTGAACTGTCTGAAAAAGCCAGGCATCACTTGCGGAGTGTGTGCCCTTTACTATTTGTTCCCATGCAGGAAGGAAGGGGAGATTGTTCCTAGGGACTGCAGCATGAACACACATACTCCATAGAACTTTTAAATTAACTGAAAAGGTTAAACAGGCTAATTCAGACTCATTCATGTTGCCCTGACAACATTTTTTTAAGCTACAGAGGAAACTGATACAGGCAAACAGCCTGAGAAGATTAAAGGGACACAGTTTAAAATCAGGACATCTAAGAGGAGTATAGGTAAAACCAATTCAAACAAGAAGGCAATAGTCATTCAAAAACAATCGACACTGAATAAAATTCAGGTCTGGGTTACAGCCTGTGCCACCCAACTCATGTCAATGTAGTTGTACAGTGAATATAGAAATCAGTCTCAATCTGACCTATTAAGCAGAATATTCTTCTCTTGCACTTGCATAGAGGATATGGACCCCAAAATTCAGGTTTTTCTACCTACAAAGAATTTAACTCATTCATGGAGGGAGAGCAGAGAAGACAATCATTAACTTCAGTGCTGGCCACTTCGGAGTATAAGCTCTTATGGGTGGGGGGGACTCTCTCACTACGTGTTTGTACATGACCTAGCAGGAGGCCCTGATCTTGGTTGGGATCCTTTGGTATTACTAAAATACAAATAAATAATAATAAAGGGTGAGTAAGGCTCAGTCTGGCAGCGCTGAACACAAGACTGCAGGATAGGAACTCCTGAGACTTATTACTACTGATAATACTTAGTATGAATGTAGTGGAAAACCCTGAAAAACCTTTAACAAATTCACCTAATACAGGCCCTGATGCTGACTCCACCCTATTTGCCCCTCCTCCCCCAATCACCCTAGTATTTGCACACCACACCATCTTTAGTATATACATCCTCACAATAACCCTGTGACGGAGAGCCGTGCTATTATCCCCAGTTGACAGATGGGGAATGGAGAGACTGTGACCTGCCCAAGGTCACAGAAAAAGGCTGTGGTGGAGCAGAGAACTGAACAGGGTTCTTGTGAGTTCTAGGTTACCCCTCTAACCACTGGACCTTCCTTTCTCTGACTCCCTCTGTGTCCAAGGGAATTTGAAGGGTCCAAAGTGCAAAACATGTTGTTGAAATTTCAAGGTACATTTCTTCCCACTGGTTCACACCGCTCAGTTCTTGGCAATCAAAGCACATGAAGTTGAATGGGCATGGAGATTAAACTATCCTCTCACCCCCTCACAATGGTCTGCAGGTCGAGGTGAGGATTAATCCTCTGTATTAATCCTTCTGCCTCAGTTTCCTTATTTCTAAATTGTTTTTAGCAATAGTCCCTGTAAGCACCTACCTCAGAGAATGTCTTGTTTAGGCTGATTAACACTCTACAGAGATCTGGAGAAGGGCCACATTCTCTGCTGGTGTAATTAATTCCGCCTAAGTCAGTGGAGTGAAACCAAAGGAGAATTTTGCCCAGAAAGTACTAAATATTATTTTCCTAGTAAAAAGGGAATGTATTTTAGTGTAAAAGAGACAGCATTCAGCCTACAGTGGGCAGCCAGCACAAGAGCCCCTGCACCGCTTACCCCCAGCATAGGACAAATGCAAGCAGCCTTTTCCCCTGGGCACTAGGAGAGGGCATTGTTGCTAGCCACGCATCAGGCAACATAGAGTGATGAGTGGCCATGGAACGTATGTTTACACATATCCGATGGCCCTACCACACTGTACAAGCAGTGCCATGAGGTCCCCAGTCCACAAGCTGGAGAAATGGCCTCTGGTAGAGCTGCAGTGCAGCCCCCCTGCCTGGCCGCCTTTTGGAAATGGCTCACTTGCCCAAAGCTGGATTGCTTTGATGTGGGGGGAGTGAATTGCAGCCATGGTGATTTAGGGAAGAATGTAAAACCTTGCCTACCCCAGGGCTTTGCCCAGTTACTACCATTGGTGACCAGCCACCATTGTCACTGGACCAGCGCAAACCCTAGTGTAGGCAAAGCAACTATAAACCCTGATTTGCACCAGTGCATTTTAATCCTGTTTCAAGCAGAGGAAACCTGCACCAATGCAAATTGCAGTTATGGCAGCCTGCCCTGTCTACGCTAAGGGTTTTTCACTGGTGCAGTAATGCCTATGGCTGAAATCCCCAGGGTAGAAAATGCCTAAGCTAATCAGAGAAAGAAATGGTATCACATACTACCATTCTCTTTAATAACTATTGCATTATTTCATTCCCTTGGTCAAATAGTATTTCCTGTCCACTTTTTGAAAGCATATTAGGTACAAGCCTTATGTATTACTAAGGACTGCTCTACATTAGAAAAGGTGCACCAGAGTAACTCCATTGATCTATTGACAACAATGCAAAAACAAACCAAGTTCTTGTTGGTATTACCATGGTTTTGCTATGGCTGTCACTGAAGGGCTTTGGGTGACACATTGGTTAAAGAGAAAACTGAAAGCAATCCATTTCTGGCAATCCAACCTCGACACCAAGCTGCAGCCGTTAACCTGAGAGAAGCACGGCCATGACTGTGGTGCTCCCATCCAGTCCTGTCCCAGTGTGTTAGGGCCACTCACTGACAGTATATTCTCCTCTCTCATTCACATCTCGCACTGCCTGAAGTGTGTGGCCAGAGCAGATAACAAGGTGATGATTGGAAGGCAGCTTCCATGTGTGGACCACTCCTCTGATCCCCACAGGGCCCCTAGGTTGGGCCTGGTCTTGTGCTCCAGGCAGAACAGGTAGCTCTGATGAGAACAGAGGTGCATTGATGGCAGAAGGTGAATTGCACAGGCAGTGTTCAGCATTCCCAAATGGCTTGGGAAAGGGGGCATCCAAGGATTGACAGGTAGGGGACTCTTGTCCACAGGGATGAGCATGAAGACTGCTGGGTTGGGTGGTGCCCAGAGGTTTCTGCAGGCTCTCTACACTATGGTGAATTTCACCCTAAATATGCAAAGTACTATTATTTATTATTGTATTTAAGGTGAGGTTTGGGAAAGCACCTAAACTAACTCTATGGAACCTGTGCTCCTAAGTCATTTAGGGGCTTATGGAAATCCACACCCCTTATTTTATCTTTTTTTAAATCCATAAATTGACCTTATGTAAAAATGCTGCAGATTGCAAATGTTATGATGGGAGGTGATGCTGGGAGCTGTTTACTCTCTGGAGTGGATGAATGACTGTGCCTGTAAGTAGATTAGAGGAAGGAGCTGCTGCATTAAATAAAAGGGACTAGGAGATGTTTGCTGTTCTGCTGACACCCATTTTAGTATTGAATCATACCTCCAATGGGAGTATAAGTGAGAGCATAACTGGTAATTAGCAGAAATGTGTATATTTGGAGGTGATTCTATGCATGGCTGAGTATGAATGGGCTGATTATGAGTGGGTGTAACTCCATGTAAAGGGACTGAATGAGTAAAGCAAAGGCAACAATGATTAGCTGTCACAGAAGAGAAGTTGTCTCCTACTCTGCTAAAGATATACTGTACTTAATAGTTCATTGGCTGAATGCATTCAAAGAGTTGATATTGCAGCTGCCAGAAATATTCATTCACATAATTAGTTTACCTTAAAAGTTTAAATAAAATGGAAACGCTTCCTGTTCGAGTTCTCAGACCTGTTGCTCAACTGGTGTAGATCAGCATAGTTCCTTTAATTTTGCTGAGGCTTCTCTGATTTACATCAGCTGATGATTTGGCCCCTCATTTCCCTGCCTGTATTGTAAAGTCACTGGAAGAAGGCTCTAGAATTCTTCCTTCTCCACCGGATAAATTGAACTGGGATCTGTAACAGCACTCACTGGGGCTCAGTGGATACTGAGCTTTGTCATGTGACAGGGATATTAACCTTTTATGACCCAGACCCATATCATGCAGCTGGAATCAGGAAATAAAAATCCATCTCTTGCCAGAACTCCTTAATTACAGGGCCATTTTCAAGAGATCCTTCAGTCACTGGTGTATTATAAATGAGTAGCCACATGTGGCCCTCAGATGCATGCCTACAGCTTCAGTAGGAGTCATGCACAACTGTACCTAGCAAAGTAATCCTCAGTCTCCATGTGTGAGAGAGAGAGCTGGTATCACCTCCCCTTTACAGATGGGGTAACTGAGGCAGAGAGGCCAAAGCCATCAAGGAAAGTTTCTAATTGTCAAATCACTAGGCAATAGGTCAGATCCTTAACTTCAATGGAGCAATATTGACTTGAACCAGCTACAGCTCTGGTCCAAGTCTCTCTGTCACTGGTCTTACCTGGCAGGCAATAGCACAAGTGGTAACCAAATCTGTGTCTAAACTCAGTGTGAAACCATGTGGCTAAGCAGTATGTCTGACTGCACGTTCCTCCTGGGACTCTGGTATGTGAAGGCAGGAAAGGAGACTAGTCCTCCTTTAATTTTATGAAACAAAACAATTAAACTGAACACATATTATGAAAAGAATTAAACTGAATACATATTATGAAAATTACGAAAATAACACCTACAAAGAGGGAATAGACCAGTGGTTCTCAAACTTTTGTGCTGGTGACCCCTTTCACACAGCAAGTCTTGATTGTGACCCCCCCCCCCCCCTTATAAATTAAAAACACTTTTTTGTAGTTCACACTATTATAAATGATGGCGGCGAAGTGGAGTTTGGGGTGGAGGCTGACAGCTCATGACCCCCTACGTAATAACCTCACAACCCCCTGTTTGAGAACCCCTGGGCGAGACACTTAACAGAAGCAGTACTCTGCTAGTCCGTGATGCCACAATGGTGGCTAGTGAGGTACAAAGCTAGTGAGGCATGAAGTCACTGTGATACCACTGCTTGTACTAGACTCATGGCACATGGCCATGATAACATGCAGGTGGCTGTGGGGAGAGGAGACTCTGATATGAGTGTCTGGCACTAGTATCATGACTCATGGCCTGCATGTGCGTGGCAGTGCAGTGACAGTCCGTCAGGGCTGGCATCGTGGTTCTGCCATGACTATAGACACTTCCATATACTTGTCTCCATCTTATGGTCAGTATATGTATCTGTACTGCTAAGACTGAGTCAGCGATAAAGGGCTGGGCCCTTTAAAGGGCAGTATGGGACCCTATAAAGCACAGCACCCCATTTGTATGCCCTTAGTCTTCTTTGTGCCCATAAGCCACAAAGATGGGCACTCTAAAAATAGACAACAGTTAGTTGCTTTTTCCATTAGCACGTGAGTCATTCAGGGAAAGGAAGATCAGTTTCCCACCTGTGGATTTAAAAGTCCAAACACAGATTAATTCCCTGAGTGACAGGAGCAGCAGCAGCAACATAAGCACCTACGCAAGTGAAGTGACTTTGAATGACAACAGCAGCAGCTGCCTGTTTCTGTGGTGATGCCACTTTTCCAGTGCAATGGGGAAACATATTTGTAGAAGAAGATTGTTTTGTACCAAATCCATACAAGGATGTGTCAATGAAGGCGAAGGGCACCGTCCTGCTGCCCTCAGAATTGTCTATCTACCTCCACTTGGGTTCTGTGATCCAGAAATCATGTCGTTCAGCCATAATGCAGATTTTCAATTTCCTTTTCACCCCTTTTTTTCTCATTATAAACTGGATGCTAAATTATTTTATTCAGAAATTTCATTAAGCAAACATGGCCCAAATTCAGCACTCGACTAGAAAGATTTCACTCCCCTGAACTCAAGGGAGCTGTGAGATTAATACCAGTAATAAATTTGACCAGGGAGGGTTACACACTCTAGTGCTATTTTGTAGTTTTCCTTTGCACTCCATTGCTGGGTAAAAGAGCCAGCCTATTTGACCTTGCGCCTCACGTGGGGAAAACTGATGAGGCCCCTTACAGAGGCTTTGCCAGGAGGCAGCAAAGGTCACCCCCTCAAATCAGAGAAGAGGGACCCAAAAAGGCAATTGGAGTCAAGTGAGGCCAAAAAGATGGGGTCATAATAAGGGTCAAAGGTGCAAAAGGAGAGGGCCAGTGGGGGACACCAAGCAAAGAACCCCAGATATAAAGAAGCCAGCCATGTATCCCAGAGAGCAACTGCATACAGAGGACAAACAATGATCAAACAGGAATAGGGGGCAGGTCATAGGGTCAAAATGGGAGAACCAGAAGCGGCTGCTGAGCAGAAAATCTCAGATGGAAAAGAGCCCGACTGACTGTCCTGGAGATTGAAATCCTTATTTTATACCCAGAACATATACAACATGGAAAGCAGCACTGCAAACTTCCTCCCTATTGTCCCACCAAAGAGCCTTGACCTAGGTGGGAAAGGGCCACTTCTCTGGGGCAGAATTTTGTTCTCTAATTTATTATTAATTATAATTTTGCAGCATTCTAGGCAGCTCACAATACAGATGATTAGCACATGGTCCGGTGCCCTGAAGAGCTTACATTCTAGTTTCATGCATGAAGTAACAAAGGAGCAACAATGCAGTGGGTAGGGGTGGAGGAGGAAAGAGTAGTCATGGTAACAAGATTACGTGGTTATTCAGTAGGGTCTGATCCACATTCCCTTGAAGTCATGTGCACAGCAGGGTTGAATTTTTCTTTTTATTATTCCAAATATAGAAGATAAATGTCCAATAAACTTAGACTGTAGTGGCTGACTCACTTCTTGTGGGTGTCGTAGTAGATGTTGGCCTTTAGGAGGGAAAAATACTAACTATATCTCTCATCTTAACTTGATTTTACCTGTTTCCTAAAGGTAATTTACAACTGTAGCCACAGGTGCCTGACCAAGACCCAACAGCCAGGAGAAATGGACCAGCAGTAGCATAGAAGAACCAGATTGATAATAAAAAGGGAGCTGACAGAGAGAAATGAGTAGAGATGACTGAACCATTGACACTTTTTTAATTACTCCACAGTATCTAATCTAATACAGTCGCTTGTAACAGGCGAGGGACTGACACAATTAACTTCCATGTTTCCATTGGACTAGAATCTTGACATCTGGGGCACTCATTCATAACAGGGTGCTGAGCACAGGGAGGGGCAGAACTGTCCAGATATGAACTCTGACCCTTTCATCAGTGGTCACCAAAATGTCAGCGGTCTAAACAATTTACAAATATTGAATTGATTTCTTCCGTGAGGTGATTATAGGAGCTATGCAGCCTTCCATTTTGAAAAATTAAGATAATCTGAGGTTACTGCTTTGTATTATTATTCGTAAAGCCAAGAGACATTTTGAAAACATCTCAGGTGCTGACAGTGATCGCCACATTGACCCTTAGGGTAGGCTGCTGTCAGCTAGACATTTACAGAGCTGCCTCTGATCAGAACCAAAAGTGCTGGAATAAAGTGAGAGATTCTGAACTCTCACAGCCTGACTGCTTTGCACCTTCCACAGTCATTTACTGGGCAAAGTGGGTGCAAAATGCTACCAGCTGATTTCATAGCATTTTGGCAGGTGTCCAGTGACTATGCAAGATATAAGGCAGTGAAGAATCAGGCCCTCGAGAGACTGTTCCCATGTGATATCCTGCCCACATTTTTAGATTAAAGAGGTTCAGATAGTTTGAATACACATGTGAATTTCTGGATGCTTATCTGAATCCAACACAAATTCTGAACTTTTTGGATATTTGTTCTCACCCATCACTACTTAACAATTGTTCTTTTTACCCATGTATCTGCTTATCTCTCTGTAAAGCTGACATTTAAACATCCCCCACAAACAAAGAAATAGGAGACAAATAAGCACATCTTAGTCAGGTTAAGTTAGGCTAATTAGAATGGCAGAAGGTGTTGCAGTTTAAGAATTAAAAAAGTGAGCAAATAGTAAATAAACCCTTATTGGTGTTTCTTCACTTGATTCCCTTGTAATAAGTCCCTTGGAAATCTGTTGTCAGAGGAATCTGAATTTTTGGACCCTCATTTAGATCCTTTACCTTGAAATGTGGTTATAGTCAGAAAACTGCATTAAAATGGCACCTAGGTGCTGTAAATACCCACTCTCACTGTGCTTCCTGACTCATATGTGCTGAGTTTAATGACAGTTTTTTTTCTCTTTCCTGTAGATGTGCCAGCTGTGTCATACGCTGCTTCATGCATCTTCCACAGTATTGCCAGTTAACTTCTCATTTCACAAGCTTTCCAGTTGGTGGTGTTTTAATAAGCAGAAAGAACATAGCTTGATTTTCAGGGAACAAGTTGAGCTTACAATGCTGGCAGCTAGAAAAAAAAAACATCCCTGAATTAACTTGAAGATTGAGTGAATTTGGAAGGAAAATTGTGGAGGAGGAATAAATGAGGCCTACCAGGATGTCAGTTTTACACTTTCCTGATAACTGCACTTTAAAGTGGAAAATCTCTGACAGCAAAATCCTCGCTTAGCCATCCAGCCTCTACACCCTTTCTCAGTCCTCCCTCAATCGCTTGCTGGTGCAGCTCCCTTTGACTCATACAATGCACTGATACGTCTGCCCTTATGGGATTTATTCTGGTTTGTTTTCATCTTAGAATGATAATTTTATAACTAGGTGCCGAGGTGAAGAGATGAAAAGTTAAGGAGGTTTGTAGTTGATGGACAAGGATGCTGAAGAGAGATTACCAGGAGTCAAAGTTGTAAGTTCAGGAGCACATATCTGACTGTGCTGTATGATAAAGCACTTAGAGACTGTTTCCTTTCCTTTCTCTTCCCTGTAACATCTCCAAGAATATCAGTAAAACACCAGCATCAAAGATGGAGAAATGCTTCACCACCCTCTACTATACTGTTGCCCAGGAATGCTTAATCCTAAAAATTTAACATGCCACGTGGAGACTGGCTGTTTGCCTACCTATTAGGGAGGTTGCTGAGGCTCCCTACCAGGGAGAACAGGAGGGTTCTGGCTTTTGAGAGGCAAGGCCCTATTTGGATTCTAGAATGGCATTTTGCCCAAAATGTCTCAATGCAGTGACAAAGAGAGAGTGGCTGACAGGATGTGAGCAGCACCTAACCATCGTCCTTCAGGAGGGCGGAGTCATCACATGCAGGGAAGCCAGATGGGTTAAAATCATCTTATTTTGTTCAGGAAAGGGTGAAGAGGGGACCAGAAGCCAAGAAGGTGACTCCTCTTGCTAGAGGGAAAGTAGAGGGGCCGAGGTTCCGAAAACGAGTCGATTTACTATTAGTACCTCCATGCAGAAGTCATCCTCAGTGTTCTAAGATGGTCACCATTTGGAAATCAATATTCTTTGTCAATGCTACAGTCCCTCACCTCTGAATGTCTTGTTATGGATGCTGACTTTGCCAAAGTCCAATACTATTGAACAAAGGACACTAAAGCCTTTTCCAAATAAAGTTTGAGGGTACTTACAGCTGGATAGGTCTCCAACTTGAGCTGAACTAGAATCTCCTCTAATTCTACTGAGAACTACAACTTGTATCCTTTACTAGGTCTCCATCCACCTAAAAAGCACAACATGACTGTCAAGGGTCTGTCCCCATCAGAGCACCCCCTTTGGCTGTGACTTGGAAAGTGCACTCGCACAAGTCCAGTCCTTCTAGCAGGAGCACTCAATGCCAGTCTAGCAGGGGCAGGCTCTCAGTCCCTCCTTCCCCCCTCCTGTCCAGTCTAGGCCTTCTGGTTATTTCTCCCTTTTCGGAGACTCGGGTGAAACAAACCAACGATCCAAAGTCAGCAAAAGAAGTTAAACAAAAGGTTAAACAAATACTATAGCCTTGTCCCGGGGCATAAGAGCCAGAAAGTGAAACTAATGATAAATAAAACTCTGGCTAGCATCTTCATTTTCCAAGTTCAGTGAAAAGCAACAGTGAACAAATATCCTTAATGGCAAAAAGGAAATTAGATTTTTAAAATTGTGCTAATTATCTATGGTGGTGTTATTAATAACACAGCTAGGAAATCTGATTTCTAACTTCACAGTGTCCCTTGAAAAAGGGAAATAATTCCATGTCCCAGGAGAGGAATAAAAAGTTGAGAACATATATGTATCTCAGTGACCAAATCTAAAAATATCCTACTAAAAATTAATAATCTTTGACATAACAAGCACTGGAAAGTCTCATTGGCTAATTATAGCTCAAGCCGTGCATTAAAATTAATGCAATTCAGGAGATTTTTAAAGTGGACAGGGCCGGTGCAACCATTAGGCAAACTAGGCGGCCGCCTAGGGCGCCAAGATTTGAGGGCGCCAAAAAGGCTAAACCTGTAACCCTTTTCCTGCTGCTGTGCTGTCATTCCTCCTCCGGCCGCCAGGGGGCGCTGCGCTGCTCCTGCTCTTCCCCAGGGCCCCTGCCCCTGCTCAGCCCTGCCCCACCCCCACTCCCCTGAGCTCTGCAGCAGGGCCAGGCCTGCGCTCACCGGCCGCGGGAAGTGCAGAGACCCGGCCCCAGCCGCGCCACCGGTGAGTGCTGGGGGGTGGTTCCCCCGGCCCTCCAACCAGCCCCCCCGAAGCCTGGGGGCCCCCGCTAGCCTCCCCCCACGGGAGGGCCCCAGAATATTTAGGGACGGCCTCGGTACCCACCACCCTGCCCACAGCCAGCCCCACACCCCCTGCCCTGCCCGCAGCCAGCCACACACCCCCTGTCTCCAGTCAGCCCCTGCTGCACCCCCTGCCCTGTCCGCAGCTAGCCCCACACACCCCTGTCTCCAGCCAGCCCCACACCCCCTGCCCTGCCCGCAGCCAGCCAGCCCCACACATCCCTGTCTCCAGCCAGCCCCTCCTGCACCCCCGTGCCCGAAGCCAGCCAGCCCCGCACCCTGTCAGGTTATTCATTTATTTGTATTAAATATGTAGACTAAATAATGAAATTAATAAATGTTCAAGCCAAATGTGTATTAATTCTAATGAACAATGCCACATTATGCAGTATTCATTTTTGAAAGTGTACAATAAGCGATGCTCCGGGGGGAGGGGAAGAGGTGGGGGTGAGGGGCGCAAGTTGGAAGTTTCGCCTAGGGCGCAAAATATCCTTGCACCGGCCCTGAAAGTGGATGTAGTGCTCCTGAACGGTGACAGATTGACACCCCTGGAGCCTAAAGTAGCTGCATAACCAGTTCAGTGCAGGCAGTGGAAGAGCAGGCTTCCTCCATACCATCTCCTTAATGTGCCCCAACTCTGACCTGGTAGGACCACCTCTAGGGTAATTTATTTTCCATGGGCATATAATCTTTGACCTCTGCAGAGACTGCCAAACAGAGTGCCAGTTGCGATGTGAACCTGTCTACTAGGAGCTGAACTGTGACCACCGGCACATTTCATGCAGACCTCCAAAGAGTGTTCAGATGAGGACAGTTTTTGATCACTATTATTCTGAGCCAGAATCTCACTGGTTCCCAATTCAGGAAAGCACTTAAGCATGTACTTAAACCTATCCCTATTCTAGACAGCACTCAAGCACCTGTTTAACATGGAACTTTCTGAATTGGGGCCCTAATGGCTGGCATCCTATCGCACTGCTAATTACCTAAGTACATTTCTTCGATTGTAAGCTGTTTGGGGCAAGGACCATCTTTTTGTTTTGTGTTTGTATAGCACCTAGTATAGTTTGGTCCTGGTCCATGATTAGGCCTCATAAGTTCTACCACAATACAAATAAGAAGAATAATACCTGAGTCATCATGTCCCTCTAAGTTATATTTTAATCAAGTGAGGTCTACTTTTTGCTTTAGTGTAGCCATACAGTGGGCCAGATCCAATAGGGTTACAGCAGTGTCATTGAAAGAAAACTGAGCCAAGATCTCTAAAGGGTGTGTGCTTTATTAGCAAATACATACACCCTTATTGATGCACATCAGTTACCATATTTTCTACTGGAACAAAATGTGTGAGATCTAGTGGCTAAAAAGGTCAAACCCCACAGAGCATAGATATGGAATTTTTATAATCTTCTTATATCGCAGTTGGATCCCAAAGAAAAAAATGGCAATACGGAGTGCAACCTTGAACCTCAAAAACCACTAAGCAAGTTGTCTCAAGGGAGTGGGTTAACTCCACGTGCTTGATTTTCTGTATCAAGTATTATTGCTAGTGGAGTACACTGTGCATGCTGCACACTTGTCTGGCATGACACCTTTTAAAAAACCAAACCTGTGCACTAAAAGGCTAATCACAGATAGTCCCTGATTGGTTTTGATTACAAGGAACAATGCTGTGAAAAGGTGAACCAAATTGTACGCAGGTTATACAATGCTACAGGATATTTTTTTTTAGAAAGTCAGCTTGATTATTATATTTACCTGTACAGACATGAGCATCTGTTTTCAGACAAGCTGGTAGCTGGGCCACAGCAATCATTACAAGTAATCTGAATTAGTGAATGCTGGTGATGAGTCTGTGAATAATTTTGATCCAGCAGAAAGTGGTTTACAGTGTGCTTCTTCAGGTACACAATAAGGGGGGAAAGTTGCTGTTGTGACATTAATTATTGACCATATTCCTATGACATACTACAATTTAAGTCTGCCACTAGCAACATTCATTCAGCTGAATAATGTATTGGGAGTTGGTATATGAGAAATGAGTGCACAGAATATAGAGTAACAGCACAACCCAGTGGCTAATCAAAGAATAAGCTACAGTACCTGCAAAATGTATCACATCTCAGTTCTCGTGGAGACATTGTGTTGTATTTTGTTGAAAAGACTAGAAATAGGAGTGGGGAACTTACTAACGGTTTGGAGAGGATTAAGCAATCAGTATTCAAACCCTCTCCTTCTGTTCTTCCAAAAACCCTCTGAAAACCTGTTTCCTCAAGTTATTCAAGCTATAAAGACCACATACCACTGTGTGCTGTATTGTATCAGACCTGATTATGCCATTACAGGCTTGATCCTGTTATTGTTACACACCTGTGTAATCTGTACTCACATGAGTAATCACAATGAAATCTATGTTTTTACTAAACTGGCTGACACCATAATATCCGAGTGCAAAAGGCCCTGGGGATACCCATGGGAGTAATGATTACTCATGGGAATAAAGGTTGCAGGAGAGGGCACATGGGTGCAGCAATTCACCTGTGAGTTTAAGATTGCACGCTCTGTGGGAAAAGGATTCTGTCATTTGTTTAGTATAGTTTACCTGTTCTGCAGTGCTGTGTACTCTTATAGCACTGCATAGAAAGAGAAGCATGGTTTGGGTATTACCGCACTGGAATCACAATATAGGATTCATGTCCCACATCTGTCAAGGACTCCCTGTATGCCGTTGAACAAGTCACTTTGCTTTTCAATACCTCATTTCCGTGTAAAATGAGCATAAGAATACTGTAAAAGCAGCAAAGAATCCTGTGGCACCTTATAGACTAACAGACGTTTTGCAGCATGAGCTTTCGTGGGTGAATACCACGAAATTGCATCCGAAGAAGTGGGTATTCACCCACGAAAGCTCATGCTGCAAAACGTCTGTTAGTCTATAAGGTGCCACAGGATTCTTTGCTGCTTTTACAGATACAGACTAACACGGCTACCCCTCTGATACATAAGAATACTACAGATCTGCCTCACAGGAGACGGGGTGGTGAGACTAAGTTCATTAATGTTTGGTTTAAAAGAAAAAAAAAGTTTTGTGATCCTTGCATGGAAGGTTCTATAGAAGTGCAGTGTACTATTTTCAATAGCAGCAAGAAGAAGAGACTTGAATTCATTGTGAGCAGCAAGTATTCACGAAGAGGAATGGGAAATATGGACAACAACAGAAAACTGCCCTTAGAATAATGTATTTCCATTAGGCCAAATCGTGAGGCCCTTTCTCATTTCTGTCTTGAGCCTTATTCAGGCAAAACACCCACAGGGACTTCAATTAGAATATCAAGAGGTAAAAACTAAGGACCTGCTCCTGCCACTCTTATGCTGAGTAGTATCTTACTGTGCAATTGGTCCCACTGTCTTCATTGGGCTTGCCTAGTAAGGTCCCACTCCATGTGAGTAGGGGTTGCAGATTCCATCCCTGAGCAAAGTCCTCAGGATCTGACCCAATGGGGACTTTTCCAGTGTAAATTATTCCAGGCCTGTATGCAGGTACAGAGGGTCGGGAGGGCACACAAGGAGTCTTCCCACCCCCACCCCATCTGAATGCCCCATGTAAGTAAGGGCCAGCTAAACTTGCAGTCCCTGAACTAGAGGAGCATGGGGACCTCTCCCTCCCTACTCCCCTGAGGGTGCAAGTGCCCCAAAGGGGATGGGGAAAAGGCAAGGCTGTGTCTCCACTCCTTCAGGCAGCACAGAGGAGAGAAAGTTGAGCCCTAGGAAGGGGTATAGCAGTGCACTGCTCCATGCACTAGGGAGATCCAGGAAATATTCGGCCTCCTAGTGCTACTACTGCAGTGTTACAGCTCCACCCACCATGTAGGCTGTGCCTTAAAAGCACCGTCTCAGGGTACAGCTACACTTCTGGTAGCAAGGGTATAAATAGCAGTGTAGATGGAGAGGTATGGCTTAGGCAGGTAGAGTAGAGTGTCCTACACTCCTGAACCCCTTGGGTATTAACCTTACACTGGCTGTCTGCATGCCCAAGCAGTGCCTCTTGTGTCTGCACTGCTGTTTTCAGCAGCTTAGTGTTCCACTGCTTGAGCCTTTCCTGCCACAGAGAAAGGCTCTGGTGGGGAGGAGAGGTGCTGGCTCCCCTATGGGCCAAGCTTCCTGGCCATACTATGTCTGCCATGAATAGGGACAGTGCGGATGTGCAGGTTCTGAGTAACAAAATGGGGATAGGCAGATGACAGTGCAGGGTATTTGTCACCTTTTCTCTTTTACTTCTGCCAGGACAGGCTGCCTTTATGTTCTTTATGTAGTGTGTCCAACTCTGGCAATTCTATCACAATATTCGATGCTTTCTTAAACACTCATCTGCTGGAATGAACCGTCTGCATGGGAATCTCAGCTTTCCTTGTAAAAGAAAGTAAGTTCCTCATCCTCATGATTGTGGAAAAAAGATTGAAAACACGAACTGGGAGCACCCTAAAGACTTAGGAAACCAGAAGGCAAATACCCTAATTTATATATTTTTTTTTTAAATCTCAGGATTTTTTGGGGCTTGACTCATGATTTTTGAATGCTTGGAGTTGGCAATACTGTTTACATTACAAAGAACTTGGCAGCCACTTGACCAAAATCTACTGTTTGTGTCAATCCTCGCTGATCCCTGTCATTCACAATCCAGTATCTTCCATGTGCCTGTCCTGAATCTTTGATTTTCCACTTGCTCGTCAGACATTAACAATCTACAGGACCTTAAAAGCACATGACAAAGGCCTGAAGGCCTCTGGGCAGACAGCTGTACACTTCCCATTTCACCCTGTTGCTATTCATTCCATTTCAGTGACAACTATGCTCATTTTCTATTGCAGTATTACTGTAAACGTGACTTGGCCCTCTCGGTCCCCAAATACTAGCACATGGGAACAATAGATAAAAGAATATAGTATCAATAAAAAATATACCTTTTTGTGTAGTGAACCTACTGATTGCCGTTAAAGAGAGACAATAATACATATTGTGTCTAGATTTAAAAAGGGCTGGGTAAATGTATTACCAACTAACATATGTAGCTAAACAAGATACCGGTCAGCTTTTGGCACCCTTACGTTGATTTGATTGGGTTTACTCATAGAATAAGGCATTATTTCATGTGAGCAGGAGTGCCAGAATCTTCACCTATGGGATTAAGCTTTAGACTGTAAATCGTCCATCTGCAGGGATACTGAAGAAGTTTTTCCTCCAGGTGCCTTAGTAAAGCAGAATTGACAAACTCTATCAGAGTTTTCGTCACACCCTCTGAAGCATCAAGTAATAACCACTGCTAAAAGCAGAATATTAGACTAGTTTTCCCAACGTTCTGATCCAGAATGACATGTCTGGTGTGCTATGGAATTTAGAAATAGGAGTCTTCAACCATTCATGAAACATTCACCCTCAGACACCTACATGCTGTAGACTCCTTCCATGGAACATTAATGGATATATTATGTTTTTAAGCAAATTGCTCAAGTTTCTGAATGATATTTTATAAGATTTATCATTTCTTAGCAGGAGGAATAGAAAGATAAAAATAAATACATTTACTTTCCATTATTTATGTTTTCTGAACACCTTTCACTCAGCCTCATCCCATTCGACAATAGCAGACAAAAGCACTTTCTGAGAGCTCTAATGTATATCCAGGTGAGCTGCCACTACTACTGTGACAGATTTCTAAGTAAATCTGTTAGTATCAGTCAAATGAACCCTTGGTTATACATGTACTATTGGGCCCTACAGCAAGCAATCCTGCATGCTACAGACCTTTTACAAGATAGATTGAAATAAAGGCTCTTCCATAAATAACAAGCACCAAAGCACCCTCCCAACACTGAAAGCATTTTTATGAAAAGAACGAGAATCAGCAAGTTTTACTGTGGCTAATAAAAAAGCAAACAAACAATTTGCTAATGACCATTTGCCAAATGGAGAATAATAGCAAGCCACCCCAGGATAGTTTATCAATGAATAGAACTGTGTCTGTGTGGGACAGAGCCTATAGGCAGCCAGGCAACTGCTCCTGGGCCAGGTAACACAGGTACATCAGGCCCAGAAGCAGTAGAAATGATGCATTGCCACCATGACGCTGGCAGGCCAAATGCCAGCTCTTGCCCAGGCTGCAGGCATTAGATAAGAACTGACAACTGGAGACCAGACCAGGTAACCTGCTGGTTTTCTCAAAATAGGTATTAGCCTTATAAGAATGTATTTAGTGTTTAGACTTTATGAAATGCTTGTATGTTGCAGCATGTATTAATCTCACTTATAATCGCTATATCCGATGTTATAAGGTAATATTTGAGTGTTTGCCCTGTAACTGTAAACACTCACAGTAAGGAGAGAAACATTACCAAGTGTGAAATACTAGGGACGTTTCTAGTCCACTTTATGTATTTAGGTTCTTATACTATGCCCATCATTGGTCTCTCTCATTGCCTGAGCATGCCCACTGGGTCTGTGCACAGCACAAATCCATCGGGCCTTTTTCCAGTCTATCAGCTGAGCCGCAGGTATTATCTGCTACTTCTGCTGCTACCCACCAGAAGCCAGAAAGCAAGGACTAGGATTTGTCCCTCCTGGGCTGTTGACACTGAGGGATTTTTCCACACAGCTCAGCAATGTTTTATTACATTTTCCCATGAACATAGTCCTTTAACTCCAACTCTGATACCTTATTGAGGAGTGGGACCATTGAACAGTGTCTGTTGATCTTTCTCTTCCTTATTCAACTATGATGATCTTTTGTCATTAACTGTCAATGGTGAATCTGAAATTTTCACTTCCTATATATCATCTCCACATTATTGTGGCTTATAAATGACCTGCAATGGACGAAATATATAGGATAAAGGAAATCCCTCTCTAAGTCATATGGATTGCAGCACAGGGCATTGAAAATCCTATGCCTGGGGGTGAGAACAATTGTACTGTCTTCCCTAACTGCGTAGTCCCATTGCAGAAATCAACATGTGAAAAGTGTCTTTACACACAGTTCTTCTCATTCATTGGTCTTTATTCTGTTATGACAGGCCATTTTCAGTCTTTCTTATTTGTAATATGCCAGCCCAGCATTGCTACTTCAGTATCATCACAAGATTCCCTGCATCTTGGTATGATCTATTATTTGTAGTTCTTATCGCTTCAGGTGATATCAAGTCTGTGTCTCTGGGTGCTCTCTGTCCAGCTTTTAGCTTCTGCCAGGGCCAATCAGAGGGGGGGACAGGAGGGCCATTTGGGCTGGGCCTCAAGCTTAAAGGGGGCCTCAAATTTAGACACTTGTTAATTTTTCGGCATTTGATAAGTTTCGCAACTTGTTTTTATGTGTATCCCTATCGGACCAAAATGTGACACACTCTCTCAGCTTAGAGCTGCAAATTTAAGCAAATAAGAGATGTGATTTGGTAAAAGACATTTTTTTGGTAACTGATATAGATTTTGTCATATTAAATTGTTAAAAATGTTCATAAATATTAATAAAATATATTGGTTCTGATAGCACAAGATTAGACCATGATGAACGTGTCCTCTCAGATCAGCTAATTCTATAAACAAACCACTATTAGTGGCTGGTGCTGGATCAAGGGCGTGTTGAAAGGTAGAGAATTGTTACATTTTAGTGTCTTTATAGTTTTACGTCTAGTTGACTAAGGAATTATTTATGTGTGAAAATTCCTCATTATTATCTTCATATGGTAGCTAAAAGAGGTGACTGGTTGGTTGGTTGAGCCCTAGCTTGGCCATCATCATAGGCTTTCGTAGTCTATAGGCCCAGATTCAAGGTGAAAATTTGTGAGGACAATCTTGTACAGTGAGTTTTGTGAGGACACACATTTGAAATTTTTGGACATTATCCCTCTGTCTGTATCCATGTCTGTGTTTACTATATATATGTCATCCCTTAGTTTTCAGCTCTGCCTGTTATATTATACCTTGTGTGCTTGAGTTTTGATTCAGTGATAAAGATAATAACCTGTCTGTTTCATTTTGTGTTCTTAGTTAGTATTCCTTCGCTTTAAGTCTTTTCAGCATTTGTGTACCATTCAGCATTTGTGTACATGTTTACAGTAGAAGANGGTAACTGATATAGATTTTGTCATATTAAATTGTTAAAAATGTTCATAAATATTAATAAAATATATTGGTTCTGATAGCACAAGATTAGACCATGATGAACGTGTCCTCTCAGATCAGCTAATTCTATAAACAAACCACTATTAGTGGCTGGTGCTGGATCAAGGGCGTGTTGAAAGGTAGAGAATTGTTACATTTTAGTGTCTTTATAGTTTTACGTCTAGTTGACTAAGGAATTATTTATGTGTGAAAATTCCTCATTATTATCTTCATATGGTAGCTAAAAGAGGTGACTGGTTGGTTGGTTGAGCCCTAGCTTGGCCATCATCATAGGCTTTCGTAGTCTATAGGCCCAGATTCAAGGTGAAAATTTGTGAGGACAATCTTGTACAGTGAGTTTTGTGAGGACACACATTTGAAATTTTTGGACATTATCCCTCTGTCTGTATCCATGTCTGTGTTTACTATATATATGTCATCCCTTAGTTTTCAGCTCTGCCTGTTATATTATACCTTGTGTGCTTGAGTTTTGATTCAGTGATAAAGATAATAACCTGTCTGTTTCATTTTGTGTTCTTAGTTAGTATTCCTTCGCTTTAAGTCTTTTCAGCATTTGTGTACCATTCAGCATTTGTGTACATGTTTACAGTAGAAGATTTCAAGTGTAGATAAGCTACTTATTTACAGCAGAATATTTCAAGTGTGGATAGGCTACATATTGACCAGATAGATCACTATGAAGAGGAGATTTGAAAGTGGTGCAAGCAAGAGATGGCAAAAACAACTGAGTGAAGCAGCAGCTAAGAGCTCAAAGCCAATAACTTCATTTCTCAAACCTCTGGAAAACATACCTTCCCCAACAAACAATGCTACAGATAATGAAAACTCTGCCAATACCTGAAAATGAGGACAGTAGTCAAGAAGGAGATGTGCCAACAGCAGCAGGAAGATGTAGATCTCACGCAGCAAGAGCAATTCATGAGTACTACAGGTTTGACTGTGACTGACATTGGAATTATTGACAAGAGCAATGCTGCCCAAATGCAGTCTTTTCTTCAAATTAGTTGTTTTGAAATTCCAAGTAACATTCCATGAGATGCTGATAGTCATGCTTTCCCTACTCGTCTGCTGACAAAAACTCTTCCAAATGGTGAGACCTGCACAAGAGACTGGTTATGCTGGAGTACGGAAAAACAGTCTCTGTACTGTGCACCCGCTTCATTTTGAACAAAAGTGCTGCAAATGCATCAGTTCTCTCTGATCAATCAGGATGGAGCATCAACAGAGGTTGGAGGAAGTTGAAAGACCGAATACCATCACATGAGAGTTCAACGTCACACAAAGAAAACTGTGTTGTATGAAAATCAGCCAGTAGGGCAGCATCAGCTGAAAGTTCAGTTGAGAATTTACTCTTGACTGAACTCTCTACAGAAACTAATAACTGGAAAAAAACTTCTTGAGCGCATCCTGAATGTCATCCTTTTTCTTTCTGAGCAGGGATTGGCTTTCTTTGGTTCCAATCAACGTATTGGTGATCGTGCAAATGGAAACTTTCTAGACATAGTTGAGCTCCTCAGCAAATATGACCCACTTTTATCAGAGCATTTTAAACGTGTTCGAGAATTGCAAGAGAGTCAAAAGCGCATGCAAGTCCATTATCTCTCCACACGCATACAAAACGAGTTTATTGAGCTATGTGGGTCATTTGTGCAAACAACCATTCTTGATGAGATTCAAAATGCCAAGTATTTTTCAATCATTGTTGATGCCACTCCAGATTGTTCTCACATGGAACAGACTACTATGGTTATTCGATATGCTAAGATTGTAGACAGCTCAAAATTTTCAATTGAAGAAAGGTTTATTTTGTTTGATAATTTCACAAGAAAACTGGAAAAGAAATTGCTGCTTGAGTACTAGCAATTCTAGAAGGTTTTAAGTTACATTTTCAAGTCTGCATTGGTCAAGTCATGACAATGGATCTAATATGGCTGGAAAGTACAAAGGTGTACAAGCAGTTCTGCTTGAGCATAATTCAAACTGTATTTTTTCCAGCTGTGGAAACTAAACCTTGTAGGTGTTGACTGTGCTGAATCATGCAAGGAGGCAATTAATTACTTTGGAACTGTGTACAATCTCTTCAGTAGCAGTCCACAAAGGTAGGAAATTCTGAAGCAATATCTTCCTGCTTCACTGCATGGGATGTCCAAAACTAGATGGTCTGCACAGACTGATGGTGTTCAACCAGTTGCACAGCATTTGAATTCAATGAGAAAGGCTTTAAATGAGCTTGAATCTCTCAATCTCACTGTACAGGCTTGAACTGAACTTCAGTCTATTCAGAAGCACATGTCCAAATTTGAATGCATTCTGATGTCATCTTTGTGGATGAAGCTACTTACATTGATCCACCAAACTAATCTGGTAATTGAAGCATGCAATGCTACACTTGATGTTGAGAGGGATAACATTGAAAGTCTTATTAATGACATTCAACAGATTTGTGAACAATGGGATGCGATCCTGACTGAGTCCAAATTAGTAGCACAGAACATTGGCATTTCATCTGAGTTTCTCCACCAATCGCAACTTACCTACTGAATCCGATGCCGAGCAGCATTATAGGGTCAATGTTTTCTTTGTCATCATTGACTCTATTCAATCAGGTCTTACATGTCGATTTGAGTCACTGTGACTAATTTGTACACTTTTGGGGTTTCTTTGGCAGTTCAACAGACTGAGTAATGAAGATCTATTTTCTGCAGCTGAACAATTTCAGCAACAGTACAACAAAGAAATCTCAAAAGCTCTCAGTGACAAGGTCATCTTCCTCAAATGAATATATTCCACAAACTTTAAATCGGATTGCAAGCCAAAGGAATTGCTTCAAGAAATACTCAAACTTGGACTCTCTGGGGTGTTTCCTAATATCACAATTGCATTGCGTATTTTTGTCAGTTTGCCTGCATCAGTGGCTTCAGGTGAATGCACCTTCAATGTGTTGAAGCAGGTAAAGAACTATCACTGTTTAACTATGGGACAAGAGCGTTTGAATGGGCTTGCCATGCTTAATATCAACTGTGACATTGCACAAAAGCTAGATTTTTCCTCAATAATTAGTGCATTTGCACAGAAAAAGGCCAGAAAAGCATTTGTTAAATAAAAAAATATTCAAATTATGTCACACTCTTTTTTTGGTGTCTTATTTTGTTTTCATGTGTCGCCATGTTTTATTTTTATTATGGCTAGGGGCCTCAAAAGCTGGAAGTGGCCCGGGCCTCTCTGGACCTCTGAAAGGGCCTGGCTTTTGCTAAATCTTCTTGAGGAGTGCTATGATATTCTGGCCATCATAGGTTTCAGAACCCTTTCATGTTTTAGGTAGAGAAGGCGCTTGCTCCTCACAATGCCATTTAGCCTTTCAGAAATCATCCATCCAACCTTGATTCTTAGCTTCTATCTATATTCCTTGTGCCAAATAGTGGACATTAGTTAGCACAGGAAGAAACAGTGCTTAATTCCATTTCTCCCCCATCCAATATGAACTTTTCTTTTTCCACAAATACATTAAGTTCAATGTGTGTCTTTTGCATACAGCTCCTGAGTTGATGTGCTTCAGAGCTTTTAATGGCTTCAGCAGGGATAAAATATGTCATCAGCAAATGGCTTGGACTGGTCTTGATGACCTTTCCTTCCTCACGGAGAAGGTGAAGAATTCCAATAAAATGACGTCTTTTTTGTTGAATTTCCTGCTTCAACTTGATCATTTCACTCTCCTTGAAAGCAAAGTGAGTAAGTACTTGGGGACTATGTAATTCATTTTATAATTGAGACAATAGACCATAAAAGCTCCTGGAGAGCAATTAAATCTATTGAGTCAATGAGGCAGTTGTGCATTTCCACTAAGTCCAAGTAGTAAAATATATTTATGAAATTTTTTTGAATAAAAGTTACTGCGCACGCAGTCTTTAGTGGCAGCAAAATGCATCACCGTAGAGGGGATTTAAGTCTGGATGTATAATTCACTTTCCTGGAAGTGTGCATAGTCCCTTATGGAAGAGAGAGTATATCACATTACTCTTTGAGTTCTGGAGGGAGCTGTGTCCTGTCATAGCATGGTGAAGGCAATGTTAAAAATAAATAGCAAAAGAAAAAACTGCAGGGGAATACAAGAAATCCTCCCGTCCCAACCAAAGAGTCAGTACCGCTGCAATGGGGAATATCTGCCTTCCCTTTTTTCAAGCTTAGCAGAGGGACCAAGAAATGATTAGGCTTGGAGCCAGATCTACCTTCTCCATCCTAAATGGGGGTCCTTCCAGGTCATGTTGAGAACCATTGGTGCAGTGTCAGGAAAGCTTGGACTGACATGACTTATCATTAACTGAGGCTGGTTAAATAAATTTTTCTACCACGGTGTCCATGACAGAGTTGGTGCACTAAGATAGATGTCAGGCCCATTTGCCATGATTATTGCAGTGAAACGATTCATAAGCAGCCTTACTGGTACCTGTTCAGTGGTTAAATAAAAAGGAAAGATTTTGTGTGTGTGGTTCAGGCACTGGACTAGGACTCGGGATATTTGGATTCAATTTCTGGCTTTGTCACAGGCTTCCTGTGGGACCTTGAGCAAGTCATTGAATCTCTCTGTACATCAGTTCCCCATCTGTAAAACAGAGCTAATAATGCTTCTTTTCTCCCTATTTTGTATGTCCTGTTTATATAGGCTTTAGGGCAGGGACTGTCTCTTATTGGCCCCAATTCAGGAAAGCATCCCTATTCAGGATAGGTACTTATGCACATGCTTTAAGTTAAGCACATGCCTAAGTGCTTTCATAGATATCATAGAATATCAGGGTTGGAAGGGACCTCAGGAGGTCATCTAGTCCAACCCCCCTACTCAAAGCAAGACCAATCCCCACACAGATTTTTGCCCCAGATCCCTAAATGGCCCCCTCAAGGATTGAACTCACAATCCTGGGTTTAGCAGGCCAATGCTCAAACCACTGAGCTATCCCTCCCCCTTGAATTATAATTATGTGTATGTACAAAATGTAGCACAATAGGGCCCTGTAACAGGGCATTGCTGGGCCCCCCTTGCTTCTGCCCCTGCTGCACCCACAAACCAGCCAGACACCTCTGCGTTGGTGTAATCACCCGTGCTCTTTCTTTCTTTCTTTTTTCTCTCTCTCTCTCTCTCTCTCCCTGACTGCCTTCCTGACAGCCTTTATATAGCCCCTGGCTAACGAGGCCGGCAGCTGTTCCCCATTTGCCACTCAGGCTGGGCTTACTTAGCCAGCTCCAATTCCCCTTTCTTGATTGAAGCGGGTGTGACAGAGGCCTGGCTCAGAGTTTCTTAGCCAGCACCCTGTCACAGGCCCAAATGCATATCAAAATACAGGTAAATAATAATCAATTGAATTGCATTTTCTAGAACTCTCAATTTAACATCTTTCACCAGCAATAAATTCAATAAAACAAATTTAAGTACTCCAAACCCCACTTAATGGCCTAATAACCTACAAGAAGTTAAGTAAACAATGACATTTGTTATTTCAACACACATAAAATAACCTATACTTATAATTACATGCCTTATAAATACCTTCTTTAGATTGTAAGCTTTTTGGTGTAGGGACTATCTTTTTGTTCTGACTTTGTACAGTGCTTAGCTCAGTTGGTGTCCTGGACCATGACTAGGGCTTTTAGGCACTATGGTAATACAAATGATCGTAACGATGACGCTACTAGCTGCTTCTTTCAGTGGTTGTTTAGTTTTTTTAAAAATTCTTCTAATTGAAAAATTATCAGTCCATTAAAATATCATAGTGGGTTATACCTTCTTGTAACAAGTTTCAAATGGCAGTGAATGTGTACACCCAAGTTATAAAAATGGGGTTTATAATAGCAATGTTGATAGACTGTTACCTCTAACAGCACCAGCAGGGCCCCACTGTAACATAGTGCCCCACAAAAATGACATAGAGAGGGGCACCAAAGATAACTTGAAATCTCTCAGCACTTACAATGTTGGTGGTTATTTTTTTTATTTTTTTTTAAGTGTTACCTCAATGATCCAAAAGAGTCCGATTTTTCTTAGGATTTTCTTTTTTGGTCTGAAGTTGTTGGAGTTTTTATCTAACAGATTTTAATTTTTATATTTCCCCTTAACTGTCAGAGGGAAACTACAATTTAAATACCAGTTTTACAACACCTGTAGCAAAATGAAGAGAGACTATAACTTCCTTTCATGAGGTCAGACTTTCTTTTTTTTAAATAAAATAAAATGTGGGCATTTTACAGCCTTTTACAATGTGTTTCTGTCTTTTCATGATATAGAAACAAATCCTGGAAAGTGCTGAGCAACTGCAACTGAAATTAAGAAGCAATAGAATTTTGAAGGATTTTGCCCATATTCAGCAGGTCCTACTAAAGCCTACTTAAGACTGACTAATAGGATGGTGCTAAATTAATGGATGTTCATGAACAAGGTCACCTGTCATCAAGTTTGAAAGCTCATCCTAGTTCAGTGGAACATGTGCCAAACAATCAATCTCATCAAGAAATCAGCAAGCCATTACTCATATGAGCAGCGCTTGTGTGCATAATTCTACTAACTTCATTAGGGTTACTTGTACTAGCTATTCATGTGCGTAAGGACTTGTGGGATCCGGCTCTTAAATGTTGTGCTCTTTTGGATAAGATATAAAGCTACTGCAAGTAAAAAAAAAATCCTTGGAACTCAAAATGTCCTAGTTCTAGAGAATGCATAATGTCTCCTTCTCAATTTCTGAATTATGCAAAGCTGAAGATCTCTCAAATAGTCTCCGATAAGCGAATCAAAGGCATGCAAATAGAGCTTCTGCTCTTCTGCTTCTAAAAAGTGCTTTACATTCATTAATAATAAAATTAACAACCAAGTGAAAATGATGAGTAAAACAACTTTGCTGCACATATGAGTACAATACAATATCAACATTCCACATCCAAGGTGTTAGTAGGAAAAGAACATGGATGCTCATTCTTATCACAACCTAGTCCAGGGGTAGGCAACCTATGGCACGGGTGCCGAAGGCGGCACGTGAGCTGATTTTCAGTGGCACTCACGCTGCCTGGGTCCTGGCCACCAGTCCAGGGGGCTCTGCATTTTAATTTAATTTTAAATGAAGCTTCTTAAACATTTTAAAAGCCTTATTTACTTTACATACAACAATAGTTTAGTTATATATTATAGACTTATAGAAAGAGACCTTCTAAAAACGTTAAAATGTATGACTGGCACGCAAAACCTTAAATGAGAGTGAATAAATGAAGACTCGGCACACCACTTCTCAAAGGTTGCCGACCCCTGACCTAGTCTAACAAAGAATTCAAAGTCAAAGTATCTTAACTCTCCACCGAACATGTCAATATTTGTCATGTAGCTAAGACAACTCTTTACTGATGCAATATGACACCCAATTTCGATAGCATCATTACACATAGAGCTACTATAACTCTGTGTGCTGACATAGCAAAGAGGGAAGAGTTAAGGTGGGGTGAGGTGTATGGTGTTCAGTGAGCACTCATTGCTTAACAAGCTTGCAAGAGTTCTGCTTTATCCTGTGTCCTGTTCCAAGTGGCTGTGAATTAAAGGAGCTTCATACTGCTCTGCCCAGACTCGCTCTCTCTCTGCTTAAAGTCTTAAAGACACAGTTCCCAATACCACAAAGTGCACAGGAAGCATTACTTTCATTGTGCATCTCTAGATCTTCTTAAATTAGTGCTTGGTTTGCACTAATGCTAACATATATGGGGTACTTGGGGATACTTAACTGAGCATTTCCTGTTTTTCCAGTGTTTGAGTGTAAGATTCTGAAATCTCATGATTTGGGGAGTGGTGGATGTGTCAGGGCAGAGACATTGTGGGAGTGTTGGGTGCATCAAGACACAGGTGTTGGTGGAGTGCTGGGTGCATCGGGGCAGAGGCATGGGGAATGTGGGTTCTTTGGGGCAGAGGTGCTCTGGAGTGCAGGGTGCATCAGGGAGCAGAGGTATTATTACTAAACAGTAATAAGTCACCAAGACCAGACGGTATTCACCCAAGAGTTCTGAAGGAACTCAAATGTGAAATTGCAGAACTACAAACTGTGGTTTGTAACCTACCATTTAAGTCAGCTTCTGTACCAAATGACTGGAGGGTAGCTAATGTGACGCCAATTTTTTAAAAAGGCTCCAGAGGTGATCCCGGCAACTATAGGCCAGTAAGCCTCACTTCAGTACTGGGCAAATTGGTTGAAACTATAGTAAAGAAAAGAATTATCAGATACATAGATTAACATGATTGTTGGGGAAGAGTCAATGTGTTTTTTGTAAAGGGAATCATGCCCCACCAATCTACTAGAATTCTTTGAGGGGGTCAACAAGCATGTGGACAAGGGGGATCCAGTGGATATAGTGTACTTAGACTTTTGGAAAGCCTTTGACAAGTTCCCTCATCAAAGGCTCTTAAGCAAAATAAGCTGTCATGGAATCTGAGGGAAGGTCCTCCCATGGATCAGTAACTGGTTAAAAGATAGGAAACAAAGGGTAGGAATAAATGGTCAGTTTTCAGAATGGAGAGAGATAAATAGTGGTGTCCCCCAAGGGTCTGTACTGGGACCAGTGCTGTTCAACATATTCATAAATTATCTGGAAAGAGGCGTAAACAGTGAGGTGGCAAAAATGATGATGATACGAAACTACTCAAGATAGTTAAGTCCAAAGCAGACTGTGAAGAGTTACAAAGGGATCTCACAAAACTGGGTGACTGACAATAAAATAGCAGATGAAATTCAGTGTTGATAAATGCAAAGTAATGCACACTGGAAAACATAATCCCAACTATACATATAAAATAATGGGGTCTAAATTCGCTGTTACCACTCAAGAAAGTGATCTTGGAGTCATTGTGGATAGTTCTCTGAAAACATTCACTCAATGTGCAGCGGCAGTCAAAAAAGCTAACAGAATGTTGGGAATCATTAGGAAAGGGATAGATAATAAGACAGAAAATATCATATTGCCTCTACATAAATCCATGGTACACCCACATCTTGAATACTGCGTGCAGATGTGATCATCTAATCTCAAAAAAGATACATTGGAATTGGAAAAGGTACAGAAAAAAAGCAACAAAAATGATTAAGGGTATGGAACAGCTTCCGTATGAAGAGAGATTAATTAGACTGGGACTTTTCAGCTTGGAAAAGAGACAACTAAGGGGGAATGTGATAGAGGTCTATAAAATCATGTCTGGTGTGGAGAAAGTAAATAAGGAAATGTTATTTACTCCTTCTCATAACACAAGAACTAGTGGTCACCAAATGAAATTAATAGGCAGCAGGTTTAAAAGAAACAAAAGGCAGTATTTCTTCACACAACGCACAGTTAACCTGTGGAACCCTTTGCCAGAAGATGTTGTGAAGGCCAACACTATAACGGCGTTCAAAAAAGAACTAGATAAATTCATGGAGGATAGATCATGGCTATTAGCCAGGATGGGCAGGGATGGTGCCCGTAGCCTCTGTTTGCCAGAAGCTGGTACTGGGAGACTGGGGATGGAACTCTTGATGATTACCTGTTCTGTTCATTCCCTCTGGAGCCCCTGCCATTGGCGACAGTCAGAAGACAGGATACTGGGCTAGATGGACCTTTGGTCTGACCCAGTATGGCCGTTCTTATGTATGGGAGAATGAGGATGCATCAGAGCATATTTGCTGTGTGTGCTGGGTGCCTCAGGGGGCAGAGGCATGGGGAATGTGGGTGCATTGGGGCAGAGGTGCTGTTGAGTGCAGGGTGCATCAGGGAGCAGAGGTGTGGGGGAATGAGGGTGTATTGGGTTGTAGGTGCTGGGGGGGGTTCTATGTTTGTCAGGGCGCAGAGACACAGGTGAATGCTGGATACCTTAAGTGCAGTACAGGTGCAGAACAATGTCAGATTGAAGGAGGGGTGTGAACAGAAGTGCGGGGCAGTGTGTGTGCTGGGAGGGCCTGCCCCCTCCCTGCCTTCAGGGCCTTCCCCCTATTGATATCCTTTGCCATATGGTGAACTTTCTCCTTTATTTGCATTGCCATGGTAACCATAGCCTCAGAATATGCATCCTAACTGGCTCCATGCCTCTCCTGCTTCCCTCACTTTGGTGTTAATCTGCTTCTGATTGGCTGGCTCCCCATGTCCCTTGTAACCCCTGCCTGCCTATCTTTTGTCTGAGTGTTTTAATGTGATAGACTCAAAAAGCTCAATCTGTTTATTTTAACAAAGATACAGTTAAGGAGTGACTTGATTACAGTCTATAAGTATCTAGATGGGAACAAATATTTAATAAGGGGCTCTTCAATCTTGCCAAGAAAGGGATAACATGATCCAACGGCTCCAAGTTGAAGCTAGATAACTTGAGACTGGAAATAAGGTGTAAATTTTTAACACTGAAGTTAATTAATCATTGGAGCAATTTACCAATGGGCGTGGTAGATTATCCATCACTGACAATCTTTAAATCAAGATTGAATGTTTTTCCAGAAGGTACGCTCTAGGGATTATATTGGGGAAGCTCTATGGCCTGTGTTATACAGGAGGTCAGACTAGATCAGGGGTCTGCAACCTTTCAGAAGTGGTGTGCCGAGTCTTCATTTATTCACTCTAATTTAAGGTTTCGCGTGCCAGTCATACATTTTAACCTTTTTAGAAGGTCTCTTTCTATAAGTCTATAATATATAACTAAACTATTGTTGTATGTAAAGTAAATAAGGTTTTTAAAGTGTTTAAAAAGCTTCATTTAAAATTAAATTAAAATGCAGAGCCCCCCGGACCGGTGGCCAGGACCCGGGCAGTGTGAGTGCCACTGAAAATCAGCTCGCGTGCCGCCTTCGGCACACGTGCCATAGGTTGCCTACCCCTGGACTAGATGATCACAGTGGTCCTTTCTAGCCTTGGAATATATGGATCTATTAAACCCACTTGGTTAGCCTGCTAATGTGCTCGATTACTCGGGTTTGGTCTGATTCATTGCTCCTTCCATTAATTGCTGTCTCCTAACCATGCTTCCGCTTCGCACTCTGCACTGCTCCCCTCTGCATTGTCTCTATTCCTCCTCCTGTCCTCTCCATCTTCTTTACCTTTTCCTGTGTCCTCCCCTTCAAGCCTCCTGCCCGCCCAAATCCATATCCGACCTCCCCTTTCTCCTCTGCCCAACCCTATATGTATCTATTTCAAATTGCAAACTCCATTTTGATTGCAAGGCTAATCTACCTTCTCTTCTGTCTTTTTACCTCTGTTTTAGATTTAAATTTCATGGGTAATGCGCCTCAAGGCTAACAATGGAGGGTCATTAAATCTTGATGGTCGTCTACTCAAATGGAAGCACCTTGGATAGAAAGTTGGCTACTGCCCAGAAGAATCTGTCTACTTAGATGGGCTGGTAACTAAGCAATGGATCAGCTGGTGGGGGGTTCTGATCACTTGAAAAGGCTGATCAGGAGTTACCTGGCAAAGGGGACTGGAAGTTATAAAAGAAAGAGTCTCTCTGTGGGCATTTTGGATACAGAGCAGAAAGCTGGCTGCAGTGGAGGAAGGGGGAAGATGGATTCATTTCATGATTCAGAGGAGAAGCCATGTGCAGGAGGGGGATCCTGGACCCCCTAGAGCAGGGGTCGGCAACCTCTGGCACGCAGCTCACCAGGGTAAGCACTCTGGTGGGCCGAGCCAGTTTGTTTACCTGCCACGTCCGCAGGTTCGGCCGATCGCGGCTCCCACTGGCTGCGGTTCGCCGTCCCAGGCCAATGGGGGCGCCGGGAAGTGGCGCAGGCCGAGGGATGTGCTGGCCGCGGCTTCTCGCAGGTAAACAAACTGGCCCAGCCCACCAATGTGCTTACCCTGGCGAGCTGCGTGCCAGAGGTTGCTGACCCCTGCCCTAGAGGAATCTGACCAAATCCCAAAGAATACTAAAGAATGGTGAGGAAACTGAGGCAGGGAATGGCGTATAGGTGTTTTATTGTTTTTACCTAGATCTGTATTTTGCTTGTGCTATCTAAAGTACAGAGTAATTGTGTCAGAAACCTCTGCAAAGTCTGTGTTATGTGCTTGAACTATCACATGTCCCTGGAGAGTTAAACTGTAACCCAGACTGCCAACAAGGTTGAAGCTCTGCCAAAGAGTGTGCTTAAGCTACTGGGGTATCGGGGGTGGGGAGGTGAACTGGTGCTGGGGCCTACAGCAGCTGGATCATGAGATCCTGTTCCAAGAAAGGTTAAGTATCAGAGGGGGAGCCGTGTTAGTCTGGATCTGTAAAAAGCAACAAAGAGTCCTGTGGCACCTTAAAGACTAACCGATGTATTGGAGCATAAGCTTTCGTGGGCATTCACCCACGAAAGCTTATGCTCCAATACATCTGTTAGTCTTTAAGGTGCCACAGGACTCTCTGTTGCTTTTTACAAGAAAGGTTAGTAGACAGAGCCTGTGCCCAGAGAGTGTGCCAGACAGGCCAAAGAAAGAGCCAGTGCGCTACTCACAGCCCACAGGTCCAGCGTGGTGAGATCCAAGCACAGTAGCCTGGTGAGAGTCCAGAAGGGGGAGCTTGACTTGGGCCGTGGCAGCCATATTCTCTGTTTCCAGACTCTGCTTGTCCCTCCTTAGCTTCATGTTCTTGCGTGGGAGACTAATGATTATATACACTGCTTTTGAAATAAGTGTTTTAGGGCCTGGTGACATTCTGTGTCTAGCAGAGTATTATGGAGATGATGGGAAGAGTTATAGCTACATAAAAAGGTAAGCGCTTCCCTACCAGTGTATTAATCACTAGTGTGCAGAGCAGCAGTGGGGTGGAGGGGGTTCTCTCATTCTGAGGGTGCCTCACCTGCAGCCAGAGGGCTAGGGGGAGGATTAGGAGAAAGCTTTTGGAATGATCCTCCCCAAAAATTTTTGCATCTCTCCTAAGCTCTGGTTAAATTCATTTGGGTACTAAGTCTTGAATTTGTGTCTATTCTACATGACAGTTATAACTGAGTCAGGGAGCCTGGTTATAATGCAGTCCCTGTTTGTAGTACAGATGAGTTCACTGTCAAGGTCACATAACTGTCCCCCAGCTGGTTCCTACAGCTTCAGAGAAGTGTGTTCTGTTCAGTTCTAGAAAGTGTTGAAGGCTCTTGGGTGGCGAGGGATTTTATATTAAAACAGAACTGAGTTGCTCCTCCCTAACATATACCTGCCTCTTCTAACACACGGTGCTTTCCTATGGAGCAGATAGAAAGAGCTGAAATCAGAATGGGGAGGCTGTCCCTTTAATAGTAGGATACTCCATCAGTGACAGACTTTTCATGAAAAAACCTCCATCCTCCTGATTGCATTTCTGACCCTCATGACACCCAGTGCAGGGCTGCCTCCATGGCCTCCTACCCTGTCCCCGAATCAGCCCTCCCTACACCGACTGCTGGCTCCTCCAAATACCTTCCAGCCTCAGACACTTACACTAGTATAGCTAAGGAGGTGCCTGGATACCATGGTCATGAGTGTATTAAAAACCTAGATCGGGAGACAGAGCTGTGTCTCAGAATCAATTCAGCCTCTACTTTTCTGGCTCCAGTGAACTTTTCCTGGAGTTAGAAGAATGTAGAGAAACTTCCTCTGCTGTCTTGATCGACTTAATTTGACTAAGCACTGTCAGTGTCTCTTGGAGTTCCTGGTATTGCTAACCTTTGTCCAAGAAGGACCCAACACCCCCAGAATGGCCCTGCTTTCTCTTCTTATAGACTCTGCCATGTCTCCTTTGTCTTAAATATATAAGGGCCGATCCTCAGCTGGTGTAAATCAATGTAGCTCATTTGACATGTCTAAATGTATCCTGCTAAAATTCATCCTTTCAGTTGGAAAGAGTATCCTTCTTCGCTTTCTACCTTAAGTTGCTGTGCAGCGTTAATGTGTGCTGTCCAACAGTTGCCAAGATCCATTGCAGAGGTGACTTCCTTCCAGCGATGGGGGAAGTGATCATTAGTTGTGGTTTTGGTATCAACCTGCTGTGTTTGTAAAGTGCTTTGAGTCCTTCAGGATGGAAGGCAATATATAAACTGATAAAAGAGAGATACAAATTGTGACACTGCACCCCATATTCTTCATAGTGATATTATGATGATATGATTATGACATAATCATAATGTAATTTATGCAAGATAAGTCATCTGAGGTATCATTGAAAAGGTTATGATTTACTGAATATGATTACCCTATGTGTATGCATGTATCATTTTTGTATCTGAAGTTAGGAATATTGACTATGTATCTGTATTACAAATGTGTTTACACCTGGGGAACGCCCACTAGACAAAATGCTTTCATTCTGAAAAGCTGGGTGGGGAAGGGACAGTAGAGAAAACAATAAGCCTTAGAAGAAGCTTATCTCCCACCTGGGGGCCTTCCTGAGGACGCTGCAGACAGCCTCTGACTCATGGCTGCTGTGACACTATAGGGACATGTGACCAGGTCAGCTGGTGCTGGACTCCATCTTGGAATATCAGTATTTTTCCACTGGTTGGCATGGGAACCAAGCTTTGAAACAAAGGGTTCCCGCCATATGCAAAAGCTGTATAGGGCAGGGGAGTGACATCACTGTGGTTCTTCACTGACTCCCCACCCAAAAAGACTCCTGGAAACACCTGAGGAACAAAGACTGAACTGGGGGAAGTGATGGACCCAGGCTAAAGGGATTTTTAGCCTGTGAATGGAACACCTGGGGATTCCAAGCTGTAAGCAAGTGCAACTTGCCCCTTAAGAATCTGCAGCCTGCTTGTATCATCATTTAGGGTGAGAATTTGCTATTCATATCTGATCTATGTAGTATATTAAACTTAGTTTGCTAGGTAATCTGCTTTGATCTGTTTTCCATCCTTTATAATCACTTAAAATCTATCTTTTGTTGTTAATAAACTTGTTTTTGCTTGGTCTAAAACCAGTGTGTGGGAGTCATAACTCGGGGGAGAAAGCTGTTGTATATTCCTCTCCACATTGAGGGAAGGGGCAAATTTCATGAGCTTACTCTGTGCAGCGCAAGACGGTATAGTTTTGGGTTTACATCCAGACGGGGTGCGTGCCTGAGTAGCTGGGAAGTTCCCTAGCTGATCACAGCATCTGCATGTAACTGCAGCTGGGTGTGTCCGTACCTGTATGTGTGCTGGTGAAAGTGCATGCTGGTCACAGCAGTACAGTGTAAAGGGAGCCCAGGCTGGTGGATCAAGGGGGCTCAGTGGTACCCCAGTTCCAGGTGGCACCCCAGGGGGAACTTGTCACACAAATATCATTATTGTAATAAGCAAGGAGATGCAAAGAAATTGTGAAAAAGTATTACAGAACTGAAACAAAAAGTAACATTTTGTAAACTCTCCCCAGCCTGTCTCTCTGAGATTCATGTGACTATTTGCTGAGTTTCCACTTTTACCCAACCCTGCATTTAAGCATAGTGGCTGCTACTCTCAGCATTTGGCACCTGATCTGTTGCTTTCACTATTTCTTTACCTGTGTAGCTGATTCTGTGTATCAGTCTGTCCCATCTGGAAAACTATTGGGATCCTGGTAGATGAAAGACAGTGTAAATGAATTAAATAATCATCACATGGTGGTGTTACTTTTATAATGGGTGGAGACAGTAGGGAGAGAGAGTGGAAAGATAAATGACAAAGTAAGATTGTAAGTAAAGGAAGATTGCTTTAAATAAGCTAATGTCTCTGTCTCTGCCCCAATTTCCTTTGTTTCTCTTGCCCTCCCTTTGCCCTTCTGAGATTCCCTTGAGCATCCCTTTCTTCAATTGCTGTGGCTGCTACTGTCAACCAGACTCTATGCTTGGCATAGGATCCCCTTTTCCCCCTTTGAGAATTTTACAGGCTGCACCGGCTTGTCTGACATGTCTTCCCAGCACCAAGACAGGTTTCCACAGGTAGGGTTGAATTTGATGAGGGGTTTAACTTCAGATTTCGTTAGAGAAAAGAGCTATTTTTAAAAAGAAAAGTCAAATTGTGTTTAGTTCCTCTTTTTCCAAACTCTAGTGGAAGAAGGAGTAGGTTTGTGGATGGGCAATATGGCCCAAAAATATTGCCTCTTCCTCCTCTGACTCCCCCGCCTTGTCCTTCAGCCACCCCTAGAATTAAACTCAGACCACATTTCTGTGTGATCCCTTCTGCCCACATGTGCCATACTCTCTTCCATCATCTCCATACACCACTACTTCTGATTGGTGGGAACTCCTCATCACAATGCTGACTAAGCTTCCTAGTAGCCCTTAGGTGTGATGTTCTGCAGCAACTTGATGCCCCACTCTGCCATTCTGGAGCAGTGGGACCCTGTTGTATTAATTTTGATGGAATAAATGGGTCCAAAGAGTCAAAGGATTGAATATGACCCTGTTACTGTACAACATCAACAGTTTTAAACAAAGTTCTGGCTTTTGAGAACAGAGACCTTGGCCTGCTTAGACCATGGCAAACACACCATTAACTTTTTATTAAAAATATAGAAAAAGGAAAAACAGTTACAGCATTTGAACGAAGTAAGGCTTTTATTTTAACAATATTCCTTGGGGGAGGAGGGTTAGCAGTAGAGAGAGATTCAAAGGAACACCCCTATCCCCACTCCCATTTAACAGGTTTTTTAGATGGCATAAAAGATTGTATTAACTGTCCTTTTGGGGAAATGAGCAAAGATAGAAAGCTGGCTAGATCGTCGGGCTCAACGGGTAGTGATCAATGGCTCCATGTCTAGTTGGCAGCCGGTTTCAAGCTGAGTGCCCCAAGGGTCGGTCCTGGGGCCGGTTTTGTTCAATATCTTCATTAATGATCTGGAGGATGGCGTGGACTGCACTCTCAGCAAATTTGCAGATGACACTAAACTGGGAGGAGTGGTAGATACGCTGGAGGGTAGGGATAGGATACAGAGGGACCTAGACAAATTAGAGGATTGGGCCAAAAGAAACCTGATGAGGTTCAACAAGGACAAGTGCAGAGTCCTGCACTTAGGACGGAAGAATCCCATGCACTGTTACAGACTAGGGACCGAGTGGCTAGGCAGCAGTTCTGCAGAAAAGGACCTAGGGGTTACGGTGGACGAGAAGCTGGATATGAGTCAACAGTGTGCCCTTGTTGCCAAGAAGGCTAACGGCATTTTGGGCTGTATAAGTAGGGGCATTGCCAGCAGATCGAGGGACGTGATCGTTCCCCTCTATTCGACATTGGTGAGGCCTCACCTGGAGTACTGTGTCCAGTTTTGGGCCCCACACTACAAGAAGGATGTGGAAAAATTGGAAAGAGTCCAGCGGAGGGCAACAAAAATGATTAGGGGGCTGGAGCACATGAGTTATGAGGAGAGGCTGAGGGAACTGGGATTGTTTAGTCTGCAGAAGAGAAGAATGAGGGGGGATTTGATAGCTGCTTTCAACTACCTGAAAGGGGGTTCCAAAGAGGATGGATCTAGACTGTTCTCAGTGGTACCAGATGACAGAACAAGGAGTAATGGTCTCAAGTTGCAGTGGGGGAGGTTTAGATTGGATATTAGGAAAAACGTTTTCACTAGGAGGGTGGTGAAGCACTGGAATGGGTTACCTAGGGAGGTGGTGGAATCTCCTTCCTTAGAGGTTTTTAAGGTCAGGCTTGACAAAGCCCTGGCTGGGATGATTTAGTTGGGATAGGTCCTGCTTTGAAAAGGGGGTTGGACTAGATGACCTCCTGAGGTCCTTTCCAACCCTGATATTCTATGATTCTATGATTAGTTGAGATGGGCTGGAGCTGTTGTTAAAATCCAATTCCCGTTTCCTAAAAGACAAACAAGATGAACGCACTCAAAATGAGAGAGAGAAAAGAACAGCAGCTTCTGTGTCTGATGTTGACTTTCACTTGCAACCTCACTGCTGGAGAAGCACAGGCATAGCACACAGTCTAACTCAGTGGTGGGCAACCTGCGGCCCATGAGGGTAATCTGCTGGCGGGCCGCCAGTTTGTTTACATTTGCACAGCCGCACGCAGCTCCCAGTGGCCACGGTTCGCCGTTCCCAGCCAATGGGAGCTGCGGGAAGCGGGGCGGGCTGCAGGGCCGTGCTGACTGCCACTTCCCGCAGCTCCCATTGGCCAGGAACGGCGAACTGTGGCCACTGGGAGCTGTGGGTGGCCATGCAAATGTAAACAAACGGTTTGGCGGCCCAGCAGCAGATTACCCTGATGGGCTGCGTGTGGCCCGCGGGCCGCAGGTTGCCCACCACTGCTCTACAGTATTTGACATTCAGTCGCACAGACAGTTATTTCTAGTTTGGTTAACTTGCAGCCTCCCCAACCATCTTTTGATCCACTCGGTGTGCAATGGGCCACTCTGCATAGGAAAGCAAGGTGGGACCCTGCTTGGTAACTTTTTGGAGTTCTTTTTAACTAGGCTGGGAGAGAAAAAGAGGTTTTATCCATATGCAAATTCTGAGAGATTCTTGCCCAGGTGATTAACAATAATTTCATTTCATTTAGCCATTTTTGTTTCTATTCTTGCCAAGTGGAACTTCCAACCTTGGCTGATCTGTGGATCCTTAGACAAAGTGTCTTTCATGATATGAACCATTTTCTTATTGCCTTTACTTCCTAGGTGGATCCTTTTGGGGGATGAACAGAGGCGGATAGCTTTTCTAATCTATGAGTCATGAGGAATTAATACTTATAATAATTCTCTATGTCCCTTACAGGGATGATAGGAGGAACCAAAGTCTCACATCCCAGGAGGTGTTTGGGATTTAGCCAAAGCCACTGGAGGTGACGATATCATCTGCGTCTCTCTCTGGGGCCTGGTCTGATCGCAATTTCTTTTAGAATCAGTATGATGAAGGCCCAGTGGTGTCACAGTATATTCCGGGGTCCCAGACGAGTGGTGACCATGATGGTGAAGCTCACTCTTTCTGGTCCACCCATCTCCCAGTCAGCAATGGTTGTTAGCTTGCACACAGTTCCCCCCCCCCCCAAAGTCTTTTTAAGGACCCTAAAAAGGGGTGATGGGCAGGATATCCCATCCCCTTACTATTCTGTTCACCAGTTAAGCCTATTTTCTGACACACCTAATTTCTGTCCTTTGATTTCCAGTTCCACACTTCTTTTGTTTACCATGAATAGGCATGATTTTAACACACTCCTTGAGTTATGTTAGTAGGCTTTTTTGTTTGAATTCCTTTATCTCCCTTTTGCACCATTTCCCATTAACATTTATTGTTATAGGTTACTGTGACATTTTATAAACTTTTGCTTACTTTCCACAGTTGAGCTTACAATTAGGGTAAATTTGTAGTCCCAATTAATTCAGCAGCCCACAGCAGCTCTTCCTGGGTTCCTCTGGAAGGCCAGATGACTCGGGAACAACCCCTTTCAATGATGCAGCAGCGATGCAAAGCAAGGCCAATTAAAAAAAATTAGTTGGGCTCAAGTGGAAGTGAGCATGGCCATAAACCCGGCCACTCAGGCAAAGGCTAATGCTTTCAAAGCCAAAAAAAAAGTGCCAGCTCAGCAGAACAGGAGCCAGGAAATGCTCAAATCAACGCCCTTCTTGACCAGGCTGAGATAGTAGCCACCGAAGCAACTGAAGCCCTCCTGCTTACCCGGGGCCCAGACGGCTACTGCCTGGAACACTGTGGATTGGGATTCAGCTGCCACCGAGGCTACTGGGCAACTGGCCATTGAGGGGTGAGGGGGCTCTCAGCCCTGACCAGAACTCCGAGCCCGGAGTCCCTCCTCTCCCTGGCCGGGGGCTGCAGCAGCGGAGCTTCGAACCCATCCCCCTGTTCCGCCCCCACTCCGCCTATTTCCCCCAAGGCCCCGCCCTTCACTTGCTCCTTTCAGTCCTCCCTCCCCCTCCGTTGTGGCCCCAAGACCAGAGAAGCTCTGTGCCCCTGCCGTGGAGTGAGAGCTCCCCCAGCCCCAGGGGGAGATTTTTCCAGGGGCCCCAAATTGGCTGGAGCCCGTGCAGTAATCTGCCACTGCCTCCCTCAGGCGGTGTGAGGTTTGGGGAGGCTTGGCCTCCCCCAGCCTCCATTACATGCCACCCATATTGCTGCTCCTTTAAAGAGACAGTACACAGCACCAGTCTGTTAGTTTGGCTGAGAATTTTACTCTTCAATTTGAAACACGGCACTGAGATAGTTATGTAAGAAAACAAGATTACGTTTATTAACAAAGAACAGACATTTAAATGATACCGAGTAGAAGGAATTGAGATAGAAATGGTTACAAACAAACAAAAGTAAAAGTAAAAATACTAAGATTAAAATTCTAAGGTTAAAACCTAACGACAATATCCCCAAAGTTTTATCTTTGTTTTCAAAGTCAGGAAGCCATCCTGGGGACTTAGCTTGCTGTGTCTATGAGGGAGCTGATGCTATGTTAATTTTTGCAGTCTCCTCCCCACTGTTGAGACAGCTAAGTGGCTATCTCCCCCACTTGCTAGTTTGACAGCTTTCTTTATCTTTTATGTAAAAGTACTCTCATTGTCTCTCTTTGCTCAAGTTACATTGGCGACACATTCAAGCTGGTGGGACCACATTCCTCATTCTAGGGTGGGGTGACTTAAGCCCTATCTGGTAAACAAAGTTTAAGAACATATTTCCAGCACATATATCACTCGTATATACACCACACAATAATATTAATGTCCAGTGTGTTACTGGTTCGCATATGATACCTTACATGATACCTTTTAGATACAGTTTATTGCGAGTTGGGTTCACAGAGTTGGCCAGATCAGCTGAGGCTCACTGTTAGATAATAGGGAACTCCTGGCTCTCTGGCATTGGGGTGCTCTTAGGGTTGCAATAAGACTTACTGCTTCCAGATTTGGGCCTGCGTAGACTGCTTCCCATCAAATGTGGAGGTGCAATAAGGAAGGAAGGTGGAACAACGCTTTAAACTGAGCCCATAAATACTCAGCCTGCAGCTTTGTCAGTTACACCTACATTATTACTAATTCCAATGATTGCTAACCTAATGCAGAAGGACGTTAGGGATTGTGAGTGCAGAGAACCTCTCAGGATCAAAAGGGACAATGCCATTTCCTATTGGCCAGGGACCTGAATCTTTACTTTTGCAAGAAAAGCCAGATCATCAGCTGATGTAAATCAGCATAGGTCTATTGACTTAAACAGTTCTATACACTATTTACACCAGCTGAAGACCTGGCCTTCTCTTTGAAATAAAAAGTTTGCATGACTTTTGCGTATTAAAACACAGGAAACTAAGGTACCTAGTTGCAGTAAGTCTTGGAGAATTTTCAAGCAATCAGTATAGATTGTCACTGAATATCTGCTGAGTCCAAAGCAAAATGAGATAAAAGGAAACTCTAGTGTCTGCAAGGCAGTATAAAATCCAAAATTTGGGAGAAAAATTATGAAGGCAGATTCAAATTCAGATTAAAAAATGATGAAGGCAGATTCAAATTCAGATTAAAAAAGATTCATATCACAGAAAAAGTTTTGCTTGAGACTTTAGTATGTATTGTAAATAAGAAAACAGTGTTAGAAAGAAGCCTTAACCAAAATAGGAACTGCTTTGAACTGAAATATTTAAATGGCCAAAGGAAGTGATTCCAGGAATTGAAAATGACACTTTGTACCATTTGAAAGTGAGGAAGGCCAGTTTATGAATGGTATGTTATGAGCTGGGTGAAACCTTGTCATGAGTTAAAACCTCACACAAACTGTATTTACCTCTAACGTTATGTCAAATATTGGCTGTTTAAATGAAACTGCAGTTGGGGTGGTGGTGATGGGGAAATAAATAGGAGAGTAACTAGATGACATGACATTAATATTCAGTATTCATGACCTACTGGGAATATAAATCACTGTCAAACAAACACAAATGGGTTCAAGACCAGTGTGAACTCTTCTAAGTACTGGTTCTGGGTAAATAATCAGAAGGAAAATATGTTGATCCCTGGGATCTTATGAAGGTCATTTGACGATGCTTAAGATGAAATCTTGCCCCTATTGAAGTAAATGGAACTTTAAGTACAAATTAATGTGATCTTTGCCTAAGTATTGTAAAGAATCTGCCTTTCTTAGAAAAAGCAACTCTTTCTATAACCAAATATACACAAAAATCAAAGGGCAAAATCTGCTATAAACTCTGCTGCCTCAGTCAGGGCATAGAGATCTACCAATATTTTTAATTACATACATAGAATCAAATCCATCCTTTATTTGTGGTTGAAATCTAGAAAAACAGTGCATTACAGTGCTAGATTGGGACTTGGAAGACTGGGGTACTGTTCCTGGCAATGTTACTAACCTGCTATGGGACCTTGGGACAGACATTTCACCTTTCTGTGCCTGTTTCCCTCCTACCTTTAATTTATTTAGACTGTAAACTTTTCAAGGCAGAGGCAGTCTTGTTACATATTTGTAGGGTGTCTACCACAACAGGGCCTCTAGGTGCTACTGGAATGCAAATAATAGTTGCACAGATGTGAGAGCAGAATTTGGCTCTTGCCGGTTTCAAGGTCATTACTGGGTGAAAGAACTGCTGCATAAAATATGACTGAGCCAATCAGCCTGTGGCTGTCTCGTTGATTATATAACCCTACCGTATAAAACACAGTAAAAATATTTGAGGTTTTCGCACCCAGTGTCGTTGAACTTCATCTGTGAACTGGTTGGTCTCACTGGACTGATTGACTATTACCATAGATTCACTTGAACTATTATAGACTTACAATAGTGTTTTTTATCAGCAAATTGCACATTTCTCTATAAAGGTTAATTAAGTTTTGTGACCCCCCCCCCCCCCCCATAATGTAAGGAAGTATTATCCCCCATTTACTGATGGGGAAATTGAGGCACGCACGATAAAATGACTTCCCTAAGTTCACAAAGCAAGTTTGTGGCAGAGCCAAGAAGAAAACCCAGAACGCCTGACTCCCAGTCTCCTGGCTCTCACCAGACCATGCATTTATGCCATAGAACAAAATGTAACCATTTCCACAGCAGTAGCATGTGGGCTCTGAAACACAGGTAAGAAAGCATCAAATATTCCAGCCCACTTAATTTGAAAGCTTCCTATACGTCTGTGGAAACACATAAAGCAGACAGGTCAAATTTATATGGATTGATGGCATTTTGGAATAAAAACCTTTGATATATTCAATTTATATTTAAAAGTGCCTAAAACATATACACACACTGTTAAAATCTAACATTAAGAGCTTTTTCTTTTACATTTTCTTAAGTGTCAGCAAGAGACACTTTCATAGAATCATAGGACTGGAAAGGACCTTGAGAGGTCATCTAGTCCAGTCCACTGCATTCGTTGCAGGACTAAGTATTACCTAGAGCTTCTCTGACAGGTGTTTGTCTAACCTGCTCTTAAAAATCTCCAATGATGGAGATTCCACAACCTCCCTAGGCAATTTATTCCGGCGTTTAACCACCCTGACAGTTAGGAAGTTTTTCCTAATGTCCAGCCTAAACTGCCCTTGCTGCAATTTAAGCCAACTGTTTCTTGTCTTATCCTCAGAGGTAAAGGAGAACAATGTTTCTCCCTCCTTCTTATAACAACCTTTTATGTACTTGAAAACTGTTATCATGTCCACTCTCAGTCTTCTCTTCTCCAGACTAAACAAATCCAGTTTTTTCAATCTTCCCTCATAGGTCATGTTTTCTAGACCTTTAATCATTTTTGTTGCTCTTCTCTTTCTACACAGCATGCCAGAACATTGGTTTAATAGCATTTATCTGTATGCACAAATTATCTGGTACTATGTATCTTTGCATAATATTTGCTTTATTTGCAACAAACTGAGTGAGGTGTCTTATTTTTCAAAGATTAAACAAGAATATTTTTAAAATTATTTGTACTTCAAAGTCCACTGTCTGTGCCTCAGAGTCCCATCCATAATATCGACTTAATTACACTTGCCCTCCTTTATAAAGCACTATGAATGACAAGCACTATATTACCGTGTGTGTATATACACAATGAACTCTTTTACAGGGCCAAATTCTGCCCAAGAAACAATCAAAGAGAGCTGAAATCAGTGGGAGTTGTCTGCATGTGTCTGAGGGAAGAATTTGGCCAATAACTAAGGCATTTATAATGAATCCTTCACTGTAATATCCAGTTACTACTGGAGTGATTTTCCTTTATACAAAAGCTTCATTTTAAGCAGAGATTCACTAAAAGCAGCATTGAATAAATGCATCGACATTCTTCTAGATTCTCTGCCTACTTCACTGTGATTGGAGTTTCACTGTGTCTGAACTCATTGTAAGCAGAGATCTACTGTCTATTTTCCCCCTCTAGACAAAATTGGCTTTCACAGGCCTCTTTGATAGTTCCAACCACTGTTGGAAATCACCGTTTATTCCTTCCCTTCCCATTCAATATCTCATTGAGAAGAAAGTTTGCAGAGGGGACACATGTTCAGGGCAGCATTTCAATGCCAGAAGTTTCTATTCTTATGTAGATTAGATGCAGGGGTCCACCACAATCTGATGAAGAAGGAAGAACTGCAAGGTTACCCCCGCCATCCCCCAAGATTATATCTGAATTGATAAATTTTGCCTCACTAGTATTTTGCAGTTGCTAGGTCTTTTCTCGATACTGATCTTTCCATACCCTCCTTTACCTATATTGCTGTGTGGTTTATGTTAGACTGCAATGTTTCATTTTATTATTTATAATTGTATATTATGTCACTGTAAGTGTACACAGTGAAAATGTGCCAAACAAATTAATACTGTTCTCAAAGAGTTTACAAGCTAAGGGCCCTATCCTGAATCACAAAAGTAAATAGGAATTTTGTAAGATTGGACCTGTAAGGCATGAATTGTAGTCATACAACAACAGCAAACACAGAAGGCCAAACTCTGCTGTTTTACTCATGCAAGTAGCACAGTGCAAGTCTTTGGCTTTGGCCCAAAGTGTGTTTGTAGTATCTCAGAGGAAGGGTATAGTTTCTACAAAATGGGCCAAATTCATCCCTTTTGTAACTTCGCTGACTTCAGTTACAGCAGGATGAATTCGGCCCAGTGACTGTTAAAAACGCTGCCTTCATATTTTCCTTAGGAACTCTCCTTTTCAAATGATCGAGTCTGAGCGTAGAGCTAGTGCTGTCGCTACAATGCACGTGCAAGTCCTGCACATTGGAAATCCTCAGCCTTTGTACAACAGGGTATGAGCATGGTATTCAGTCACCATGAATACATGCAACCAACTGCTCATTCATTTTAAAGGAAAAGCAATTGCATCCATTCTCTGTAAGTATCTTATATATGCCTCAATGAGATATTTAAAATCTCATTCAAACTGTCAGTTTTGGAACCATGCTGTATAGTGAATGTGTAATATACAATGTATGTATTCATGGCATACTGTGTGCATGCATGGTATACAGTGCACACATGGCAAAATGGTATATGATGGTGTATGGAGCACATATGGCATATGTACAGTTCATGAATGTATAGAGTTGTATGTAGACCAGAGTCCTAGCCAGCTGTGTGTGGATAAAGTGTGCGTATTTCTTATGCACAGCATATACATGTTAAATAGAATGTTACGTGCACAGGCTGCACAGTGTATTGTGCATGAGTGAGCAAGGTGTATGTATAGTAGATGGTATATAGTGTATAACAGTGCACATACAGTGTGGTGGGTATAACACTTGAACCTCCATGTTACATTTATTCCAAGAGAAAGTAGCGAATCTCCCCACACGTGCCCCCCAGGCAGCAGGAGCAGGCTTTAGGTTAGGAATCTGAAGGGAATGCTAGTGCTGAGGGTGCACAAGCACCCCTGGCTTGAAGTGGTTTCCACCATACACGGGGTTTACAGTTGTGTTCAATGGCTTTCAGCACCCCCAATAAAAATTTTCCAACGCCACTAGCTGGAGCCACAGAAAGCGTGTGTAGGGAAGACGGATATTGGACCACTAAGGGACTGGGCCAAGAGCAGGGGCCTGAAGGAGCAGTGAGGAATCAGGAGACTGAACTCCTTAGAGATCAGGAGTCAGCTCAGGGGTTGGGGGGGCGACATGCAACTCGGGTGCAAGAATCTCTGCCTGCATCCCTGCCTGTCCTCCGCCCAGGCAAAGAGCACCCTACACAGGAGCAGCGCCGGGGAAGTGCAGCTGCTCTTCTCCTTCCCAACTCTTAACCGCTGAAAGGCCAGAAGCATTTCGCTCTGACGCCCTAAGCTACCCTGCTCGTCCCTGCGCTGACAGTTGTTAGGTAGGAGAGCGGGCTGGTAAAGGAAAGTTAACTGGTGTCCCGCGGCCGTTGCCACACGAACCCGAAGCGCACCCAAGGTGCACAGTGACTCAGGACGGTGCACGACATGCGTGTGGACAGGGTGCAGCCGCTGCCCGTTGCACGCATGCTGGGTTTGGAACATGCAGGCACAGGTGTAGCGGGGACACAGACCGCTCGCGCTGCCGAGCACCCTCTTTCCGCCCCTCCCACCCCCAGGTCCGGCACGCGCGCCTCCAGGCCACGAGGCAGCGGCGCGCGCGCGCGCGCCCGAGCGGCGGGGAGGGGAGAAGAGGCGGCGGCCTGTGCGCTGATTGGCTACGCTGAGCCGGGTTCCCCGCCCACCCTGTGTGCGAGCGCGAGAGTTGGAGGGGGCGGGGATTGGTTGCTATGGGACTGACGTCAAAGAGTGTCGGGGACGGGAGCGGAGAGACACGGAAAAGGTCAAACTAAAGGCGAGGAGGAGAGGCGGCCGGAGTGGCGGGGGGCCGGGAGCGGTGCTCGACCCGGCCGCCCCACGGCACTTGGGGTGTCTCCCGGCCGGACAGGCCGGGCCGGGCCCAGCCCCGCTCGCGGGAGGAGCCGGAGCCCCCATCCCGTCACAGGTAGGGGCGGGTTGAGAGCCCTACACCACGGGCCGGCGGCTCGCGGGGGAGGGGGCAAGGGCCTCGCCTTGGGGCACGGGCCGGGCGGGGGGAGTAAGGATCGCCCCCCCCCCCCCCCCGGGACAGGGCACTGGGGCCAGGCGGGGTGGGCAGGACAGGAGAGCTCACCCTTCCCTCGATTGTCCTGGGGCCCCACATTGTGGGGTTCTCTGCTGGGGGGAGGGGAAAGATTTCCCTTCCCCCCCCTCACCAGTTGGTCCTGTGTTGGGGAAGGGGGTGGTGTGGGAAGGATCTCGCTCCCCTCCCCCCCTCCCATTGGCTCTGTATTGGGGAAGGGATCAGCCTGGGAAGGACCTTTCCCCTCCCCCACCCATTTGCCCTGAATTGGGGAAGGGGGTGGAATGGGAATGACCTCTCTTCTCTCCCCTCCCCCCATTGGCCCTGTATTGTGGGGGAGGTAGCATAAGAACTGCTTTTTCTTCCCCTCCCCCCACCCAGTTGGTCGGGGGAGGGGGGGGGCAGCAGGGGAAGGACCTCTCTTCCCTTCCTCTCCCCACCTCTTTGCCCTTGCTCTGATGGCCCTATCGAAGTGGGGGTGGGCAGAATGAAGAAATGAGGCTACCCACTGACTGCTCCATCCTCCTGAGAACTAGATTCTCAAGCGGGCTGGGCTGTCCAATAGCGCTTATCCTATTACCCAAAGAAACTGATGTTGGAAGTGGGAAGCTATGGCCCTGAAGGGCAAGATTGTGGGATGGGGCATAAGCAGCGTTCTCCACTCAAGATGCCACTCATGGAGACTTCAGGAAGCAGATGCTAGGGATAAATTGTAGTTTTCCCACAAATGAGGATTCTGGGGTGAAGGATCAAAATGCAAGATCTGTGGCACAAACCATGCACTTCAAAAGAGTGAGTTACCAGGACCATCAGCCGGCAGAGGAAGTAGTTGGTCCACACACTCTAACCCACAAGAGGGTTAGACCTGAGGCAAAACACTAGATTGCATGTGAAATCACAAACTGTAAGTACACAGGCGAACAGATATTGTTTAGAGAGGAGGGATAGGTCCTGTATTTAGGGCACTAGCCTGGAATTTAGGAGATCGGGTTCAACTTTCTGCTCTGCCACAGAGTTCTTGTGTGACCTTGTACAAATCACAGTCTCTCTGTGCCTCTGTTCCCCCTTCGTAAATTAGGGATAATATTTCTATACCCTGACGGGTGAATGCGAATAAATATGTTAATGATTGACTTGCTTACCTACTCTGGTAATGGTAGATTACTTATTTGTACTGCAGTCATGCTTCCAGGAAATCTATGCTGAGTGAAAAATTCTCATGTAGAGGATGGATTTGAAAAGAGACAACACTCCTGTTTAGTCCTAATCTGTTCCATTGCACTATTTGCAAGGTGCTATACTCGAGTATTTAAGGTACCACAACTTCACGGTGAGAATAACTTCAGTGTGGGCTTTTTGCTGTATTTGTGTAGAATAGAGCTAATCTTTGTTTCTCGATTAGAGGAGCAGAGTGGACATAATATTTTTTAAAAGTGCATCTATCTAAATAGGCAGATGTCTGAAATGAGTGAGAAATGCCAACCTTTCTGTTATGGGAGAGAAGTACCCTGATGTACTTGATATGCTCAAGAACGCATCTTTGCAATCAGTTTGCAACTTATCACAGTACAGTTTTTGTATTTGCCAGAGCATTGACTGAATGCCACCTGAGTCTGCCTGCCAGTACTTTTGCAGGAAAGTAATAAGGAAGGCTGATGACAGGAAGTTCCCAGACCTGGTAATGAAGTGTAAATAATATTTCAACTTCAAGGAACACTTTCACCTCTCAGCTGACTGATTTATGTAACTGGTATGATGTTGCTTTTTAAAAAAATTATCAAGCGGCTTAAAGTCTCCATAGACACAAACTCAGCAGTTTCCTGGAGTGAATTTGACTAAGAGTAATTTTTTTTTTTTTAAAGTTTTATTATATTTAATTCTGGTTTTCAGATTCCATTTGGCAAGCAGTTTTCCTTCTATTTCTGGCTTTTATGGAAAGGTGCAAGCATGTGTACAGGGCAAAAAAGAGGATTTATTTGACAATATCTAGGTTTTCTCCAGTAATTTGAACTACAAAGCATCACTTTTAAAGTTTTTATATGTAATTGGCATAGTCCATTTTAATGTTTAGACGTCCCCTCAGGGAAACTGCTAGATATGTGGAGGGTAAGGGCACAGTGAAATTACAAAAAGAAAGGAGCTGTTTCCCTTGTAACAAAACAAGTTACATTTAATTTTAATCTGTAACATTCAGGAGCCCTGAAAATACAAAGAACCCAGTTTCATAACTACCCCAGGCATCTTTAATTTGTGCAAGCAGCACTTAGTCAGCAGGTCACTCTACGGTAGGATCTGATGAGAAAGTCAAATGAAAGAGAGTCCCATTCAATTACATCATGTAATGGCAGACTGCTAAAAAGTGACAATTTTTTTAAGTGCTTATATACAAATGCTAGAAGTCTAAATAATAAGATGGGTGAATTAAAGCGCCTCGTATTAAATGAGGATATTGATATACTAGGTATCACAGAAACTTGGTGGAATGAGGGTAATCAATGGGACACAATAAAACCAGGGTACACAATATATCAGAAGGACAGAACAGGTCATGCTGGGGGTAGAGTGGCACTATATGTGAAAGAGAGCATAGAATCCAATGAAGTAAAGATCTTAAATGAACCAAACTGTACTGTAGAATCTCTATGGATAGTAATTCCATGCTTGACTAATAAGAATATAGCAGTAGGGATATACTACCGACCATCTGACCAGGATGGTGATAGTGACTGAAATGCTCAGGGAGATTAGAGATGCTATAAAAATAAAAAAATACAGTAATAACGGGGGATTTCAACTCTCCCCATGTTGACTGGGTACATGTCACTTCAGGATGGGATGCAGAGATGAAGTTTCTTGACATTTTAAATAATTGCTTCTTGGAGTAGCTAGTCCTGGAACCCACAAGAGGACAGGCAATTCTTGATTAAGTCTTAAGTGGAGCACAGGATCTGGTCCAAGAGGTGAATATAGCTGGGCCGCTTGGTAATAATGACCATAATATAATTAAATTTAACATCCCTGTGGTGGGGAAAACCCCACAGGAGCCCAACACAGTAGCATTTAATTTCAGAAAGGGGGATACACAAAAATGAGGAAGTTAAAAGGAAATTAAAAGGTACAGTGCCAAAAGTGAAATCCCTGCAAGTTGCATGGAAACTTTTTAAAGACACCATAATAGAGGCTCAACTTAAATGTATATCCCCATTTAAAAAACATAGTAAGAGAACCAAAAAAGTAAGTACATCAGAAGCAGGAAGCTTGCTAAACAACCAGTGGGGCCACTGGACGATCGAGATGCTAAAGGAGCACTCAAGGATAAGGCCATTACAGATAAACTAAATGAATTCTTTGCATCGGTCTTCACAGCTGAGGATGTGAGAGAAATTCCCAAACCTGAGCCATTCTCTTTAGGTGACAAATCTGAGGAACTGTCCCAGACTGAGGTATCATTAGAGAGGTTTTGGAACAAATTGATAAACTAAACAGTAATAAGTCACCAGGACCAGATGTTATTCACCCAAGAGTTCTGAAGGAACTCAAATGTGAAATTGCGAAACTACTAACTGTGGTTTGTAACCTATCATTTAAATCAGCGTCTGTACCAGACGGCTGGAGGATAGCTAATGTGACACCACTTTTTAAAAAGGGCTCCAGAGGTGATCCTGGCAATTACAGGCCGGTAAACCTGACTTCAGTACTGTTCAGCATATTCATAAATGATCTGGAAAAAGGGGTAAACAGTGAGGTGGCAAAATTTGCAGATGGTACAAAACTACACAAGCTAGCTAAGTCCGAAGCAGACCGAAGAGCTACAAAAGGATCTCACAAAACTGGGTGACTGGGCAACAAAATGTCAGATGAAATTCAATGTTGATAAATGCAACATTGGAAAATATAATCCGAACTATGCATATAAAATGATGGGGACTAAATTAGCTGTTACCACTCAAGGAAGAGATCTTGGAATTGTTGTGGACTCAATGTGCAGCAGCTGTCAAAAACCCCAACAATGTTGGGAATAATTAAGAAAGGGATAGATTGTAAAACAGAAAATATCCTATTGCCTCTCTATAAATCCATGGTACGCCCACATCTTGAATACTGTGTGCAGATGTGGTTGCCCCATCTCAAAAAAAGATACATTGGAATTGGAAAAGGTTCAGAAAAGGGCAACAAAAATGATTAGGGGGTATGGAACGGCTTCCGTATGAGGAGAGATTAATAAGACTGGGACTTTTCAGCTTGGAAAAGATAGGTCTATAAAATCATGACTGGTGTGGAGAAAATAAATAAGGAAGTGTTTGCTCCTCCTCATAACACAAGAACTAGGGGTCACCAAATGAAATTAATAGGCAGCAGGTTTAAAACAAACAAAAGGAAGTATTTTTTCACACAACTCAATCAACCTGTGGAACTCCTTGCCAGAGGATGCTGTGAAGGCCAAGACTACAACAGTGTTCAAAAAAGAACTAGACCGGATACTGGGCTAGATGGACCTTTTCTCTGACCCAGTATGGCTGTTCTTATGTTCATTGATCTCAGCAGTTTTACAGAGGTCATATTTTAACATGGATAAATTAAACTTGAACCCTTTTCTCCATAAGTATTGGGCACAAATATGTGTTCCTGCCTACATAACTTTTTGCTTTATTCTTTTTCTTTAGACGCTTACTGTAACCATTGCAAAGTTCCAAATCTCCATGGATTATATTCCTCAATTTAGTATCCTGATGTAGTTTACAACATTTTTTTTTTCTAAAAAAGGCTGTTTATCTTCAGAATCCTAATGAAACAATAAAATGGTGAGGTTTGTTACTCTTTAACAACTGGTCACCCATTGGATTGGAGAAACTTATATTATTTTTATCTTGGCATATGGAAACCCAGTGCTGCCAAAACATATAATATATGGAGATATACCTATCTCATAGAACTGGAAGGGACCCTGAAAGGTAATCGAGTCCAGTCCCCTGCCTTCACTAGCAGGACCAAGTACTGATTTTGCCCCAGATCCCTAAGTGGCCCCCTCAAGGATTGAACTCACAGCGCTGGGTTTAGCAGGCCAATGCTCAAACCACTGAGCTATCCCTCCCCCCTCGAGTGGCATATATGGGAGTGACATCAGCATTTCCTTGAGTCGTTTGTGTCTAATGGTTCCAGGTAGTGACTTGTGTGCTACTTGGATATTCATGTAATACATCGCATCCTGTCACACACACACACTCTCTCTCTCTTTTAGGCCTTGGAAGTCAGTGGTGATAAGTTATTAGTCCTCTACTATGTCAAATGTCTACACACAAATTTGCTACTAATATTCTAAGGGTATGCTCAAACGTTACACCTCTGGTTTAGATAAGTAACTTGGAGTACAACACAATTAGTTCTCCAGGTACTGTCCAATAATGGACAATGCTCCTACATCACTTTACGTCCAGTGCTGGATGTGGAGATAGATCAGAGGTGGGCAAACTACGGTGGCCCGCAGGACCGTCCTGCCCGGCTCTTGAGCTCCTGGCCGGGGAGGCTAGCCCCCGGCCCCTCCACCGCTAGCCCCCCTTCCCCACAGCCATACTGCCGCGTGGGCAGCGCTCTGGGCGGCGTGGCTGCACGCTCCTGCAGGGCAGCGCGGCAGTGTGTCTGGCTCTGGCCGGGCAGCGCCGCAGCCAGACACGCTGCTCTGAATGGCTTGGTAAGGGGGCGGAGAGCAGGGGGGTTGGATTAAGTAGCAGGGGGTCCTGGAAGGAAGTTCTTCTTCACACAGTGCACAGTCAACCCGTGGAACTCCTTGCCTGAGGAGGTTGTGAAGGCTAGGACTATAACAGGGTTTAAAAGAGAACTAGACAAATACATGGAGGTTAAGTCGATTAATGACTATTAGCCAGGATGGGTAAGGAATGGTGTCCTTAGTCTTTGTTTGTCAGAGGGTGGAGATGGATGGCAGGAAAGAGATCACTTGATCATTACCTGTTAGGTTCACTCCCTCTGGGACACCTGGCATTGTTCGCTGTCGGCAGACAGGATACTGGGCTGGATGGACCTTTGGTCTGACCCAGTATGGCCATTCTTATGTTCTTACATTCTTATCTGGGCCCAAAAAGGAATTCTGCCTTTAAATAAACTGGTGCTGTGACCTTGTTCTATGGTCAGTGTTCAGTCATGCATAAGGGAGATACTACCTTCCTTTCATAGTTAAGGTTGAAACTAATCTTCCATTATTAAATGCCTTTTTAAAAAAAATCCTTCTGCTTCCCTGCTCACTAAATCTGTTTTCCTGAAACTTTACTGGCAGGAATTTTGTCAGAATGTAATGTTTCTGGATATCTTTAAGTAAATTGGGCATGTTGTTTGGGAGATAAGAGTAAGAAGATTGACTGATGGAAGTAACTTTTTTTGTTTTTTTTCCAAGCTGTTGTGGAGCTAACAGACACCAAGCTTATCTGTTGCTGCTGATGAGGGCATGTGCCTTTGGCTGGTTCTAGGGTGGGAATCGGCAGAATTATCTAATTATTCAAATGTTTTCTCATACCTGATGAGGCCTGATAGGCATTTAAAAAAAATCCACAGCTCTAGAAGAGGAATAGCATGTAAGGAACCATATGCAGAGGAGAGGGTATGTTTGGCGGGAGAGTGAGAAAGTGAATGCCATTTTGGGAAATGAATAGTAGTGCTGGTCTGGGAAGAAACAGAGGACCATTTAGTCTTTAAGGCTATGTCTACACTACAGACCTTACAGTGGCACAGCTCTCTCTTGCCAGCATAATTAAACCATCCCCAACAAGCGGCATTAGCTATGTCATCAGGAGAGTCTCTCCTGCAGGTATAACGCTGTCCACACCAGCACTTCTGCCGGTGAAACTTCTGTCAGTCAGGGATGTGTTTTCACACCCCTGACTGACACAAGTTTTACCGACAAAAGTGGTAGTGTAGACAAAAAATAGTTTCACGTATAAACTCACATTCCCTTCTTCACATCATATATAGCTCCGTCTCCTAGTGTTGAGTGTGATAAGCAGGTTGGGTATCTGAAGAGGAGCAGGGTCCATCCTTGTGAAGTTCATAACCTAAGCAAGGACTCTTATAACTGAGCAATTCTGACACATTTAAAAAAAAAACAGGGAAATGCCCAGGCAAAACACATACGTTGGGTTTAGGATTTTAAATGTCAACCATGATTAGAGGACTAAAACACTTGAGATCAATATTGTTTTTTCAAAATCCACAAATGTTTGTGTGGAAATTCAGAGTTACGGTTATACTTTAAAAAAAGAAAGAAAAGAAAACATGGAAAATTCACATTGAAGGTCACCCAATCTATCACTGTGTCAGTGCCCGCAGAACTGAAAAGTAGGAGAAAATCCTGTCCTGAAATTACATACATCTTCAATACATCAGTGAATTCAAAAACCGAGAAGTGCTCTAACTGGATTGCTTTACTCTTGTTTGTGCACTACTGTCATTTTTATACAAATACAACAAACTTTGTATCTTCTTTAAGACAATATACAATTACCAAAAAAAGGTGGGTATTTACCTTTAACTGTCCACTTTCAGAACCATTGTTTGGGACTGTTTCTCCAAATGTGCAAGAACTTTCAAATGTGAAAGTGTTGCTGTAGTGTGAGATTTAGTAGAGATCCATAGCAACTGCATTTGTTATAAAACTCTCCCAAATACTGAGATATTTACAGTCTTTGCTCCTGTTTAATCTTTTTGTCTGAGAATTTTTGCAATGTTTTTTTGGGGGGAAAATAGAGTGCTTTTAATGTTTATAGATTCCAAGGCTAGAAGGAACTCCGACCTCCTGTATAACACAGGCCATAGAATTTACCTGAAAAAATTCATAGAGCAGCATATATTTTAGAAAAACATCCAATCTTGATTTAAAAATTCAGTGATGGAGAATCCACCACATCCCTTCATAAATTGTTCGATGGTTAATTACACTCACTGTTAAAAAAGTTACACATATTTTAGCATGGAATTTCCCTGTATAAATCAGAAATACCAGATGGAGTTTTAAGTGACTGTCATGTACAATTTAGGAAATGAACATTTCAGATACTAATAAAAGGACCAGATTGGAAATACATAATGAACCCAAGAGTGTCCTTTTCAGCATATGTGAGATTTAGCTGTACCATTCTACCCTTGCTGAGAGGTGAGTGTTAAAATTCCTGTGCATCAGAGAACTGTTTACCCTCTGCGTATAGTTGGGATATATGTGTACTGTTGAAATAGAAAACTTAAATTTAAAACTATAAATTGATGCTTTGCCCTAAAGAAGCCTTAATATCACATCTACTTACTGTCTTAAATATTTATTCTATATTTGTAAAAATCTCATGTGGCAAATTGCCCTCTCTGCAAGTAGAGTCAGTGTTGGAAGCAATGATTGGAGTGCTCCAGGGATCAGTTTCACAACCAAGTTTGTTCACTGTATGTCTCAGTGACCTGGAAGAAGGAATGTGCAGTAAGGTGATAAAAATTTGCTCAGGAGATGACACAAACTCTGCTTTTGTCTGAGGCAGAAAGGGGGAGGAGTGGGCAGAAGGCAGTCAGTACAAAAGAGGTGAGTAATCAAATTCTGAACTAGAAGCCTGAGCAAATGTTTCGTGCATTGTGTTTTAGAGAAATTTTAAGTATAAAACTAGCATATGAAAATGGAATGCATCTAAATATACATTTTATAAAACAGTCAGGCGGTAGAAACATTGAGAAGGTATGGAGGCAGAATGGCTGGAGCTGCATGAACTGAAGGGCAGGAAAATCCTAGTTGCCAGCCCCTATCATCACCCCCAAGGGAGCACCTGTGGAGATAGGAACCTCCCAACCCCTCTGTGAGGCAAGAGCAGATGGAACCATCTGGACTGAAAGGCATTTTTTTATCAAATCTTCAAATTACACAGACACAGTTATGTGTTTGGTGTGGTGCATGTTTTTTTTTTTATATCCGTATCAGTGGGGTAAGTAGGAAGGAGTACAGGCCTGTAATCTGGGACATCGGTGAGAGAACAGAGTGGCTGGGGCACCTGAATAATGGGAGAGGGTGGAAGGGCACAGGTGTTTTGTCTAATTAGATTGAAAGCTCTTTAGAGCGGGGGCTGTCTTAACAATATGCACATACAGGGTCTGGCCCAATCTCTGTGGCTCCTGGGCAGTACTGGAATACAAATGCTAAATGCAGAGAAGGTTCTGTGACTGGGCTGGGTGCAAATAACTTTGTGTCCTCTTAATACTTAATATTAATTACTAGGGTGCCTAAATAAAGGCATGAAGTATAACAGGAGAAGTTATCCAGATTCTTTTTGGTCTAGAGGTCACACTAAAAAATTGGACATACTACTTTTAATATAAAAGGATATTATATTAAGAGCAACCTGAATGACCCTGTTGATGCCATAGTTAATTTTTTTGAACAGTTATAAATTATAAGACAGGTCTATATTTCTGTAAAAGTGAGGGTTAGAAAGATATTAAAAGAAAACAAAATATTCACAAGGAGTGTCCTACATACTATTGCTGCATGTTGAGGGCTCTTCTGAGGCATATTGAATCCTACAGGAAAAAGAAAGGTAAGGTGTACTTACTACAAGCTGTTTGATCTGGAGTCAAACACAAGAACAAGGGGGCATAAATTAAAGCTGAAGAACACCTTGACATTGCAAGAATTCAGACACATAGCCATATGTAAGAATAAGTCAAAGTGCAAAATGGAGCAACTAGTGTATAATAAAGAATTAGACACCTATTTAGAGAACAGAAAAAGATAGTGGGTTAACACTCATATATAATATATTAAAATACTATATGGGCCTTAGTGGACTTTCTTCATCCAGCCACTTCCTTGTTTCTGCTGGCTAATACAGTGCAGTTCAGCCAAGTACAAGGTCTGGAAGTGTCACTAAAGAGTTTGTTTCAGAAGATCCAAGGCTTCTGTCCTTATTTTCTCACAATAGTTTAGTTTTCGTAGCAAGTTAAACATAATTTAAATTACATTTGCTACTGTCATCTATTGAGCAATTACTAGGTAGAAGGTTACTGTATCTGCCATAAAACTTAAAAAGGTAACTTTATCTCACAGTTAATTCAGAATTGCATTTGTTGTTTCAGGGATTGCTGAGCACCATTTTTGTTTCCATTAAATTAGTCTTAGCTGTTGGTGTCAAACATATTTCAGTCAATTTAATAGTAGAGCTGCAAGTGTATACCTTATGCTGACAGAATTTCTTTAGAACTTGCTCTTGAATGGGCAGGTATTTAGGGCAGCTTTTGTGTACAAGTATAGTATTGCAACTAGCTGCAAGTAGTTGCAACTTGTGGTAATGTATTACACATGTGACCACTGATGTTCAATGAAATAATTAGGATCAGAAAGTTCACCAGTGGCTTAGCTGGCAGTTGATATATTTGAACAAATGAGTTATTTTCTTCAAGGCTGCCTCTGCATTTTACAGTTTTTGACACTGTCAGGGTTCCCTCCCCACATTGAAAGACCCCTTAAGGGGATCCACATGAAAGACCCCTTAAGCTTATTTTTACCAGCTTAGGTTAAAAACTTCCCCAAGGCACAAATCCTTTCCTTGGACGGTGTTGCTGCCACCACCAAGTGATTTAGACAAAAATTCAGGAAAAGGGTCACTTGGAGTCCCTTGTTCCCCAAAATATTCCCCCCCCCCCAAAAAAAAACCCTTCACCCCCTTTCCTGGGGAGGCTTGAGAATAATATACTAACCAATTGGTTACAGTGTGAGCACAGACCAAACCCCTTGGTTTTTAGGACACTGAAAATCAATCAGGTTCTTAAAAGAAGAATTTTATTTAAAGAAAAAGTAAAAGAATCACACCTGCAAAAATCAGGATGGAAGGTAACTTTACAGGGTAATAAAAAGATTTAAAACACAGGATTCCCCTCTAGGCTCAGCTTCAAAGTTACAAAAAACAGGAATAAAACTCCCTCTTAGCATAGGGAAAATTCACAAGCTAAAACAAAAGATAATCTAACGCAGAGGTTCCCAAACTTGTTCCGCCGCTTGTGCAGGGAAAGCCCCTGGCGGGCCGGGACGGTTTGTTTACCTGCCGCGTCCGCAGGTTCGGCCGATTGCGGCTCCCAGTTGCCGCGGTTCGCTGCTCTGGGCCAATGGGAGCTGCTGGAAGCAGCAGCCAGTACGTCCCTCGGCCTGCGCCACTTCCAGCAGCTCCCATTGGCCCGGAGCAGCGAACCGCGGCCACTGGGAGCCGCGATCAGCCGAACATGCGGACGCGGCAGGTAAACAAACCGTCCCGGCCCGCCAGGGGCTTTCCCCGCACAAGCGGTGGAACAAGTTTGGGAACCACTGATCTAACGCATTTCCTTGCCCTTTACTTACAATTTTTGTAATCTTAGATTAATCATTTTAGGTATGGTTTCAGGAGATGTTTTACCTGCCTGGTCTCTCCCCGGCCAGAGAGGGAACAAAGAGAGCACAAACAAAACCTCCCCTCCAAGATTTGAAAGTATCTTCTTTCCTTATTGGTCCTTTTGGTCAGGTGCCAACCAGGTTATTTGAGCTTCTTAACCCCTTACAGGTAAGGATTCAGTACAGCTGCTCAGGAGGGATTTTATGCTACCCGTAGCTGTATGTTTGACACCCACTCACCATTGATCTTTGGGAAACTCTAGAAAAGCAAAGCCCATTTTGACTGTAAAGAGAGCACTGCACTGTTTTGCAGCACAAAATCTTCAGAGCGGGTGTTTAAAGAAGCCTTGTGGTTCCCAACAGCTTCAGTTCCTTCTTTTCCACAGCTATGCTCCATGCCCAGAGGTGTTTTGTTTTTGTTACAAACATTTCCTATTTTTTTTTTATTGGTAATACATTTTAGTGGAGTTTAAGTAGCTTTAAAGCTTTTACTTAGTTTTGGTGCCATTGCACAGCTACATTCCCACACTGGTACCTCTTTGCTTCTGGGATATTGTCTGAGCTGGACCCAAAAGATCCAGAGAAATAGGGCACTTTTAAGAGGTATGTTTGTGCCTCTCATTCTTCCTGGACTTAAACATACATGCACCTGCCTGTTTGTGCTGTAATGCAGGCTATTTACTGAACAGAAGTTCAGCATATTGAATCTCTCTGTCTTGAGCCCTTAAAGGGAAAGTACATTGTTCCAGTCCTTCCTCCCAGTGGAAGCTTTGTAAGCCTGACTCTCTGACCCAACCCCAGATGACGTTCACACTTCCTTTCATGCACAGAGTGGGATTTGATTTTCTCCACAGTGAGAAGATTGAAGCCTGCAGTACTAGGTCAGGAACCTTCATCTGGCTTTAGATCATTAAAACATTGGGGCTCCTCCGGCACCAATGATGCTGGCTGAGTTCTAGTCCCCTGCCTCTCTTGCAGCCCACCCTCCACCCCCTTCCAAATCCTACAGAACATTCCAGGGAAACTTCAGAAGGTGAACATTCCAGAGCTTCATAGGATGTCAGTCCCTTTTCTGCTGTCTTTACAGGGGGAAAGCTATAGTGCTGTCCATGCTCAAAACCTGAATCGGCTATGAAGACACCAGGCTGATCTCTTTACCAAGGTGGCTTATGATATTTTGTTCATTTAAAATATGGGGCTCTCCTTTCCCCCTTCCTTCTGACTTTTCATTAACCTCCATTAATTGAAAACTGTCTTCAGTGTATCTAATCGTTGCTATTATGGCAACTAGCCACAATAGGGAAATGCTAATATTTTCTGAGGATAGGGGATCTTTGGCTTGGACGTGGGTATCTCAGCCTGTACTGTTCTTTGACTTCAGAATCACAATTATAATTGGTTTTCATTTTTTGAATGCGGTGACAAATTGAATTGTCTTAACACGCACACCAGGTGGCTAGGGAACTACTAAGCCTATTGCTCGGTTAAAAGGCAGTCTGTGCCCAAAAATAACTAACAGCAATGAAACCTCAGAAGGAGAAATTTAGCTTCTGGGAATTTATGTATGCAGGCATCCCTTAGTTCTCACAGAACCACAACTTTCAGTTTGCACTTTTTATCATAGGAGCCTGTTACAAAGTCAGAAGTAAAAAGTAGTTATAGTTGCTTTCTCTTTTTAGGCACTAAGGGATGGATTCCAGCCTGTCCTAGCATATCTGATAACATCAGCTCTGGTGATTTTATCAAATCATTGCTTCTTATTACCAATCTGAATTTGATTATCAGACCTTTATTTACACAACTGGAGTTTTTATTGTACTGTATCTTACAGTAAAGTCTACTTTAGAATAATAAAATAAAATCTTGCTTTGCCATATAAAACATTGAGGACTCTGTTAATCATTAATTCTTAACAGGATGTTAATTTTCAGTATAAAAGGGAGTGTTTTGAAGTGAGCTACTTTGTAGGAAAAAATAAACACAATTTTCTCTCATAGCTAGTACCAAAAGCACTAAAGTGCTTTGGTAGAAATTTGCTTGATAGATTTAGGCAGCTAGAATATCTTAATTTGGCCCCATCCATAAATAACTTTTAATGGTCATCACTGAATTGTTTAATTTCCTTCTGTGTCTTTGCCTGGCTTGCTTTTCTTCTTCCTCTTTGCCTGTGCGTTCTCCTCTTAGAAAAGAACCCCATAAATACCTTTTGAGAATTTTTTTTTTTAAATCTATACTGCCTTACTCTTTGTTTACTTATACCTGTCCAAAGCAGTTATAAAGGGCTACCAAATCATTTTATGCCCACCTTGCAACCTTGTTGGCTACCTATACCTGTGGTAAGCATTGGTGACTGAAACAACATCCTGTATAGATTTAAAGATATAAAACAGTATGCAAATACCAAGTATTATTACTAATAACCCTGAATTTTCTCAAAAGATCATTGTTCTAAGTTTTAGAAAGAATACTTCATTTCTCAAACTGCGTCATTTGGGTAGTACACTAGATATTAAACAAATTGAAAGGACTAATGTGGGAAGGTGCTGCATAAGCCTAGCTCTTGGTGGACTTCATTGATCCAGTTTGTCCTCATGTGTAGCATTGGTTATATTTTCACATATTTGCTGTTAGAGTTTACATTTTGAAAGTACTAGCATGTTGAAGTTTAATTACGAACAAAAACATGCCCAATGAAAATGTACGGAAACTGGTAAATGTTGGTTTACTGCCTTCTTCCAACTCCTCTCCCCACGTGGTGGGTTTTTAGTGTTGTGGTTGTGGTTTTTTTGTTTTGTTTTTTTAAAAAAACATTAAGAGCCCAGTTAAACTCTCATTGAAGTCAGTGGAAAGATTCCAATGGACTTGCATAGTAATTGAATCATGTCCTTATTTTTTTTGTATATAAAACAATTGTTAAAAGACCTTTAAGGTTGCAAAGTGCAATTTAAAAGTTAGGAAATGCTAGGATTAAGGTTGCCCATCTAACCTTAATTCAGCCCCCTTGTGCATATGCATCTTAATACAGTCTTTAATTATGTGGTCACATGCTATTTTTTTCCACAGGACCCTTGCCTCATTCAGTGCACAAGGTGTGGAGGGTGCTGTCTGAATGGTTACCTATTCAGTAACTTACTTGTTTAGTGTGGGGGTGAAGGGGCCCTATGTCTCTTTTAGTATCATCTAAAGCCTAAAGTGAATATAGATTAATTTCTTCATGGGCTTTTTTATGACACTGTGTACTGTAGCATTTGAGTGCTTTGTAAACATAAGTGAGTTTTACATCACAGGATACTCTGATGTAAAGTGGAATTATTATGGATCAGGAACTGAAGCATAAAGATTGAGGCCAAAATTGACAGAAGTGTCTGTTAATTTTGGATGCCTTATTTGAGACTTTGAGTTTATTAGAGAGGATTCTTTCCCAGGTGTCTGGCTGTTGGGTCTTGCCAAAATGCTCAGGGTCCAACTGACTGCCATATTTGGGATTAGGAAGGAATTTTCCCCTGGGTCAGATTGGCAGAGACCCTGGGGTTTTTTGCCTTCCTCAGCAGTATGGGGTATGGGTCACATGGAGGCTTAACCTCATGTAAATGGTGGATTCTCGGTAACTTGAAGTCTTTAAATCCTGATTTGAGGACTTCTGTACTAGACCTATAACCTCTGGCTGAGCTACTGAAGTGGGTGGGCGAGGTTCTATGGTCTGCAATGTGCAGGAGGTCAGACTAGATCAGGGGTGGGCAAACTATTGCCCGGGGGCCATATCCGTCCCTCTAGACATTTTAATCCGGCGGCCCTCCAGCTCCCTCCGGGGAGCGGGGTCCGGGGCTTGCCCTGCTCTGTGTAGCTCTGGAAGCAGCGGCATGTCCCTCCTCCGGCTCCTACATGTAGGGGCAGCCAAGGGGTTCACGGCCAATGGGAGCTGCAGGGGTGGCCCCTGCGGACGAGGCAGCGCACAGAGCCGCCAGGCGCTGGATGGGGAATATGCTGCTGCTTCTGGGAGCTGCTTGAGGTAAGCAGGGCTTCGGAGCTGTGCTCCGGCTCCGCTCCAGCTCCAGGCAAAAACCTGCAGCTCCACTGCTCCAGAGCTGCTTCTAGCTCCGGGCTCCGCTCCAAAGCCCTGAAGGTAAGCACCGCTCGGAGCCTGCACCCCGACCCCCTCTCGTTCCCAAACCCCCTGCCCCAGCCCTGATATCCCTCCTGCCCTCGAACCCCTTGGTGCCAGCCCAGAGCACTCTCCTGCACCCCCAGCTGGAGCCCTCACCCCCTCCCACACCCCAACCCCCAATTTTGTGAGCATTCATGGCCCGCCATACAATTTCCATACCCAGATGTGGCCCTTGGGCCAAAAGTTTGCCCACCCCTGGACTAGATGATCATAATGGTCCCTTCTGGCCTTAAAGTCTATGAAGCATTCTCTCGCTCTCTCACCCCCCAGAGCACATGCAAATGACATGGAATTCAATGGAAGTTGCAAGTGTCCCGCACTGTTTAGAAAACCAGGCCTTTTACACAGCAGTTGAAATTTTCCACACTGTTTTCAAAAGCATACATTTGGATCTGCACTAAAAGAGTTATTTCAAATCTAGTGACTCCCCCATCATTGTATAATAGGGAGGGAACACCAGGCCTAGCATGGTGGTAAGCTGCACTGCTTAGATTTTCTCTCTGCAGTTGGCAGACGTTCTCAGAGTATTTTAACCTTTTGTGCAACTGGTGTGGGTGCCCTTTTGAGGACACTCTAGCAACCAAAGATATTTTGGACCGGAGAGGACTTTTCTCTGTGAAAAACCCATGTAAACTACATGTCTGTACATGTGTGGAGTTTAAATTGTAAATAAAACTCTTCCAGCAGCCTAGCACTTCTGAATAAACCCCAGTAACAAACAAACATGTTTGGATGACATAAGAAAATAATAATAAGTAAATAATAAACCACATTTTCAGAGTGTCTTTGTAACTCACATTTGTTGTCTTGCTGTGTCACATCACACCTTAACAGTCAAGGTTTTATGCTTGGTACTGTGTTTGCTTTAAAAGTTGGGAAATAACAGGGCTTTCCTTTCAAACTAAGCCCTCAAACTGGAAAACCATATTTAAAGAAAAATGCCATCGTTTTTGTAATTTGAATCCTCTCAACTTGTAGCAAAAATAATGGTATTTCTCCTATAACATTGTAGTTAACATAATGCTAAAATGTACCCAGCAGCTGGCATTTGACATCTGGTAAGACAGAGTGAAATGGGTTATTTATATTTTGATAGTAGCTTGGCACTCCAGTCAAGACCAGGATCTCCTCATTGTAGTTGCTATATAGACACATACAATCCCTGTCTGAAGAGTTCACAATGTAAGGCTCCAGTCCTGCAAAGCTGCTCAATGTGAGTGGACCTTTGTGCCCCTCCAGACCAGCTTGCAAGATCGGGGCCTAAGGTGACCAGTAACCTACAAAGAAAGACACACATACTGGGATTCTAATATTTCATTTTGTTACGATAGCTATATAAGGTGGCAATATCTCCATTCTTCCCTTCTCCAGCCATTTAATAAATAGGTGATTTCTTATAGTTGTCATGGCAATTCAGGATTGCGTTTTAGTAGCACCTGCAGCACAAGTGCTGTCCAGACTCCTTTTCCTAATGGGTTACAATTTCACGGCTATTGCTCCTTCCCCACTGAGGCTCAGAACATATCTTTTGATGCTTGAACTTGAATCCTGCTGACTTCACCCTGGACTCTGGTAAGCACGTCTCCCTCCTGTCAGAAGCAGTAGAATGTTTCTGAAACCGATTGTGTTAACTCCGTAATCTGTTCTAGAATACTTTGTTTGTCAACATAAAGTAACAGCAATTCAGAGCAATACATGCATTTTGTAAGTTCTTGCTAATGTAAATGACTAAAACTGTATGGCTGGTTGCTTTACTTGGTTGACTATGGGCTATGTGTGGGGAGGAGGGGGAATGCAGGGCTTTAGCAGACCAAGGGTGAAGTCGCCTGGGGCTCCAATTCAAGTAGTTGGAGAGATTTCCAGCCCAGGTTGGGAGGAGGAGTAGCAGTAGTTACAGAGTAACACTGGATAGCTACAGATCTTGCTGTCTGTCTTACAGGATAGCAACTGACAAGAGCCAACCCATAACTGAAAGTTGTGCAGGTATAGCTTAGCTCATTTGAAATGTATACAGTTTTTGTTTTAAAACAGAGCTTTTTAAAAAAAAGGAATTAAACCAAGTCACTTCTAACATCAGCAAAGCTCTGCAGTCAGGCTGTGATAGCAAGTAGCACATGTGTACAGTGAATGGATCTTCTTATCTGTTAACTCTTCTTTTTAATTTTTTCTACCAGTAGGAGGAATATGGAAATTGAGCTTTATTATGAAAAATAAGTATATTTAGGCCTAAAGTCTAGAGTCTGTTTTAAACATAGGGCTCTTTTGTATGTTGTTCTAGAATCAGGTTGTGTGTTTTTTTTTCTCCCCCTCTACAGTATGCAAGGCATGTTGCTATATGCCATCAGTTTTCATAGTTATGGTAGTTTACATGGCACAGAAACAACGTTTTTCTCTGTGAATTATTCTGTTTATACACATCCAAGTCTTCTGAAAATACATGTTTCCATAGAAATGCTAGCATAAAATAGCAATAAACAGAAGAGTTGTACGTATGAATATTCCTTTGTGAAAGAGCACTATGGGTAGTTTATAAGCCAATTTGCTTGTTTTTAGATTAATTATGGGCACAGGGGAATTCTGCAACTTCTCTGAAGTCAACAGGCTCAGGCATGTGACTCTTATTTTCTCTTTAGTTTTATTTTTTAAGCATAGTTAAAATTTGAACACTCAAAAGGACTGTGTTTTAGCAGCTAGTAACAATGGGGAAGCCGTTCCAAAGAGTTTTATTTATTAGGGGAGGGGAAGGACTATGCTACTCAGTCAGTAAAGGCTTATTTTTTCCAGAGGTGTCTGACTTCTTCAGTATAAAGACACAGGATGACTGTTTAAACAGGACCTTTCTCATCAATTTCAAAACACTGAAGGGGTTAATGAAATAGAAACTCTACTCTGACTTTATGTAGTTTTGTAAAGCCGTCTGTCCTTTTAATAGAGATTGTGATGAGGACATCCACCTTTGTTAACAGTAATAATTCAAAGATTATGATGAGAATTTAAAGTAAAATGTGTGAGAGAGAATTGCTCCAGTTAAAGAATGCTCACTCTGCTCCAGTTCAGATTGTGGCTGTATAATTGCTTTAAAGTGATTAGCTGAAATGGGAATCAATACTGAATATAACATCTGTGTTCCAGTTTTTCAACATTTGAATCATTTCACTATTTGGAAGATCTATGTGAGGCAAGACCAGTTTCTAATAAGGGAAGAAGCCACTTAAAACACTAAATACTGTATGCTAAGATGCTTTCCATATATTCAGATTTCACTTTTTTTTTTTTTTTTTTTTTTAGAACATTCAATACATATTAAATGAGAATAATTGTCTTTATAGCTGTAACTTCATCTGGCAACTTGTAGTGTCTTCTTCCATTTACTGACTGTAAACTAGAAAATTGAGATAGTGATGGATTTCAACAGACTTGTTGAAATGTTTTAGTTCTTTATTTAAAGATCCTGTGTGTCCTTGAGTATAGTTAAAAACAAAAATATTATAGTGGTTAACATTTTAAAGTGAATGCAATGATTCTTTAGTTGTAAGTTATTTGGGGTTTGCACTGTTTTGAGGGAGTGTGTGTATGCAATGCATAGCAGAATAGGCTCTTGTCTCTGATGGGCCCTCTAGGCACTATTGCAGTACAAATAATAAAAAATCAGATTTTGTTGATCTTTGCAGAAGGAGGACAAGCTGTATTAAACCAGATACTGATGCTTCTCTGATGACAGTGATTTGCATACTTTGAGCTACTTTCAGTGAAGTCAGTGGAAAATCCTATTTATTTTATTGGGATCAGGATCAGACCCAATATAGTTATTGTCTGGGTGGCTTCTCCTAAATAGGCATCTTTTGGTCTGCGCGTCTCTTGGGCAAGGATTTCACAGCAAGCGAGGCAGCTTTAGTTGTACTTCAGATTCATACTTCTCTGCTAGATTGCTGCAGCATTGCACTCTGATCTGAGTCCAGTGTCTCTGAGAATAGCTTTACACTCATTGCTTAACCAAAATGGAGAACCTGGGGGTGAGAATTTTCACTCTTACATTGCTGAGAAATCTAACTAAACTGGATTTCTAGTTATTAGAATGTGGTGGTCTCGTTTTAGGGCATCCCGTGTGCTGAATCACATTCCTTCCAGCTCCCTCTGGTTGTCAGTGGACAAGCCCAGCTTGACACTTTTCCATATCTTCCATTGACTTCCATCAGCAACACAACAAAGTACTCCTGCCCATACTGTCAGCCTGCTAATGTTAGTGGACCATCCAGATATCTAGAATCATGCAGGATAAGGTAAGTGTCAGAACCCTGTAGTCCTAACTTTTCCCAGGTTTGTGTGTGGCCTACTCCAGCCTACTTTACTGCACCTGCTGGTGATTCGCTTCACAGTTGTACAGCAGAATGGTCTAGCGACTCATATCACCATCCAGACAGTGGACAATAAATATGAATGTAATGTGAGAAGTTGGTGATGGAGAAAAGTTTCCCAAATGTGGCCTGGTTCCAAAGCCCCTGCAGCAGGTTCTGTTTGCACCCACTGCATTTTAAGGTAAGTGAAATTTCCTGAAGACTGGTGCATTTGCTTACTTCTCCTAGTCTCACTATTCATGCCTCCTTTAGTGATTCCCTCCATCTTTAGTGCTTATCGAGGGTCACAATCAGTCCTCAAAGACACCTTTAATTTTCTTTTAGTTGTTGGTTTTTTTTTTTAAAAGCAGCAGCTGTGGCAGTTGCCCATTTTAAGAGAAGAAGGGGAAGGCTGAGGGTACAAATCAGAGGAAACCAAAGAATCTTCAATATAGAGTGGAGATACCTCATTCAGCGGTCGTAATGTCATCATTACAGTGGATTGTTATTTGGGATAACCCTTGGTTAAGTCTTTCCAGGGTCCAACCAAATTAAACAATGTGCTGCTTCAGGCCTCCTCTTCCATCAGGAATGAAACATCCCCTTCCTTGTCCCACCCCCATAAAGGAACTACAGGTGAATACCCAGAACTTGTGATGCCAGATGCGATCCACAGTCTTTCCATCCCTCTTGTTCCTGTGGAACCATTCTCCCCACCCTTCCACCCACAATTTGGCAGGATGGAGATCAACAGAGATGCCTACTTAAAATCAAAGCACAGCAGATACTCATTAGCTGGCAAATGTCCAGTATTTAAGCTTGAGGGAGAAATTAAATATTTATCATAATGGAGGTGTCCACTGGCCATCCCTGTATATTCAACTTTTCTTGATAAACCTGAGTAGATATTACACTGTTTAATTCTTATAATCTTACTTTCCGTAATGTGGTTAATATTTCTACCATGTTTATGTAGTTTCAGCTGTAGGGAAACCCTTTTCTAGGGTCAGAGTACAATGCTTCAGTTTTCCAGCTGGAAGAACCTGAATTTAAAAACAAAATCTAAATATACACTGATGTGAACTGGGCAGGCCTAAACCAGCACTGATATCCCGATAAATGGATGTCTCTACTCAGAGAAACAAAATTACAGATATGGAAACTTAAAAAAACAGACTGTAGCTAAAGTATCACTTTGAATTTTAGGACTTTAAGCTGGAGGATGGGAACCCTCTGCTTGAGTTGAACTAATTTTTCATAAGAATGATTCACTATTTATTGTACGTTCATCATTATGGTAGATGGATATTTTTTGCACAGTTTTAAAACAGATGACCCTCAATTAACCTTTTCCCCACATCATGGATGTTTTTTAGGCTCAGCAGTTCTCTATCTTAATTTAAAGTCCACAAATATTGTATTGATGTTTCTGAGTGAGAATTAGAAGTGATGACAACTTGGGTTAGATTTCACCAACCTCTTTAAGTACCTGTAGATCTTTCCAGTTTACAATTAATAAATGCTGTAGAGAGAGAGTCTAACCATTACTAACAGATTGGGACTACCCAATATAATTCATTTCTTTATTGAGAGAAATTAATTCCAAAACATTTGCAAGTTATCATGCTGTTTACAAAGGTCACCTGTATCAACATGCTCTTTCCTAGTTTCCCTTGTAATAAACTCACTTAATGCCCCAATCCTGCTTCTGCAATTGGATCCATCTGGACATACCCTGTGCATGCATAGAGCCCCCACTGATTTACTAGAATTAATATCCTGGGAGTGGGTAAGACAGTAAGTATTTCTTCTCTGTTCTGGTCTTACTCAGGGCAGACTGTAAACTTATGCCCTTAACCTAAGTAAATGTACAAAGTTGCACAGGCAAAGGGTTGGCTGGGTTGAAGCCCCTTTGAAAATTTGGTCTCTATAAGGTGTCAGAAATCAGGGCCTGCAGCAGAACTTGTCTCAGGGCAACCTAATGAGTGCAGCTGGCCTGTGGTAGGCTGTCTAATTGGCTACACTGCCTGACTTGTTGGAAGAGTCAGCAGACCAGCTCTTAAGCCCAGCTGCAGTTCAGTGGCTGCTCAAAGCATTCACCCATGGCTGTGATAGCTTCTGCCTCACCTCACTCCAAGTAATTCAACTTTGACTCTTGGCTCTGATTCCTGACTCCAGCTTTGGCCTCTGACTGCTATTCCTGGCTACCGACTCCTGCTCAACCACTTGGTGTGACTGCCTACGCCCCGGTCTCTGACATCAGGAACATAGGCTTTCTGTTGGATTACATAATTTTTTTTACCTTCTATATCTGATCTTTAGTTCTGCTTAGTGTCCGTTCTGAAACCTTGTTTTTATCTAACAGCTGTTTCTCTGACAAATTGGTATTTTTGGTGTCTTCTATGTTCATTTCAGTGATCATATCCTTAACTCCTAACTTCATTGTGTTCATAACTTCCTATTTATTCCTTTCCATGTGTTATTAAAATACCAGACTTTTATCTCGCCCTCATCTCTCCAGAGTAGACAATATTAGGTTCAGTAGATTCTTCTGGGACACTATGCCAGGAACAGATAGGCTCAGGGATGCAGGAACCTAAATGAATCCTTGACTGTTTACATTCTTATCTCTTCCAAACAGCCTATGACTCCTGGAATCTTTTTCTGATTAAACATTTCAGTAACATTTTTGGAACCTGCTAGTGTCCCCATGCTCAATAATTTGTCTCAAGTTGGAGTTGTATCCTTTATTGTTTCCCATACAAAACTGAGTAGTGCATATATGCACTCTGTAGGCCAGGGGTAGGCAACCTATGGCACGGGTGCCGAAGGCGGCACGCGAGCTGATTTTCAGCGGCACTCACACTGCCCAGGTCCTGGCCACTGGTCCAGGGGGCTCTGCATTTCATTTAATTTTAAATGAAGCTTCTTAAACATTTTAAAAACTTTATTTACTTTACATACTACAATAGTTTAGTTATATATTATAGACTTATAGAAAGAGACCTTCTAAAAACGTTAAAATGTGTTACTGGCACGCGAAACCTTAAATTAGAGTGAATGAATGAAGACTCGGCACACCACTTCTGAAAGGTTGCTATCCCCTGTTGTAGGCAAACCAAGGCCTCAGTCCAGCCAGTGAGCTCTGCTTGTGGTTATTGCTGGTGTGTGTGCGTACGTGCATGCACACAGAAAAACTCATTGCAGGATAAGGGGCTAACAATGATTTAGAAGGGGGAGCTAGGGTGCATGGAAAAAAAAAATCATGCTACATTTTGCTGCTTTTTTTTTTTTAATAGTACATGGACATGCCCTGCTGTATGCACATGTGACAGTAGCATGCATATATCTGGAGCATTATATATTTAAACAATATGATCTAATGGACTAAGCACTGCACTAGAAGTCACAGCTCTAGCAGTCTGCTCCTGGTTCTGACAGATTATCAGACCCGGAGCAGGTCATTTAATTCCATTTTTGCAGGTCTGAGAAAATAAGACAGAAGTTAAGATACTAGTCTCAAAATTGTTTGTGCGATGTTTTGATGCAGTAAGGCACTTTTAAGTATTTATCTGTAAACCACCTTAAAACATGGGTGATGAATAAGTAATACTTTTTTGTGTCAAAAGGCGCTTATTCTCTCTGAGGGCTAAGCCCATAACAAGTTTGAGGCTTTAAAAAGAAGCTGCAATTTGTTATCCAAGAGCAAATATAGTCTGAAAAATTTTAAGTGATGTGAATCACTAATTTTTCATGCTTGAATACGTCAAACAGCTTGATAGATTTTTATCAAACATTCCACACCAAACAAGTCATACTTAGGCTGGAAATAAGCACAAGAAACTCAAGCCTAAGGGAATTTTTTTTTCCAAAAGTTGAAGTGCTGGTAAATAAGGGTTTATGATTAAAAAGTGTTTTTTCAACCATAACTGCATCACACGGTACAGTAATTGATTCAAGTTTAAGTACTTCAGTCATTTTTTGGAAGATAATTGAATATTCGCTTTGTGTTCCATGAAGTAATTGTTAATTATGAGAACATGGAAATTCTTAAAATTGGGAAGAGCCTACTAATAGAACATAAGATGCTTATGGTTTTATTTATTTCTCTTCTCTACTTTTCATGCTTATTTCCTAGCCCCGCACATGGTTTGCACTCTCTCCTTTCTCTATAAAGTTACCTAGTTCTAGCAGTTCTTTAACTTTTTTCCTGCCACAGCTCTTGCCATCTCTGGGCATTTGCTTGATCACCATGATTTCCTCTAAATTGTTTCTTATTGTTTTAAGATTTTAACTTCTAGTGAGAATTTTTAAATGCTGCTAAAAGAGAGGAAAAAACCTTACTGAAGTTATACAAAAATTACTTAAGCCTTTGCCTTTTATCAGTTTAATTTACTGCAGTACATCGTTTTCAAGGCCAGCTTTGTCCTTTTAAAAATAGGTGGACAGTAACTATTGTACCATATGGTAATGTTTCTCTGATTTTTTTTTTTTTAATTTTATTATTTTTATTTTAATATTCTGTTCCTTTTGTTTTTAGTCTAATATCTACTTTGCAGATGAACTTCAAGTACAACGTTTCAGAATTTTTGTGCAAAACTCTTAACTTCTCTCCTGATCAGTAAGTTTGAGTCTTATTTTAGTTTTAGTGCATGTTTGTCTTTCTGGGTTTTAGCAACCAGACTTCTCTCAAGTTTTTGTTTGCATAAGGCTTCTGTTGTTCAGTTATTTGACTCCTTTGAAAGACCTTGGCTGTTACAACAAAGTAATTAATTGACTCCCTTTGCAGTTATATCTGTGCAATAGCAGTTATCTTTCAAATCAGTGGCTGGATATAGTAGTGATCATGCTTAACTCAGGAGTTCTTTTTTCAGTATAGAAAGTGATTTTTTTCAAACATATAACATGTAAATGACAAATTAAGCTCTCTTGCTGTACTAATAGATAACTTTAATGTTGACTGCATTCACTTCAATCCTGCACAAACACACAGTGTTCAATAGAACTCTTACTGTGTTTAGGATTGGAATAAATTACAGGTCAGGATTGAGATGCATTGAAAAGAGCTGTATGAAGATGCTTTCACTTTGCTAGATATTACAGATATCTCTTAAGTTGATGGTGCTGTTTTATCATGAATTAATCCAGAGTATTTAAAGTAGAATAAGACATCATAGGCAGGTAATCCTGTATTGCTCACTTGGGCATGCCAAATGCATGTTTCCTATCTCATAAGTAAAGTCAGTGCTTCCAGATAAAGACTTCAGTAATTTTCTGTTGTAGTCTAGATAGACTGCAGGTTTTTTTCTTTACGTGGGGGAAAAGTGTTACAATTAAGCAATACTACATTTCCCCCCCCTCTTCACTCCTATCACAATGTTCACAAAACTCAGCAACAAAGACACAATTTAGCTTTCATGATGGTATTAGAATAGTGTCCCTACTTACGATGTTATTGATCTTACGGGTCAACAGTCGCAAAATGGTAGAGCATAGCCATTGATGAAAGTTAGAACATGCTGCCTACTCGTATTAAAAAAATAGAGCTGTTGTGGGGTAAGAAAAAATTAAATGTGTATCCAGCCTGAATTTTCACAAAGCTTTATATAACACTTACATATCATACTGGCGTGTAACTTTACTCAAAGGCAGACAGTTCAGTTTGTTCCAAACACCATGCCATTGATTCTTTTTTTTTTTTTTTAAAGTCAAACTCTCCCTTGAGATTGACCATTTTTTAATATGCTCTATAAATATTTTTAGTTGATGTTGAGTTTGATAACATTGGCTGGTTATGTAATGGGGGGAGACTGTCATGTTCAGGAATGATGACTGAAAGGAACTTGTGTGTGCTGGCTGTTTGAGATTTATCTCTGTGAGCTAAAAGAAAAAGGTATGGGGGGAGGGGGAGAGAAATGGCCCTCTTCTGATAGATGACATTGTAATAACCTTCATTTGTTTCTTGAGAAATAAGTGTTACAGTAGAACATTGTAATAAATGGTTCACTGCAACTTAATGCTCAGCAGCCTAATTACTCAAATACCATGTGCTTACCTCTGCATGAAATAACCCATTTCTTTCCAGTTTAAAATTGGAACTTTCGATTCTGGAGCAACCGAAGGAGCTTTTTGTTGTAAATGACCACTGGCTTTTTTTAACTCAAAAACAATGAAGGTCAGCATGGTATCCATAGAGACTGCATGTAGTTTCCTCATTAATCCTGGTTTACCCCTGAAACAGCTAGAGTCACGTACTACTAAAATACTAATTCTCAATTTCAGAAGGAGAGCTTTTTAATGTAAACTGAATGTGATTGGGTTTCAGTAACTGAGAGACCTTAAATGTGTCAGACACAAAGAACCTGAATGTGCAGAGAGTGGGTGCTTATGCTTATTTGGTGGGTGCTTATGCTTAGAGCCCTGTGTTTTTTGCAAATGCAAAATAATATGAAGTAAAACACAAAATGATTAAAATGACACAACAAAAAACTCACCTCACAATGACTGCTCCTGTCCTGCGGGGTTGGGCCCGGCTCCCTGCTACACGCATTTAAATCCTGCTCACAGGGTTGCAGCACTGCTTGGGTTTGTCCTGGCTGCTCTACTGTCACAATGGGATGGGAGTAGTGAGTGAGTGGTGCTGCAACCCTGTGTGGGACAGGAGTCACTGCTGAGAGATGCGTGTGGGATGGGCTTACTCTGCCCCCCTTCCCTCCCCTCGTCGCAGCACCTCTTTTCCCCTTGGGGGGCAACAATGAATGGAGAAAACCAAATAAGTTATTCCCAAAAAATAAAATGAAAAATTATAAAGAGAATTTCACGGGGCTCTACTTATGCTCCTTTTTTAGTCTGTATTTTGCTTGTTGGATTGTAGATCTATTTAGCTGTGTGACTGTCAATCATGCAGAATGAATATACACCAGGCTTGTAAAATACTTATCTTCAAAATTGTCTTCAGCAGGAGTATGTAATGTGAAGTATCTGAATTGGTTTTTATTGAGCACTGCTTCTAAAATGAAAACATGATTCTAGACTAAATGCTAGACTTAATTTCGTAGCTCAGAGTTAATAGATGGTAGGGCCCAATCATACTCCCACAAGTAAATGGCAAAACTCTCATTGAGTTTTACTGACTGTAGGATCTGGCCCGTCAGTCCTGATTCAACAATAGGTTGTGCATAGACAGACTCCTGCACCTGCATGGAACCCCATGGAAGTGCATTGGGCTCTGTGTGGGCACAGGAGTCTGCTTAGGTGCAGTGCGTTTAAGAGTCCGGCCTTAGTGACTAAGTAAAAATAGCACCTCCTTATTCAGTATAACTGCTCCCCATGTCCATTGTTTTTTACTTGCTTTGAAAACAGAATTGAATTTATACTCCTTATAGTACTGGGGAATTCTTAAAGCTGTGTCAGAGTTGGATTCAACACCCCATATCAACATTTTCAGTTAAGCTTTGACTGCACAATCTTGATTTTACAGGTGAAGATGTAAGAAGTAAAAGGACCCACTTGACCTTTCAAATCCCAGTTTCAGTTTGCAGGACAAGCAAATGAAAAAGTCTTGACTTAAACCGAGCTGGATGCTAAGGTTAAATAATACCAAAAGCATGTCTTTTTTTTTTTTTAATAATGCTCTTCTTAATACAGCCACTATTTAAGTTTTCAGTTCTATCATTTTATTTTATTTTTTGTACTTAATGTGATTAGGAAAATAGTGCAGGTGTTTAAAGGAAGTTGCATTCTTTGGAGAGCTCTGGGGAATGAAGGCATCATGAAGTGAACACTTTAAAGTACACTTTAAAAATACTTGTGAACTAAAGAATTTTTAAATTGCAGATTTTGCTCCATAACTTAAATTTCAGATGTTTATTTTAGATGATTGTGATCAACAGCTGTGCTTTCTCCACCTACATGAGCTTTCAGCAAATGAGGTGATGTGTGATGTTGTAATTGGTGGAGCAATAAATCAGTAGGGGTGCCATGCAATTCCATTTATAAACTATCTATTTTTTTCTTTTGAAGGTGATTCCCATTGTTGTGTACTATTACACAGTATAATACCGTATTGTAGTCTGTTGTTGTAAACATCCCCGACTGGAAGCTGTAAGAGAAATTCTAGCTTTCAGTCAGATGTTTGCTGCATCCGGCTATTCATGGACAACATCAGAAGGAAAAGGTTAGTTATAAATATATGTAGTGTTAAAACTAACTTGTATATGATTGTGACTTTTGTCAGAATACATGGAGGAAAGCATAAATCCTAGAAACAGTCTGTATTTAAGTGGCTTTTCCTATAAAGAATAAAAGTGACATTTATATTTTGAAAAATGCAGAAATTGCTGTCTTTCCCAGAGGCTATTTTAGGAATGTCCACTACCCACCCCAAATATAAGATAAATGTTGTCTTTGGAAAGTGCAGTGAATGTCTGGGTTCTTTTTATTGTCATTGAGTTCCTGCTCTTTTAACCTTCCATGAAGCCTGTTTGCCATCATGTCCGCCAGTTTGCATGAAAAAATCCTAAAATGTGAAGTCCATGGTTCTTAAAAAAAAAAAAAAAAAAAAAAATGAAATCCTTACCCCTCTCCAGCACCTTTATGCTGGTTAAAATGGCCAAAGTGGTATAAAGGGGTCCTAAAAGCCCTGATTCTGATGGAGAATTCTCTCGGTTCAGGCACTGTACACTTTCTGGAGAATCCAGTTTGAACTAGTATATGCAAGCCTCTCCAGGTGGTGGTACTTCTCTGGGGTGTTACAACCTGAGTGAATTTGCCTAATCAGCCCTCACTGTTTCCGGTTCTGGAGGATCTGTGGTCACCTTACCCTTTGGAATTATATACAGTCCCTGGCCTATAATGATACATAAACTTAATACAGTTAAAGATATTGCAGGAAATTGCCATATCTGTCAGAGGTGTCATTTGCAAAATTCCTAAAAAAAGGAGGGGACCAGCTTATTTGTGATAACTGGATAGAGATGAAACTCCTATCCATATCTGGAAAAGTGTTTTGCATTATCACTTTGAATACATGAAAACTGCTGTTGACAAAGTAGGGAAGAGCAAGCTGGATTTTGATCTGGTAGTTGGTGTTCAGACCATTTTTTCACCTTGAGAAGCTTCAGAGCACCAGCAGAAGATGTCTTTTTAACTTTGTTGATTTTATGAAAGCGTTTGATAGTGTCACATGGAAGCCTTTTGGAAGATCCTGAGACAGCAAAGATTTTTAATTTGATAAAAGCTTTGTATGAAGAGTCTACATGCTCCATCAGGAGAGAGTGGAGACACAATGATTTAAGATTGTTACTGGCATAGGACAAAGGTGGATGCTACCCCACTTCTCCATTGTCATAGACTTTGTGATGAGAAGAGCAATGGCTGCTGCTGAGCACTCTGGTATTGTTTGGGCAAGAGATAAGCTGGGAGACTTGGGTTTCTGCAGATGACATAGTCATACTACATACCAACTTGGATGGAATGAGAAGACTCTGTGAGCATAAAAGCAGAAGCTGCTGAAGTGGGACTTTGTAACAGTACATGGAAGACCAAGACCATGGAAACAGAAGAGAATGGTGTCAGTGCTGGTGAACGTGTGATTGATGGAGAAGAATACAAAGGAGCTGATGACTTTATTGTACTTCCAAGATCAATATGTGCTAATGGCCAAAGAAGTGAAGGCAAGGATTGGTAAAACCAGTGGATCATTTTCCCATTTGTCAAGCATCTGGAAGAGTAAAAAGCTACATCTGCACACTAAAGATTGTACAGCTGTTGTCCTGCCACCACTTTAATATGCATTGGAGGCATGGAATACAACAAGAAGCTCAATGCATTACACCATCGTTGTTTAAGAACCACTTGGGGAATTCATTGGAGTGATCGTGTAAACAACGTAGAAGTGTTGTTTGCATGGGTCAGCAGGCTGTGGACTCAATAATTAGACAGATGGCTATGGTGCTTTGGCCGTGTTATCAGGCTACCAGATGGCAGAAACACAAGGGATTCCACCTGGAGGAAAGAGAAGGCGTGAACACAAAAATGACCTATCTTAGGATAAGCGAAAGGATGCTGCTGTCAAGGAGATGGCTTACTATGGAGTCAAGCATCTTGCTCTGTCTGGATAGTCAGCAGTAGAGAAAAAATAGGTTGCCTCATATGCCACTAAGCACGGTAGATTCTAAGTAAGTCGAGGTGAAAGGTAGAAAGTCTTACATGACATGTATTTTGATATTAGAGAGACAAGGTGAATGAGGTAATCAATATTTAAATGTAAAGAACTCTCCTTTAAGCTTTTCCAAGCTTCCAGGTACCCTAACACATCAGCAAAATTCAGGCATCATTAAAATAACAATTTCAACAAACTCAGCTGTCCATCTATAAAAACTACTTTCCCACCTCTCCCATGGCTGTGGGAAGGAGGTAGTATTTTGGGTTCCTGGGTGATTCTCTCCTTTTTCTTCCATTTACTTATGTGGATTCCTGATTTGAAAGTGGGGGGGGGGGGGGGGGGCTTNACCTGATTCTGGTACTTCTGCTTTTGTACTAGAACAATTTTTTGGCTAAACTTCTTTAGCTCCCTGATATTTTTTATTTATTTCCTGACACTTAAGAGCAGATAATTCATCCCAATTTCTCTCATTTTTGATATTATGAGAGCATCGCTTTCCCTCCCCTCAGCCTCTTTAGGTGTTCATAATAGATCTCAGACCTGCATAATGTCATTAGACTCTGTCAGTATTACAGAGCTTGTATGACATTTTTTAGTCATTATAATAAAATTCATAATGGTTTATTCATTGGAGCAGCAAGGCCTATTGGGATCTCTTTTAGCAGTGTTGTGAAATCCAGATTGCAGGCATTGGAGAATTAATGATTTGCTAAAATGCACTTAGTGATTACATGTAGTAGACTGTCACATGGTTTTATTTCATTTCTGTTAGTTACTCACAGGTCTCTTGTATCTAGCCATTGGCATGAAACATGAACAATCTAATGAGTATACTAAATTGTTATTGATTAAATAGGCTTACTCATAGTACTTAATGTTTATTCAGAGCTTTACATCTTCAAAGTATTATGCAAACATAATTAATGAACTTCATTGTAATGATTTATTTAAATGAATAGGATCTGTCCAGCTTGGTAGCTTATATGGATATATTGAAAAATCTTTTGAAGTAATTCAAGAGTCTTGGTTTAAGAAAAATAAATAAAGGACACAGCGATAAGGTTGGCAATCAACTCCTTTGTTTGTTTTGTCTCTGAGTATTAAGAGTTTCAGAATAGTCCGTTACTTAATTTTGCTATAATATTTGGGCTTACTGAGGTGAGTTGAAGGCAGGGTCAGTCTTACTCTGCAACTACGCATTTTCTCCTAAGAGCCTTCATCATTTTTTATTTTTCTCTTGAACAAATCTTCTGTGGCCAATGGCATCTTAGTCTTTCCAAATTTGAGGGGTTAATGGTATTTTTGGTAATTTTAGTTGATATGACACTTGTTTAAAGAACTTTGTGAAATGTTTGTATGCATTAACAAATTTCATTGCAGCAAATACATCATACGAAACACATAGCTTGTTTTCAATCAGTCTTTAAGTACTTAACTTTAAAATATTTTTAATATAGTCTATAACAAATCTGGCCTGAAAAATTTCATGTTAAAGATGCACTGTGCCATATAAAGCATCAAAATCTGGTGTTTGGTCTTGTGAAGAACATTTAAAATACAAAATAATTTGTTTCCCCATTTGTTACCTGTATTTTTCTGACTGTTTAGAATAGTAACTGGAAATGCTGACAGGCCTCTCACTAGAGCACTGCTACTATGGATTTGGATAAGGGCAATATTTTTAACAACTGCACTACGAAACACATTTCCAGGGAGACTAGAGACCCCCCCAAACTCTGGCTATGTTGATCTGTGGAGGGGGGCCAAGCACTAGAAAGCTATGGGGCTTGAGAGGGTGGAGGACCTTGAGCAAGCTGAGGCTCGGGTGAGTGATATGGCTGGCCTGTGGTCCCAGTACATTTGATTACTTGCTTTGTTCACTGGATCTTGTTAGAATTTTGTGTGTGACCACAGCACATAATGCAAGCAGTAATCTGTGACTGCCTAATGTATAGTGTGCACTAAATTCAAGTAAGAGCTAGGGGAAGAGGCAGGGCAATAATAGTACAGCATTCCAGTGCAGAAACAGCTGGACCAACTGTTAATTCTAGATTATTGCAATGCACTCTCCATGGGGATACATTTTAAAACCATTTGAAGACTTAAGCTGGTGTGGAATGCTCATTGAGTGGGGCATCTCACTGGAAGTATACGACGTCCAGTGCTCCAGGATCTGCACTGGTTGCTAGTTGGTCTTCAGGTGGAGTTGGAGTTGTTGGTTATGACCTGTAAAGCCTTACATGGCCTGGGATCAGCCTATCCTAAGGGATTACTGCTCTCCCTGTGCTATACTGCCACTGCTGGAGTCAGCAAGAGTGCTTAAGCCGGATTCCCCCTTGTTTATAAAATAGAGGGGGTGGCTCACAGACTGTTCTCTAAGGCTGTGCAGCTTGCTCCTCTCTTCTCTCCCTCCTCCTAATCAGAAATAGCCAAACTTTGGTGTCTTGCTGGGCACACCACAAAAGACACCTGTTTGAGAGGGGGTTTGGAGAAGTCTGAGGGTATGCTTCGTGGATAATGAAAGAAGTAGCTGGCTGGCTGAGTTGCTGTGGAACTGATTGTTTTAATGCTGCCGAGACTTGATTTTATTGTATATAGTATATATTTAACTGCTAGGGAACCTAGAACCTTGGATTGGTGTGTCTATTTTCAGTCTAAAATAAATAAATCATGTGCTGAAAGAGTAGTGACATCAGTGCTCTCAGCTCCCATCCCCGCATGGACTTGTATCGGTTTCTCATTGCTGGACAGCTGAGTGAGTGAGGTATATGCAGAGGGAGAAAATTAAAAGAATATGAAATAGGGAGGAAGAAAACCACACAGGGTGTAGGGGGGAGAAAAGGAAGAATTGCATCAAAAAGGGAGATGTAATGAATGCGAGACCACTAATAGCAGAAGGAAATAAATTGGAATGAAGGAACAAGAGACCTGAAGAACACAGTAAGTTAATTTTTTTTATTAAATTTGGACACTACAGTGTGACAAATCCAAATGGATTCTATAGTGACAATGTTATCTTGTGTAGTCCATAAAATTCTTTTAGAATTCCCTTCAGTTTACCAAAACTGCTTATGTATGTACCTTGAAAGCTTGTATCACAACAGAAGTTGGTCCAATAAAATGGATTATCTCACCCACATTGTCTCTCTACTATGATGGGTCAGACATGGCTACCACAACACTGTGTATGTACATACCTGACAGAAACAATTCTGGTAAATTGAGTGAGGTTATGGGAGAACCTTGAGTTGCCCATAAAATGCTACCTAGGCCACTTCCAATTACCAGTCCAGGCCTGAGAGAGGGGGATTGTAACGTGGCAAAGAGGTCTGTCAGTTGGGACATAGAGTTAACTAGGCAGGTGTAGCTGAGCCAATTGTACCCCTTTTTGAGAGCTTTCATTCATTGTAGTCCCATAGTTTTTCTATATTTCTCACAAATATGGCATCCCCTTGTTTCAGTTTTTGAAAACTATATCAGAAATAATCATAAAACTGAGATTATAGAAAGCTATTGAGTATCTGTATGCTGATCGAGCTCAAAGGAACCTTGCTAGGTAAGTGTGGCAAGAGCATTCATCCCCAAGAGTTGTGAGGATCGCTTCTCCATTTCATGCTTGGACCCCTGTAGTCCAACGTGTGTGTGTGACTTAACATCCAGATGTCAAACATGTGCTTTCTAATTTCTTAAGGAGTAATAACCGTATTGGATGTGTATTCTGCATTCCTCCAAGATGTAGTTTACTTAATGTACTGAAGTATGTGCATCCAAAAGTGCAGTAGTGTAGCTTGACTGCCAATGTAGTATTCGTATTGTTACTGATTTTTAGTTCATGTAAACATCCTACACTCAGCTATAAAACATGGAACGGCTGGGAGGTGGATGTTTACTTCAACTGACTTGGAAAGGCAGCCTTCCTGAATAATCAAGTAACCTATTGGCAAGAAGAGACTATGCAGTGGTTTGATTCAATAATATTCAAATAAGTTCTTCTAAAGTAATGAAACCCATAAAAGTATTTGTCGTATAAAAGCCTTAGGATTGCAACTCAAATGTTATCTGCCTATATGGTTTGACATATACTAGTCAATTTTGGGGCAATAATTGCTGTTGTTTTGATGGTTTTTTTTTTTTTTTTTTTTTTAAACATGCAAATAAAATTGAAGAAATCTGCCTCTATTGTGTTTGGAAAATAGTTGTAACTGAATGTAGTTATTGTAAGGTAGATGAATATAGGTTTAAGTAATTTAAAATATTGCCATTGTTGTACATCTGGCCTGTGGGAGTATTCCTGTACTGTCTCTCTGAATTATTTATATACCTATTATTTATTTATTAAATACTTTGTGTGATAGTCTAAAGACTACAGCGAGGGTGGGTTCTGTTTGCACTGTTCAGAAACAAAAATGATGGTTCCTGTCCCAAAGAGCTTACAGTCTGAGAAAAGATGGCAAGACAAATAAGCGAGCTGGGAGTAGGGGAGACAGGTAACAAGTCTGATAGGGGGTGTGCAGTTCTAGGCCAGTTAGTAGTAGTAATCACAACTTGCCACTTACCCAATCATTGTCAGTTTCAAATATACAAGAAAAATGCAAATAAAAAAAGAAACTATTAGCTTCGTGATGAATTATTCAGATGTAACACATCCTTGTCAGCCTTTCCCCTCCCAACCCCACTCCATAGAAACCTACATTTGATGGCAGTCGGTGAAATGTCTTTGGGTTTGAATGGAAAGAGCAAGTGACTTCAGTTTCTTAAAATACAGGTTGTCCTCGGACGAACGACGCAATTTATTCCTCAGAATTGCGTTGTAAGTCGAAACTGCTTTTCCCATAGGAATCAATGGTATGAAAGGGGGATTGGTTCCTGAACCAAGGCTTGATGCACTATTTTCACTACAATAACCCAGTTTTTTGTACTAAATGAATTATAGATGACTAATTTGCAACATCAATGTATTTACTGTACACTGTATTTTGTAAACCGCATTCAAATAAACTTATAAACTCACATATGCTGCTCAGAATACTGGCAACACAGGCTCCGAAAGCCAGTGAGAACGGCACACATGCTGAGCCTCAGCCAATCACTGTTCAAGCTTTCTAATTGCTGAGCCCGGGCTCAGCCAATCAAAAGTGGCAACCCTACTCGGCAACACGCTACCCTGCTGCCTCAAAGCCAATCAGAAGCGACCCCTTACAGCGCCATACCAGTATAACACAACCAGGAAGTTATTTCAAGCAAACTTTATGCAAATTGAGCGTCGTGAGGGCGAAACGGGCAGTCAATTTAAAAGCTTCATAAATGGCATCCAACATAAGTCGGGTGTTGTAAGTCCAAGGACTCCCTGTAATTAATACTTGGCATCATGGCAAGCCTTTTGGAAACCGATGACTGTTACTAAAAGTTGATTTGAAATATAGTTTCATAATTCAGCATTGGGAGAATGAGAGCAAGATATAACCATTTAAGAAGGAAAAAAATTAATAGGTATAAAATATTTTGAAGATGTTCATACTGAGGGGGTGGGACTGTTGTAATGTATAGGTAAGTTTTTCCTAAAATGACACACATGAAATACTAACATTTAAAACTTATATGCAACTAATACAGTGGTTCCTGTACTGTATACAAATACTTTGTGCAAGGATCACTGTTACATTTTTAGAAAGCTGTTAGGAGCCACCAACAACTTGTCACCCTAACAAACTTTCCACTATTTTATTTACTTGTTTATACATACACAATATCTGTGTGATTTGTGTAACATGCCTTTATTGCTGAGGTATACATTATCTCAGGGGATAGAGCATTCATTTAACTTTAATTTAAAAACCTCAATCTTTTAGGAAAGATCCATGACTAGGGCTCGTAGGTGCTACAGTGATACAAATAAATAAATTAACAGGAAAGTTTTATAACATAACATTTTTCTTCCATCACTATGAACCAGAAATAAGCAGGGCTACACAACAGGAAGAAAGTGTAAAGAGAAGTTTATCTGATTCTTCTTGGAACTATATACACACTTTGAAGAGTCATAGTAAACACTTGCATTTGTTTAGATTCTCATAATCTCCAGTTTGCTTCCAAACTGGTTTGTTTAAAAAAACAACAACCCAGAAAAGCCTTTGTACACATTTGCTGAAAACACTTGAATGTATTTTGTGCATGGGTTCACTGTGCGCGTGCGCAAAAATAAACTAACAAATACCTTATTTAATATATAAATTCTGGCTTTTCCGTAGTTTATATTTGAATTGTGTGTGCATTGACTACAGAAAACAAAGCAAACAAGTTTTCTAAATATATGGTAAACTAGTGAAATATCAAGAAGGCATATGAACTTTTGTTTGATGTCATGTTTGTTATTTTAGCACATAGGACCCCTAGTCATGGAACAGAACCCCATTGTGCTTAGCACTTTACAGACACAGAACAAAAGACAGTCCCTGCCCCCAAAGAGTTTGCTTGTGTTACCAAAAAGTGAACAGTTTTCCTTTGCCTATCTATAGAATCATAGAAATGCAGGTCTTCCAGGGACGTCAAGAAGTCATCTAGTCCAGACCCCTCCTTCCTCCTACACTGATGTAGGATTAAGTATACCTAGACCTCATATATGTACTATGCATAATACATATATTGTGAACTAGTTTTCTTACGTGCAAGTCATAAAAGCTGTCTCAAAAAAGACTTTAATTCATTACATATTTTCCTTACTGAAGCATAACTACATACTTAGATTAGATGTGTATATCTAGAAATCTATGGAAATAAATATTGTCAAATATTGTCATTCTTGAGCAAGCTAGTGTCTCTCTAGCTGTGTTTCTGCTACTGTCTGTTTAAAAGAGCCGCCCTTGTGGTAGCTCTCAGTGTCAGAGATTACACCATTTTGCTGAGTTGCTAATGTATCTTTGGCACCCCCAATTTTTTCCTGTGTTAGAAATGTCCTCCAAAGGCTGCAACACTCTGAAAACTCCAGCAAATGGGCTGGGTGATACAGAGGTGACTCGAGGTGTTGGGGTTGCTTATGCCTATCACATTGTTCCTTTGCTGGTTCTACAGAGATGCCTGCTCTTGAAATACCTTGTTATCAAAACTCCTGCTCTGTTTCTGTTGTATATGAGGGGATGCTGTCACTACACACTCAACGTCCTGGGTGCTTGTTGGCTTTGTTACCCAGACAAGGAACTGTCATGACTCTTGGTGTGTGTTGGTTTTGATGGGATATTTCAAAATTGTCAGGGTGTTAAATTGTGGTTTTGTCAATGTTAACAGAATTCCTGTGTTAACACTTAAATGTGGGGTGGGGGGAGTGATACTTTTCAGTAAATATTTGGCGATCACATTAATTTCACAATATTTGCTTCACAAGTCTTTAATTGTGCTTTTCATAGCACATTAATTGAAACAAATTTCTAATCGGTGTGAAGGGGCTTAAACTGCTGCATTTACATGCAGTCCAGGGTCACTAAAAGGTGCTGGAGAGGGAGATATGCTTATTCAGAGCAGCATTGTTAAGTCTGTTGTCTAAGGTTCTGATTTAAAAAAAAATCCTTATTCAAAGCAGCACATAAGTGCCATTGACTTAAGTGGTACTTAAGTACATGTTCAAGTGCTGTCTTGAATAGGGATCATTTTCTGAGTTAGGGTCCTTAGACAATAGGCAGCAATTAACTTGAAAATGTAGTTAGTTTAAGTGATGCTGTTTTGTCAGGAAACCCCTGTTGGGTTGGCAGTAAGGTAAGGGGATGAGCCACTTGATAAATGACCAGAACCAGGTGTCCGAGGCCATGTGACCATTTTAGTGGCAGGCTAAACATGTTCTCTAATGTGTTGGAGAAGAGGATTTAATGGAGAAATGGGCACTGCCTCTGATGATGATCTCACTTAACTGTTTTTTGCTAGCATTTCAAATCTAAAAATACTCTGAATTGTAAACTTTGTCGCTGCTCTCTCTGCCAAAAACCCTGTTTTGAGTACAATAAAATCATCTAAGAATACAGTATTTGTTGTCTCATTCACCCACCCCTTCATCCAGATTTTTTTTAAACCACTTTTCACATTTACTGGTGGATGTTTGTTCTACTTGCTTACAATGGTGTACTTAAAACTTAAATAATAAAGGATCAAAATCTGGACTTGTGCATGCATTCTCCATTGATTTGTGTGTTGTACATATTTTGGGTCTTTAAAATCTAAAAACACATAGATGATCATGTCTCTTTAGCACACTAGTTATTCACTATTTCCTTTAGGGTCCACATTGTGCTTCATTCTTTCCACACAGAAAAGAAGGCACACAAAGAGCTCACAAAATAAAGATGAGTAAATAATGGGAAGGGATACAAAACACACGATTAAGCTTGTTGCTGTCAGTCAAGTTTTACATAAGCATCATGGCATAGGTGGGTTTTCAGTCATATTGGTTTTAAAATTGATCAAAGCTCTTCAGCCAGAATGGTCTGGATATTGTGAGAAAACAGCACAGTGTAAGCTTGTTTTCAAAAGCACAACTTGGAAAAACACAACGTTAATCTTTATTTTTTTTAATAGTTTTTCCTACAAAAATACTTGCATCATTGCCTTTTATGCATAATAAAAACCCAAGGTCTCTTTAAATAGCAACGCTTTTTGTGTTTAGTTCTGTGGTGTTTTTGTTTAAACCAAGGGCCTGGCTAACACTACTTTAAAACTCTTAACTTTTCCACGTGATTCTAAACTTGTTCCACTGTACCAGCAGTCTGCATGAATTGTCTTCAGGGCTATACCAGTCCTGGACTTCAACTGTTGTTGAAAAGGCTTTTTAAAAAGCAGTGTAAAGGCACAAAATGCGCTCCTAGTGCTGCTGCTGCTAAAGTTGGTGACTAAGTTCTTTCTTGCAGTATCAGATTGTACTACATGCTTCTCAAGCAGTTGAAGATTGTCAGTGGTCGATATTCTGCCTGTACCTCATATTATGGTTTGTATAGGAATAGGTATCCTAGGCTGGTTCAAAATCTGTAATGTGTCTGAGGGATGAAATGAGTTTCCGTATAAAATTTTCTTACAGAAGTCATTGCTGGTAAAATAATAAATCATATGGTTTTTACAAACTCTAGCAACTCCTATTTATTAAAAAATGCTGAGACGAATACTGTCATTTGACTAATTGACAATATTTTGCCTTTTTTTTTTTTTTTTTTTTTTTTTTTTTTTTTTTTTTTTTTTTANTGAACGCTTGTTTAAAAACACGCTTCAGTGGCAGAGCTAGGAAATAGTCAGAGAGAACATATTTAACTGTGGTGTTGGGTCACAGATGGAGTGGGCAGCTCCTTGCTTGATTGAGCCCACAGTAAGAACATTATCAAAGGAGAGCTTAAATTTAGGCTCCTAAATGGGTTGAATTTCAGAAGTCGTCGTTTACTTCAGTGGAATCCTGCAGGTGCTCAGAAACTGAAAGTCAGACAACTTATTTAAGTGACTAAAGTTAGGCACTTTTTTCAAATTTTGTTGCTTTCAGTGATGTGAGCTAAACTGTAAGAAGACACTTTACTTCTGGAATAAGTGTCCACATTGGGAGTTACACAGATATAGTTATGCTGGTATATTTTTCCATGTAGACAAGCCTTTGGGCACTATCCTAGTTTGAAATTTTTAATTTATAGTTGCACAATCACTGGCAGAGACATTATCAGAAATCTCCCCCCCCCCTCCCCTTGATTCCAGTTCTCACACCACTTTGCAAAGTTAGAACTTTTACAAGTAATGTATAAAGGTGACCTACAGTGTGCAGAAATGGAGAAAAATACAAATCGCCAATTTTAAAAGCTTAGAATTAATTCAAAGATCTATAGAAAGGCCCATATTGACCCTTGTGCAGAGCGTGAACAATGTCAGCAGTAAATCTTAAATCTATGAGATGCACAACATAATGCACAGGTGATGTTAATTTAGTGAGAAGTATTAAAGGAGGATTGATGCCATGTCATTAACGAAACTCATGGATTTGAATTGCAGCAGTACCTTGTTTTCACAAGTAAGTTTTCTGTATAAAATTACCTTAATTGTATAGCATTTTAAAAGACTGCAAAGACACTTATTGAAGGAGAGCCAATAAAACATGTAATTTGAATCTGAAGGGGAAAAGGCAACACTAACAATTATAACCTGAGGATGCTTTACTTGACTTTTTACTGATGTAGAGTGTTACTAGCTCCAACACCTCTCTGAACAGCATTGAGAGTAATGAGTGATTAAAGTGCCCTGTCAAGGTATCTTTTCATCACCTTATATTCACTGCTTAGTGCTAGATATCATGCAGAATTTTTTTATAAATTCTGAGATGGATTTTTAGCCCCTTAGAGTAATAAAATCATTACTTCCATCCTCCCCACTTGCATACTGCTTTGATGTAAAATGCTTTTTAAATTTGTTTATTTAATTGTAGCATTGAAGTATTTTGCTTTAAGGAAAAGAATCCAGCACAAGAAAAAAGTAGTGCACGAACTTTTCATGCAGAATGGAGGAAATGTAGTTCTGTCAGTTTGGATCAATCAACCTTTGATAGCATCTTTTTTATCAGAGAAATAACTTCCTGTAAGCAATGTTTGTCTTAGAAATTGACCAGTTTAAGAAAGTAAAAAAAGTATATTTCAATTCTTTAGGAAGATAAGGCTCATTTAAAACTGCAAAAAAAAAAAGGGGGGGGGAGGGCTGACAGTGAAGTGAACTCTGTCTGCAGTTAACATTGTGGAAAACTATGCTAAGAATTTCAAAGATAGATGTGCAATCATTGAGCCCAGTGCATTTTATAAGACCCAAGATCTAGATAATTGTTCACTAAATCTCTCTAATTTCTGAATAAAACACTAGTTTCAGATTTGAAACACTATCTACCAATCAGTGGGAAAATAACTTTTTGTATCTTCTTTGTCTGATAGGAAATACCCAGCATTTATTACCGTAATTAATTTGTAAAAAGGAATTGATTCCGTTCTTCAGTTTGACTTCATTTACGCCTTTAAATAATGGCAGTGGGGCAAGTTACATAGCGTTAAGTGGGATTTCCTAAAAACAAGATCAGCTCGCTACTCTTTCCCTCCCTTCCCTGTCATCCCCCCCTCGACCCCTCTCTTTTCAGGGTATAACAGAGTTCTTAAGAAGCTTCACTTTTGGTGAAAAATCCATTAAATGCTATCGCTGGCTGCTTTGTAAACAAAATTGATGTCAAGTGACAAAGTGCTTATACTGTCCTTTTTGCTGTATTTAAAAAAAAATGACAGTCCTTATCTTGTAGAGCTTGCTATGTGACAGAAAGAGGCGCTGGATTGTAACAGGAGGGAGCATTTAGGGAAAGTTAGATACGTGACTACCTTAATTTTGATGTAATCTGTTATGTTTCAGAGAATTGATGTTTTGCCTTCTTTGTGTATTTGTTTCATTTCCTTATTACCACCCCCCCACACACACACTTACTGTAGTAGATACAATCTTGCAAGCCGACCCATTTCTTCTGTCTTGCACAATATTTATCACAAGGTTTCTTAGTTCCATTTGTGCTAAGCAGAAATATGACTTAATAGAAGCAGAAATTAGTCAAAATTAAAACCTTGAAAAATTAGATTTAAAAATAAATTTTGGAGTAGATGTGCAATCTACATTTAAAATTCTAAAAATACAAAGGTGATGTATTACAAAAGCTGAGACCTGCACTCTTATGTGACTGAGTAGCTCTTCAGTCTGACAACTCTCCCCTTTACTAATTTGTACTTTATAATCCAGAGCTCCCACTTTGGGTATTGTATCTGTCTATGGTAGATAATTACATAGGGCCAATCACCATAGCAACTAGATGTTAAAGCTATACATTTTAGAAAGTCAAAGTAGTTGATCTTCAGTCTTTACCTCTGTCACACAAATCTGGAATGTGGCCCCTGTTCCTCTGCAAAAAAACAAAAAACGCTGGCCTGTTTGGTATCTGCTGTTAGCCGTTACTTTTGGAGAATAAAGTGGCTTATTTTCAAGTTTTGGACCTTTGAACCTTCCAGAGAGGCATGATGTCTAATTCACATGGGTGTGCGTTTTGAAGTCCCACCATCAAAGGACGAATCCAGCATTAACTCCCATTGACCTCACTGAGAACTGTCCATGAGCAGGGACTGCAGCACTGTGTCCATTAGGGCTGATCATGCATCAGGTGAAGCTGGAGTTTTTCTGTTTGCTTGAATGAGAGCAGTATTGGATGCAGAGTTGATATTTTCATTAAACCTGTGTATTTAAATTATTTTTTGAATGACATACAGAACTCACACCACTGTTTACAATAAACCTCTCTAGAGGAAATGAGTGATATTTTACAAATCCTTACCGTTAAGCACAAATGTAGTTTTCAGAAAGCTGAACAATTAGCTTCAGCTCTATCTATGAGCGCTGCCTTATTAGTCTCCTCTGCTCTTAGATAAACAAAACATAGTTGAGGTTAAAATTCTTTGAGTTTTATATAGCAAAGTTTGGGAAGACTTAAATGAATGCAGTAGTGGTGTGGTATAAATGGTGATTCTGAAACTTTACTGGGATGTCCCCTCAATGAAAAGGTTGGGGGTTGTGACCACCTTACATCTGTTCAAGAGCCCCATACACCTGCAATCTCCAGCTTCAGAACTATCCCACACCTGGGGAGAAGCATTCTGAGCAAGGCAATTCTGATCAGTGACATTTAGGAAGGGCAGCAGAGCTTCATTCAACTAAGGAGGTTCTTTTGTTTGAGCTTAAATATGCACTTCACAATTGCCATGGGAAAGTCAACGAATCACTGTTGAAGAGGAGCAGCCAATGTTGAGTCTCTCTCTCCATTTGAAGAGGTGTGCAATGGTATGCTTATGTGATTAAAGATCACAACTTTTCAGCCTTATCAATTTTTTTTTCCTGTTCCACTGGACTCCTTTTTTCTGCCAAAGCTTCCCTGTGACTAAATGGTTTGTGGTGTGATAGACTACATTGTAGTAAGAATGCTGCTGTGTGTTTCCTGTGAAAGGTTGGATGCCATCAGTTGCAAATAAACAGTGATGCCAATCAAATCCAGCTGTAAGAACTGATTGATGGACAGCATAAAAGATTCCCCCTCCCCCCCAATCGTGTCCTGTCAGTGGACAGCAAAACAAGTTCTCATGTTCCCACTCATACTGAACAAATGTTAAAAGTTGGGCAGAAACACAGCTGTACTTTTATCCAGGTGCATTGAGAAATACTGGCTCTTGCAAACTCTTCTAAACAGCTGTTACTCAATGTTGGCAGCCATATCATGGATTTGTCAGCTGCCCACAACATCAGTGCGCAAACCTACTCTTAATTGAGTGGCAGCAGCAGATCCCAACTTAACAATAACGACATCCGAGACACGAGATGCAATAAATGTTTCCATAATGAGATGAGACTTGTCAGCTTTCACTATTCAGAATGATCCGAAGTCCTGATGTTCAAAGGTTTTCATGTTTATAGCATTGCCACTTAGTAAAACATTTTGAGTTTGTGAACCCATAAGCTTTCACTCGAGTTCAGGGGCATTCATTTGTAAAGATGGATACTTGCTGTCCAAATGACTTGGTTGTCTGTCCTCCTAATGTACATCCAGAATCCTCTGCCAGCTACTGTGACAGTTCTTCAGAATCACTGCATAGCTGACGCTCATTCTGGTGCATGCTTTTGTCTGAGACCCTTGAAAGGAAAGTCAAGCTGCAAACAGTGGATCCACAGAAGGGAAAAAAATAAGAATGGAAATGGGGTCATGACCGTTCTGCTGCTCGTCTCTGTAGATCAGTACAGGGAGAATGCTCTGTACTCCAGTTAGCTTCCCCTTGGCAGCAAAGCTGGAGAGCAAGAAGCAGCTGTAGGCTGATCCGTAGTAGGGAGACAAGATGTTGGGCACCTGCCTACAGCAAAATGGCAAATCCTGTGACGGTGGAAAATGCAAAATTCTTTGAGTTTCTATGTATGTAGCTCCCACTCCAAGTACATATGCAACCTCTGCAAAGGAGTCCTGAAAGTTTTCTCTAGCAGTGTAGGGTTGCACATGCACACTGCACGCCCTCATGCTCCTAAAACATAAAGGGTGGTGCAACCCCTCCCATGCCTCCATTCTTTCTGATTGCCCTTGAGCAGAAATGTAAACAAGTGAGTGTCTCACCTACATATCTAACTTAGGATAGTTTCTGTAAATATTAGTATCTAGTTCTTTCAATATTTTTGTGTTTTAATCCGTTTGGTGCAAAAACAAAAAAAAGTTCCTGTATAGACATTTTATTTACTTAGATGCCTGTTACTGGGACTATTCTGTTATGTCAGAGCCTTGTTCCTCAGTTTTTAAATCTTGTCTCTCATGTGGGTCTGCGATTCCCCTCAAGGACAGACATGAGAAGTGTAATATTGTTTAGGAGAGAGCCATATTCCCTCTAAAAGTGTGATATTTGCAAGACTTTCAAGAAATGCACTCAAAAGGAAAGAGTCTAGACTTAAGATTTTCCTTATGGAAAAAGCTGTGAGACTTGCCTCAGACTCAGAGCTTGAGAGGGCAGGACAGATCAGCCCCCTTGGAGCCAAGCCCCAGTGAATGTTCTGGAGACTAGGTAAGTCAGCCTGTGATCCAGAAGCTCAAAAAGACATAAGTCCTTTAAAGACATGGATCCCGAGCTGAAGGTACCATTGGAACAGTCAGATACTGCTGCTGTCTGAGGGAGAAAAGAACATTACAACCTCCCCCCCCCTCCCCCCAGCTTCTTGGCACCAGTTGGTGTCCTCAGTGATGCACAAAAGAACTCTGGGCAACAAACTCTGAAGGACGGTAAGGTAGCACTGTACCAGTTGGCACCAAAAGTACAGCACCAAAGTCTCAACCTTCAGCACTGGCAGCTTCATTGACATTGGTGTATCCTCTGACTCAGGTGGCACCTACAATGCTGTCAGCATCATTGTAGTCTACTCTTCCATTTCCATCCCCTTCCCCCTGCATCCAGATTGCTGGCTCTGAAAGCATCAACTTATTCTCAGTCTACACTGACAAGCATCTTGTTTTCTCCTCTCATGAGGAGATTACTGTAACCCCAGAGCTGGAATCACCCCTGTTGGATGCATCTCTTCCTTTCTTAATCTTTTGTGTTAGAACATGGACCTAGGGTTCCAGTGATGAAAATCTCACTTTGCTATTCTGTTAACGATCAGGAAAATCCTGCTATGTTCAAGCAAGTGATTGCCCCTCCTGGGACACTCGCCCTTCTCCTCATTGGAGGAATTTTCATCATCTTCACCTGTCTCAAGCAAGAAACCATCTCCAGCACACACATAACCCTTGCCCTCCTCCCCTTTTCCAGGGAGAGTAGCCAGCATAACCGCTCATCTCATACCACCTTTAGAGGTCCACCTCAGGATTCCTCTTTTCCTTCTGAGATGCTAGCACCCTGGTCCTCAGTGTTTCACCCTTATGGCTACCAAGCCTGGCCATACTGGACCCCCTTGGTCTCACCATCCAGGGCATCAGTTTCCTCCTCCATTGAGATCTGGGTGTAGATCTTCTCAGAGATCCTTCAGAGCCTGCCCACACTCCTCTAAAACAGACAAACTCAGAGATTCAGCAACCACTGATGGAAGAGATGAAGAAATTACATCAGTAGGAATCTCTTTCTCTCCCCCCCTCCCCAAACCCATCTCCCAAATGCTTTTCATTTTTCTCTCCAGAGGAGGCCATGATGTTATTGGTACCTACAACTATAGATGAAAAGGCTTTTCAAGAGCTTTTAAGAAAGATGGTGGAAACACTAGAAATTCCTCTTGAATAGGCAGGAAAAGTCAAACATAAAAAAAGCCGTACCGGGTCAGACCAAAGGTCCATCTAGCCCAGTATCTGTCTACCGACAGTGGCCAATACCAGGTGCCCCAGAGGGAGTGAACCTAACAGGCAATGATCAAGTGATCTCTCTCCTGCCATCCATCTCCATCCTCTGACGAACAGAGGCTAGGGACACCATTCTTACCCATCCTGGCTAATAGCCATTTATGGACTTAGCCACCATGAATTTATCCAGTCCCCTTTTAAACATTGTTATAGTCCTAGCCTTCACAACCTCCTCAGGTAAGGAGTTCCACAAGTTGACTGTGCGCTGCGTGAAGAAGAACTTCCTTTTATTTGTTTTAAACCTGCTGCCTATTAATTTCATTTGGTGACCCCTAGTTCTTGTATTATGGGAATAAGTAAATAACTTTTCCTTATCCACTTTCTCAACATCACTCATGATTTTATATACCTCTATCATGTCCCCCCTTAGTCTTCTCTTTTCCAAGCCGAAGAGTCCCAGCCTCTCTAATCTCTCCTCGTATGGGACCCTCTCTAAACCCCTAATCATTTTAGTTGCCCTTTTCTGAACCTTTTCTAGTGCTAGAATATCCTTTTTGAGGTGAGGAGACCACATCTGTACACAGTATTCGAGATGTGGGCGTACCATGGATTTATATAAGGGCAATAATATATTCTCTGTCTTATTCTCTATCCCCTTTTTAATGATTCCTAACATCCTGTTTGCTTTTTTGACCGCCTCTGCACACTGCGTGGACATCTTTAGAGAACTATCCACAATGACGCCAAGATCTTTTTCCTGACTCGTTGTAGCTAAATTAGCCCCCATCATGTTGTATGTATAGTTGGGGTTATTTTTTCCAATGTGCATTACTTTACATTTATCCACATTAAATTTCATTTGCCATTTTGTTGCCCAATCACTTAGTTTTGTGAGATCTTTTTGAAGTTCTTCACAATCTGCTTTGGTCTTAACTATCTTGAGTAGTTTAGTATCATCTGCAAACTTTGCCACCTCACTGTTTACCCCTTTCTCCAGATCATTTATGAATAAATTGAATAGGATTGGTCCTAGGACTGACCCTTGGGGAACACCACTAGTTACCTCTCTCCATTCTGAGAATTTACCATTAATTCCTACCCTTTGTTCCCTGTCCTTTAACCAGTTCTCAATCCATGAAAGGACCTTCCCTTTTATCCCATGACAGCTTAATTTACGTAGGAGCCTTTGGTGAGGGACCTTGTCAAAGGCTTTCTGGAAATCTAAGTACACTATGTCCACCGGATCCCCCTTGTCCACATGTTTGTTGACCCCTTCAAAGAACTCTAATAGATTAGTAAGACACGATTTCCCTTTACAGAAACCATGTTGACTCTTGCTCAAGAGTTTATGTTTTTCTATGTGTCTGACAATTTTATTCTTTACTATTGTTTCAACTAATTTGCCCGGTACCGACGTTAGACTTACCGGTCTGTAATTGCCGGGATCACCCCTAGAGCCCTTTTTAAATATTGGCGTTACATTAGCTAACTTCCAGTCATTGGGTACCGAAGCCGATTTAAAGGACAGGTTACAAACCTTAGTTAATAGTTCCGCAACTTCACATTTGAGTTCTTTCAGAACTCTTGGGTGAATGCCATCTGGTCCCGGTGACTTGTTAATGTTGAGTTTATCAATTAATTCCAAAACCTCCTCTAGTGACACTTCAATCTGTGACAGTTCCTCAGATTTGTCACCTACAAAAGCCAGCTCAGGTTGGGGAATCTCCCTAACATCCTCAGCCGTGAAGACTGAAGCAAAGAATCCATTTAGTTTCTCCGCCATGACTTTATCATCTTTAAGCGCTCCTTTTGTATTTTGATCATCAAGGGGCCCCACTGGTTGTTTAGCAGGCTTCCTGCTTCTGATGTACTTAAAAAACATTTTGTTATTACCTTTGGAGTTTTTGGCTAGCCGTTCTTCAAACTCCTCTTTGGCTTTTCTTATTACACTCTTGCACTTAAGTTGGCAGTGTTTGTGCTCCTTCCTATTTGCCTCACTAGGATTTGACTTCCACTTTTTAAAGGAAGTCTTTTTATCTCTCACTGCTTCTTTTACACGGTTGTTAAGCCACGGTGGCTCTTTTTTAGTTCTTTTACTGTTTTTCTTAATTTGGGGTATACATTGAAGTTGGGCCTCTATTATGGTGTCTTTAAAACTTTTTGACATTTTACAACCAGCTACTCAAAACAGAGTGGCCCTAACCTTTGATGAATGTATCATTGAACCTGCAAAGGACTTGTAGGCAACATCTAAGCAATCTCCAAACAATAGCAAATATTACCTCAAGGATTTTAATTATTCTATACCAGGGGTAGGCAACCTTTCAGAAGTGGGGTGCCGAGTCTTCATTTATTCACTTTAAGTTAAGGTTTCGTCTGCCAGTAATACATTTTAACGTTTTTTAGAAGGTCTCTCTCTATAAGTCTATATTATATAACTAAACTATTGTTGTATGTAAAGTAAACAAGGTTTTCAAAATGTTTAAGAAGCTTCATTTAAAATTAAATTAAAATGCTGACATTAAGCTGCCAGCCTGGGGTTCTGTCCACCTAGGCCTGCAGGGGGTTGAGCGTGGCCTGCGGCCGGGACGCCGGCTGGCAGGGGGCTGGCAGCTGGGACCCCAGACCTGGGGGGGAGGGGGGGCAGGGATGAGGGCTATGGGGGTGCAGGGCAGAAGGCTGGACGTGTGGGGGGGGTCAGGGCAGAGGGCTGGGTATGTGTGTGGGGATTCAGGGGTCAGGGCAGGGGGCTGGGGGGGGGGCGGTGCAGGGCGGAGGGCGGGGGGGGGGGGGGGGGGCGGGGGGAGGGGGGGGGGGGGGGGGGGGGCGGGGGGGGGGGGGGGGGGGGGGGGGGGGGGCCGGGGGGCGGGGGGGGGGGGGGGGGGAGGGGTGGGGGGGGGGGGGGTGCGGGGCAGAGGGGGGGGGGTGGGGGGGGGGTCAGGGCAGAGGGCTGGGTATGTGTGTGGGGATTCAGGGGTCAGGGCAGAGGGCTGGGGGGGTGGAGGTGCAGGGCAGAAGGCTGGGGTGTGGGGGAGTTCAGGGGTCAGGGCTGGGGGTGTGGGGGGGTGCAGGGCAGAGGACTGGGGGGGTGCAGGGCAGAAGGCTGGGTGTGTGGGGGATGCAGGGCGAGGGCTGGGGGTGTGTGGAGGTGCAGGGCAGAAGGCTGGGGGTGTGGGGGGGTTCAGGGCAGAGGGCTGGGGGTGTGGGGGTGCAGGGCAGAAGGGTGGGGGTGGGGGGGTTCAGGGGTGAGGGCAGAGGGCTGGGGTGCTCCCAGCCCCATGCCCTGAGCGGCTCATGGCAGGGGGCTGGAAGGGATATGCCGTGTTCCACCCCCTTCCCCAAGGCCCTGTCCCTACCTCTTCTCTGTCTCCTCTACGGAGCAGCGAGCAAGCTGCGGCTCGGCTCCGCCCCCTTCCCCGGCGATCAGCTGATCGTTGGGAGGGAGGGGCAGGAAAGCACCACGCTGGGGGAAGAAGCAGGGGAGGGGGAGCTTGGCTGCCGCAGGACCAAGCTTCTGTCTCCTGCCCCCGCAGGGGAGAGTGGTGGGTGGGGGGCTGAGTGGGGCTGGGACTGCGGCAGGCAGCGGCGTGCCACCCAAAATCGGCTCGCGTGCCATAGGTTGCCAACCCCTGTTCTATACTCAGCTGTGTCCATCATCTTTGGTCATCACTGCTGTTAATGAGAGATCCAAAGAAGCTCCAAGGTCCATACCAAGAAAAAAATCCTCCAAACCTGGATCTTTTTGGCAGAAAGATCTATTTCTCTGCTTCCCTGTAGGTCAGGATTTCAAACTATCCTGGCCCAGTGCTAGGCCAAATATAATTATATTCAGTGGGATAGAGGAGTGGACTTCATAGACAAACTTCTGGTTTTAAGAGACAAATTTAAATGACAGAATAAATCAATTTAGACAAAGATCAGAATGTCATAAGACGTGGCCCTCTGCTTCATTCTCTGGCACCTTGAAGAGAAGCTATGCTCGAAAAAAGCAGTTTTGATGCCCCAATCGAGGATACTGTTCCAGGAACTAGAGCTACTGGTGCAGGAAGTGAAACCAGATATTATAGGGATAACAGAAACATGGTGGAATAGTAGTCATGACTGGAGTACAGGTATTGAAGGCTATGTGCTGTTTAGGAAAGACAGAAATAAAGGCAAAGGTGGTGGATTAGCATTGTATATCAATGAGGAGGTAGACTGTAATGAAATAAGAAGTGATGGAATGAATAAGACAGAGTCTGTCTGGGCAAAAATCACATTGGGAAAGAAAGCTACTAGAGCCTCCCCTGAGATAGTGTTTGGGGTGTGCTACAGACCGCCGGGATCCGATTTGGATATGGATAGAGACCTCTAATGTTTTTAATGAAGTAAACACTAATGGGAATTGTGTTATCATGGGAGACTTTAACTTCCCAGATATAGACTGGAGAACAAGTGCTATTAATAATAATAGGGCTCAGATTTTCCTGGATGCGATAGCTGATGGATTCCTTCACCAGGTAGTTGAAGAACCAACAAGAGGGGATGCCATTTTAGATTTGGTTTTGTTGAGTAGTGAGGACCTCATAGAAGAAATGGTTGTAGGGGACAACCTTGGTTCGAGTGATCATGAGCTAATTCAGTTCAAACTAGATGGAAGGATAAACAAAAATAGATCAGGGACTAGGGTTTTTTATTTCAAAAGGGCTAACTTTAAAGAATTAAGGAAATTAGTTAGTGAAGTGGATTGGACTGAAGAACTTGTGGATCTAAAGGCGGAGGAGGCCTGGAATTACTTCAAGTCAAAGTTGCAGAAACTATCAGAAGCCTGCATCCCAAGAAAGGGGAAAAAATTCATAGGCAGGAGTTGTAGACCAAGCTGGATGAGCAAGCATCTCAGAGAGGTGATTAAGCAGAAAGCCTACAAGGAGTGGAAGATGGGAGGGATTAGCAAGGAAAGCTACCTTACTGAGGTCAGAACATGTAGGAATAAAGTGAGAAAGGCCAAAAGCCATGTAGAGTTGGACCTTGCAAAGGGAACTAAAACAATAGTAAAAGGTTCTATAGTCATATATATAAGAAGAAAACAAAGAAAGAAGAAGTGGGAACACTAAACACTGAGGATGGAGTGGAGGTTAAGGATAATCTAGGCATGGCCCAATATCTAAACAAATACTTTGCCTCAGTCTTTAATGAGGCTAATGAGGAGCTTAGGGATAATGGTAGGATGACAAATGGGAATGAGGAGATGGAGGTAGATATTACCACATCCAAGGTAGAAGCCAAGCTCGAACAGTTTAATGGGACTAAATCGGGGGGCCCAGATAATCTTCATCCAAGAATATTAAAGGAACTGGCACATGAAATTGCAAGCCCATTAGCAAGAATTTTTAATGAATCAGTAAACTCAGGGGTTGTACCGGACGACTGGAGAATTGCTAACATAGTTCCTATTTTTAAGAAAGGAAAAAAACGTGATCCGAGTAACTATAGGCCTGTTAGTTTGACATCTGTAGTATGCAAGGTCTTGGAAATTTTTTTGAAGGAGAAAGTAGTTAAGGACATTGAGGTCAATGGTAATTGGGACAAAAATACAAAATGGTTTTACAAAAGGTAGATCGTGCCAAACCAACCTGATCTTCTTTGAGAAGGTAACAGATTTTTTTTGACAAAGGAAACACAGTGGATCTAATTTACCTCGATTTCAGTAAGGCATTTGATACGGTTCCACATGAGAAATTATTAGCTAAATTGGAAAAGATGGGGATCAATATGAAAATTGAAAGGTGGATAAGGAACTGGTTAAAGGGGAGACTACAACGGGTCATACTGAAAGGTGAATTGTCAGGCTGGGGGGAGGTTACTAGTGGAGTTCCTCAGGGATCGGTTTTGGGACCAATCTTATTTAATCTTTTTATAACTGACCTTGGCACAAAAAGTGGGAATGTGCTAATAAAGTTTGCAGATGACACAAAGCTGGGAGGTATTGCTAATACAGAGAAGGACCGGGATATCATACAGGAAGATCTGGATGACCTTGTAAACTGGAGTAATAGTAACAGGATGAAATTTAATAGTGAAAAGTGCAAGGTCATGCATTTAGGGATTAACAACAAGAATTTTGGTTATAAATTGGGGACACATCAGTTGGAAGTAACGGAGGAGGAGAAGGACCTCGGAGTATTGGTTGATCACAGGATGACTATGAGCCACCAATGTGATATGGCCGTTAAAAAAGCTAATGCAGTCTTGGGATGCATCAGGCGAGGTATTTTCAGTAAAGATAGGGAGGTGTTAGTACCATTATACAAGGCACTGGTGAGACCTCATCTGGAATATTGTGTGCAGTTCTGGTCTCCCATGTTTAAGAAGGATGAATTCAAACTGGAACAGGTACAGAGAAGGGCTACTAGGATGATCCGAGGAATGGAAAACCTGTCTTATGAAAGGAGACTCAAAGAGCTTGGCTTGTTTAGCCTAACCAAAAGAAGGCTGAGGGGAGATATGATTGCTCTTTATAAATATATCAGAGGGATAAATATCAGGGAGGGAGAGGAATTATTTAAGCTTAGTACCAATGTGGACACAAGAACAAATGGATATAAACTGGACATTAGGAAGTTTAGACTTGAAATTAGACGAAGGTTTCTAACCATTAGAGGAGTGAAGTTCTGGAACAGCCTTCCAAGGGGAGTAGTGGGGGCAAAAGACATATCTGGCTTCAAGACTAAGCTTGATAAGTTTATGGAGGGGATGGTATGATGGAATAGCCTAATTTTGGCAATTAATTGATCTTTGATTATTAGCAGGTAAATATGCCCAATGGTCTGTGATGGGATGTTAGATGGGGTGGGATCTGAGTTACTACAGAGAATTCTTTCCTGGGTGCTGGCTGGTGAGTCTTGCCCACATGCTCAGGGTTTAACTGATCACCATATTTGGGGTCGGGAAGGAATTTTCCTCCAGGGCAGATTGGCAGAGGCCCTGGAGGTTTTTTGCCTTCCTCTGCAGCGTGGGGCACGGGTCACTTGCTGGAGGACTCTCTGCACCTTGAGGTCTTTAAACCACGATTTGAGGACTTCAGTAACTCAGACATAGGTTAGGGGTTTGTTACAGGAGTGGATGGGTGAGATTCTGTGGCCTGTGTTGTGCAGGAGGTCAGACTAGATGATCATAATGGTCCCTTCTGAGCTTAAAGTCTATGAGCTAATGAGCATCTATATTGCTCTCTCCCTGCCTCCCTCCCCCCCGGCCTTTGGTTGTCGCCTTTCATTCTTCAAGGCTTGTGCTAGAATTACTATGGGCCACTGGGTTCTTTAGTTCATCCAGGATGGTTATACCATTCAATTACAGGGTATCCCTCCTCCCACCTCATCCCTCTTCAGGGATCTATCTCACAAAGTCATCATGTAACATGAGAAACTCTCTGATCCACATTGGGGAACAAAGTTGGTACCTTAAGAATTCACAGGAATAGGATTATATTCCCCCTATTTCCTTATTCCAAAAAAGAAGAAGGGAGGATGCAGACTCATTTTAAACCTCAGGCTCCTCAATGCATATGCTCATTAGATCGAGTTCCACATGGTGACCCTTACCTCTATTATACCCTCCCTGGATCCCATGGACTGGTTCAGTACTCTCAATTTATGGGATGCATACTTTCATATGCTGATTCATGAAGCACACAACAAATTCTACCTTTCATAGCAGCAGGCAGTCATTATCAATTCAGATATTTCTCTTTTTCTTCTGTACGACACTAAGTTTTTAAAATGTGCCTGTCAGTTGCTGCAGCTAATCTTCGCCATTTAGGGATATATGTATACCCTTACACCTAGATTGGCTAATTTGAGGGACATCAGCACAGCAGGTAGAACAGTCAGTTCAACTAATCTTGCACCTAATTTCAATTTCAGATCTCATAATCTAAAGAAATCATACATAATTCTAGTGCAATCAATAGAATTCATTGGAGCGATCTTGGACTCCAGAGTAGTGAGAACCTTTCTCCCTTCAGAAATTCCAGAACATCCGTCCACTAGTATCACAGATTCAAGCTTGCCCTTAAAACTCAGTAAGGATCTATCTTCGGCTATTAAGACACATAGCCTTGTGTACTTATGTGATGCCCTTTCCAAGACTCAGCCTAAGATCTCTACAGTCAGATCAAATGAGTACTTTGCCGAAGTATTCACAGTTTCTTCAGTGGTGGCTATGGTGGTTGAATTCCAGCAACATGTGTCAGGAAAATACATTTAAAACACCAATCCCTGTCAAGACACTGACCTCTGATGCCTCCAGGAAGGGTTGGGTGGCTTACTTAGATCAGTTTCAGACTCTCAGTACTTGGTCAATAATGGACTTGGTGAACCTCATAAATGTCTTGGAGGTGAGGGCTGGCTGTTTAGCATGCAGCCTCCTTTCTCCAAATTCTAAAGGGTCAGTACAGGTATTAATGGGCAATTCTGCAGGCATGTATTACATGACAGACAAGGGGGAGCAAGATCAGATGTCCTTCATCAAAAAAAACATCCTGCTATGGGAATGCTGCACTTTGCATCAAGTCAATATCACAATACACCTACCAGGAGAAGCCAATGCCCTGGTGAATGAGCTAAGTAGGAAGAATGTATCCTCTCATGAATGGAGATGAGAATCCAGCAAATCTTCCAGAAATGGGGATTTCCTCAGATAGACCTTTTTGCCACTGAAGATGACAAATCTGTAGGACATCTATGTGATCTTCCATCCATACATTTCCCAAACATTACTCACTGATGGCAGCATCAAGAGCAGGAGCCCAGGTTGGCAAGGCAATTCTCCAGTCCTTATTCAGATCTCCTAGCTCTCACCTCCAGATCAACCAAACTGCTGGCTAATCACCCATGAGTGGGATTCACATGCACACAACCTCTCAAAGAATTGGTTACTATAATGTAAGTAACCATTCTTTCCGTGGCTGCAGAATTGTTCAGTCTGCAGGGCCTTTATTTAAATGAATAGGGCAGTTCACATCTCTTAGGACTATTGTTTCAGCCTGTCTGCAGATTCAGGCAGGCATCACAGCATTGGTTTATACTCTGTTCCCATTTTCAAGGTTCTCTCTGCAACCATAAGGGCCTCCTGAAACCTGTATCTGACCCTAGAGGATGTGACCAACAAGTTGAGAACCCTATTATAATGGATTTATTTGCAAAAGTTTAGGATGGCTTCATTTTTGAGGTGAGCTATGCAAATCCTAAACAAAGGTCAATAAAACCTCTCTTTCATTTCACAGCCTTAGCTATCTTTGATACTATATATGTGTGTGTATATATATTTATTTTAAAAAAAGAAATTAATTTTTACCTTTTCCATTGGTATAATTTTTCTTTCCTAGAAAGCCAGTTGCATTAATTACGATGTACATGACAGTGACAGAAAAATGACAACTAGTAATTTTTTAAAACATCTAAATATTTGTTTTGTGTTTTAAATGAATGTGGTACAGTTTTTAAGGGTTGATGCCTGGAGCTGGAAGCAAATACTTTAGGGAGTCCTACCTCTCCAGTTTAATATGCTAGGCATTCCTAGCCCTATTGGTTAACAAAATATTGGACCTTAAACCTATCACTGATCCAGAGCTGACTATTGCCAACACTGAATATTGTTTAATCCAATTCTAAATGCCTGTTTTTACTTGTACCTGATTTAACAGCAACTAAGACACTTTTGTGGAAAATTTCTCTCTGTTTTATTTTAAATGGAAACTATTGCAAGCTGCTTAGTCATGCTGGAGGAGTTGGAGAAGAGCACAGAATGGAGAGGAGAGAGAAAAAGGTGGAAAATCAGTGCAGTTTATCACATGGTTGCACAAATGAAGAAACTTACTTCACAGAGATGAGATAATTTCCTATCTTTGTAATTCTGTTTCTGTGAGGATAAAGCCATGAACTCTCACACTTGGGTCACATGACTCCACCATTAGTCACTCTAGGACATGCTCTGAGATCTTAAGATTTTTTTAAAACTATTCAGGAACCTGTAAACTGGGTTTAGTGATCTGCCCTACTTCAGAGGTCCCAGAAACTCCAGCCAGTTCCCTTCAAAAAAAGTGAGAACTCCCTTGGCTTTGAATTGCACATAAAATAAACATGCATTTTTCCATCACTCTCCCCCCCCCCCCCCCCCCCCCCCCCCCCCCCCCCCCCCCCCCCCCCCCCCCCCNAAAGAGGTAATGGGTACTTGAGAAGTGAGTGCCCATATGGCAGAAATGGAATCCATTATCTCATTTACATCCCCAAATTGAGGACAGATGGTTGAGAGAGAATCCTGCATGAGGAGAAAGCAGAGGTACAAAGTAAGTCATTTCCCCTTCTTTGCACTTTCCACAATGCAGGATTCTCTCTGGTGGAGAGTAAGTAGTTGAGAGGATTGTCCCATGAACAGTGTAAGAAGCACTGTAACAGGCCACTTCCAAATCCAAACGCCAAATCCAAAAAGTTGTCTTGCTTTTTCTTTCATTTAAAGGGAGCTAAGATATTGTTGCTTGTATGAGGGTTAAATGCAACCAATTTGATGTATCTAGAAAACAAAACTGGAGAAGTCTGGCCTGCTGTAATAACGAATAGGCTCTATTAAAACAAAGTGAAGCAGATTTCTTCCTAGAGACTAAATCCAAGCAGTAGTCCTTTATGAATGAAGCAAGGACCCTCATGCTGCTTTGCTAGGTGAAGACTTTTGATACAAGAGATACTGGTGAATAGGCATACAGCAGCCCCCCTCCCCAGCAGACAGAGTACACATTCCTCACTAGCATGTCTTTTCCTCAGTCATGAAGATGTCTGCTAAGTGGTAAACAGTTTTGGCAATGATATTTCCACCAGAAGAAATCTGATCCACCCATCCCTCCCTGACCCAGAGACCACTCCTGAAGATCTACCACAGATTGACTCATTCTGTGAACATGTTATCCATCCCTGACAGATAAGTTGTGATCACAAATGTGTTGTGGGACAGACCCCACTCTTCACCCTTCAAAACTTCCTGACAGGAGGCACAACCCAATGTCTCCATGCTTGGTATAGAATATGGAAACTTCATTGATCTGACTCAAGACCTCTTTTTGAGAAACCATGGGTAAGATTTTCAAGCAGTGCTACTTGGGAGGCTAAGCCATTGACTTTCAATGAGATGTAGGCTTCTAAGTGGCTACGTAAATTATGAAAATGGGATTGATGCTCCTAAATCAGACAAATGCTTTTTGGAAAGTTTTTTTTTTTCTGTATGTCTGTGAAGGCTCTTAATGACTAGATCACCTTTGATATGTCTCCAAAAATTGAGCTGAATAGAGAAGATAACCTCTGGCAGTGTGTGGTCTGCATTGTCTTCATATATTTGAAACAAAACATTAAACAAATCAGCATTCTTAGCTGGTACTGGCACCCATCATCACCTTGGTATCTGGGTGCATTAGAAGTGTGCAGTCTGACCTTAAATTACCCCACATCTGACTGATGAGCTCTAGAGTTTAGGGAAAGTTGCTCTTAATGCTACATCAATGTCACGGTGACCCTTGATGTTTAAAAATCCCCACAACATTTTAATGCAAACATTGTCTCACTTAAACTGTCTTCCAGTGGAACTGTAATCCCAAGAAAGTTGACAAACTAGTAAAACAAGTTTGCCACCTTTTGTTTAACATTACTTAAGCTATTAGTTTTATACCAAACAGTACATCACTTCACAGTAAACTGGAGTATTAGTTCTTTCCCTTGTTCAAGGTGTATACAAATGCTATATTTAAATATATAAAACTCAATCCTGAAAGCAAGTGGAATCAGGAATGGAATCTAAGTTTTCTATGTGAAATCTAACAGACAAACTAATCTAAAACAAATACATTGGGGGAAAAAGGTGTTATTTTCAAAGGGCTGTGTACCGTCCTCATTGAGCACGTATGCACAACTGTTTCAATGGGAGTGCTACCTTAATCTAGAGAAAGTTAAATTAGGACTTGGTAAATCAGAGATTGTTAAAGTTCACTGTTATCTGTCTGCTACAGATGAGACCGTTGTAATCCTGTCATGTGCCATTGGATTCAACTGAACAATAACAAAATACATTTAGCTGAAATTTGCAACAATCACCTTGTTATGACACATCTGACCTGTAGACTCCCTGATTTTCTCTGCAAGAGAAGTAACAGGTGCCATAAACAGATGGTTTGAACCATCCCATTCTAATCCCTATTTTATTTGTATTTCCTTTACCTATGGTAGTTGTGATGTCATTCTGGCCGAGAACAGTGGTTCCCTTAACTCACCCAACAATATTGTTAATCTATCCAGCTATACTCTTAGCCCGACAGAAGAGTCTGTCCTATCTCAGGGCCTCTCCTTCTGCCCCACCACTTGCAGCTAGCGTAGACATAGTTTAACACCTTTATAAAAAGTATTATCTGGTCATGGTCCATCCTGGGGAGGGTAGCATTTNAGGGCCTCTCCTTCTGCCCCACCACTTGCAGCTAGCGTAGACATAGTTTAACACCTTTATAAAAAGTATTATCTGGTCATGGTCCATCCTGGGGAGGGTAGCATTTTCCCCTATGTTAACAGCCTTTACACAGAGTAAGCATGTGTTAGGGACACTTACATAAGCATAAAAGGAGAAGAGGTATTTTAGACTAGCCATTTTGACTCACAGGTATTTGTGTTACCATCACACTTAGGAGCCCCAGTCATGAAGAATCCCATTGTGCTAGGTGTTGTATGAATACAGAACAAGACAGTCTCTTCCCCAATGAGCCTACAATCCAAGTAAAGGCAAGGTACAACAGATGGATACAGATAGATGGAGGAGTAAAAGGAAACGAGACACCATTGGTCAGCATGACAGGCAGTGGTCTCAGCTTACCGGTAGCCTAGCCATTGTCAAGTTTCATGTAGGCATACAGAAAAGGAGAGTTTTAGAGGATGAGTTAGTTTTGCAGAGGTGTACAGCGAGTTCCTCCAAACAGCAGCTGTGGTCAAAAAACTGAAAGTAAAAATAGCTCTCATTATACAGACCTGCTGCTTGTTTATATTATCCCATCTGCTGACTCGTACTAGTAAAAACTTATGGGAATTATAATTTATTAGTTAACACTGCACGGTGAACCACTACAGCTTGGAAGAGTGAGTTGGCTTCTTTCTTGGCTCACACAGGAAAGACTTGCCTACAATGGGGTGATGAGTACAAATGAGGCAGAACTAGGGTTACAGAATAGTTGTTGGTGATGTTACGTGATCCACAAAGAACCCAGCTTGACTCTCTTATCCAGGCTGAATTTGCAGAGCCAGCTGTTAGAAAAGGTCTTTTTAAAATATAGACCCTCACCTTTGAGAGTGGAACTGTACTTTCCATTTTATTCTGTCATCTAGATATTTTATTAAAAATACCCCAATACAAAACTACAATCAGCAAACACACACAAGCAATACTTCTCCCTCACAACCCCTCCTCCTGTACTTTTCAATTGCCCATTATTCATTTTTCAGTAAGCCTCCTTACACAGGGACTTTTTGCGGGGTTGCAGATTTAGCTGTGATGGTTGTACCAGTCAGAATTCTCTTATTGGAGCAAAGTGTCCATCAAAATCACCTCTTTTTTTTTGGTCATACTCCAGCTGGAGATACTCTGTTATATCAAGACTAAACAATGTTCCACTTTTGATGCCAAATGTTGCCCTTAGAAGCATGAACCTGATTCCCAGTGAAGTCAAAGGCATCATTTATGCATCTGAGAACAGAATTTGGTTTCAGCCTATTCAACACCATTAGAAATCTCACCACATAACTGAGGCACTTCTTGTTCCAGCATGTTTATTTGCTAATAATTTTGAGTTAAGGTACATTTAAAAGGTGAACAACAAAATTGCTAATAGTTACAAATTTTAGACAAGATTCCAAAACAAGGGAAACATACAGTTGTTAAAGTTATAATTGATAGTGTATTATACTAAAATTTCCTGAAATCATGGGAAACCTGAGCTGCCGACTTCCTGGTTTCTCAGCCAGAATGACATCACAACTTCCATAGGCAAAGGAAATACAAATGCATAATTGGTAAGTAATAATGTCAACAATAGGAATTCAGTGGCATGACCACTATAAGAACTGCTGTAAGCAACAGAACCTCAGGAATACCCTTTGCCCATCTGCAGAAGAGAAAGCTCAACATACTTGGTAGCAATTGAAAAGAGAAATTCTTGTTGTTAATCAGAATGCATGATAATTCTGGAACCACATTCCACAACCCAAAATTACACTATCTTGCGCTGCACAGAGAACTATACAGCGTAAGCTCATTGAAATCCGCTCTTTCCCTCAATGTGGAGGAAGATATGCACAGCTTCACCTCCCCCCACCCCTCAGTTATGGATTCCACAAACTGGTTTTAGAGAAAACAAAAAAGAAGTTTATTAGCTACAAAAGATAGGTTTTAAGTGATTAGAAGGGATAGCAAACAGATCAAAGCAGATTACCTAGCAAATGAAACAAACATGCAAGCTAAGCTCAATACACTAAAGAAACTGTTTACAAGTAGTAATTTCTCACCCTAAATGTTGTTTTAGGCAGGTTGTAGGGGTTCTTGAAGGCCAGCTGCTCTTGCTTACAGCTTAAAACTTCAGATATTTCATTCAGCGGCTGGACACCCTTCCAGCCTGGGCTCAGCTCTTCTCCCTGCCCCCTCCCAGTCTTTGTTTCTTAGATGTTTCCAGAAGTCATCCTGGGCATGGATTCAGTGAAGAATGACCACTGATTATGTTATGACATAACACTCCCCTGCCTTAAATTGGTTTTACATGTGGCAGGAATCCTGTGTTTTCCAGTGTGAGTCCCCCCCACCCCACCACCAGTGGAAAAATACTGGTATTCTATCATGGAGTTCAGTACCAGATGAGATGCTCACATGACCCTGCAGCGTCAAAGCAGCTGTGAGTCAAAGGTTGTTTGTATCATCCCCGGAAAGCTTCTCAGGAAGGTGGGAGATTAGCATCTTCAAAGACCTATTGTTCTCCCTAATGGTCCACTGACCTGTTCCCAGCTAGCCAGCCAGACTGATTGTATTTTGGCTGGTGGGCATTCCCCAGGTGCACACACTTTTGTAGTACAGATGTATAGTCAATATTCCTAACTTTAGATACAAAAATGATACTTGCATACAAATAAGATAAATCATACCCCCTCCATATCTCACATAACCTATCTTGCATAACGTACATTATGATTTTGACACAATCATATATTACCATCTCTGACCAGATGCATCAGAGAAAAGTGCAATAAAACCTTACAATAAGCAATTTAGATATACTCTACCCCCAATGAAATTTTCTCCTAATTTCCAATAGCTAGAGGTTGATATATGCCCTGAAGTATTAGGTTTATATCTCTTCCAAAACTCTTCCTTGTTTCTAAAATCATGTACTACTATATGTCTGGATATCTTGATTATCCATGTAAATGTCTAATACCTTTTTGTTTCCTGCTAAACTCTTGTTCTCAATGATAGCATGTGGCTGTGGGTTCTAAAGGTTAATTGTGCATTGTGTGAAAATGTATTTCCTTTTCTCAACTGTTAAATTGTTCCCTTTCCATTTCATTGAATGTCCCTTTTGTTCTTGTGTTAAGAGACAGAGTGAATAGCAGTGCCTAACAAAACATAATAATGTACTTTATAAAACATAATAGTGAATGAACCTCAAAGGTTAAGTGTGTGATTTTGCATTGGGTGCTATCTAAATTAGTTGAGCCTCGTAGGTGTACAAAATTGGACTGGATATCTCATAAGAAGAGACTTTCTTTTAGCATTTCCCCATTCAATCCTAGATGGAAATACTATAAGAACAGTCTCTTGTAGGAGTTTTGTACTTTCATGTCTGTTCCAGCTGGAAACCAGAAACAAGCAGCTTTATTCAAACATTAAACACACTTTTTAAAAAGTTTGATTCCAGTTCAGTTCTAAAAAATGATATACATAAACATTCATTGATGTTAAAGTGGATGGGATCATCTAGTCTGACCTCCTGTATATAAACACAGGCTAAATAACCTCATGCAGTAATTTCTGCATGATGCCCATAACCTCTGTTTGAGCGAAATAATATATTTTAGAAAGACATCCAGTCTTCACTTAAAGACTGCAAATGACAGAAAATCCACCAAATCCTGAGGTAAATTGTTCCAGTAGCTAATTACTGTCACTATTAAAAAAATGTGTGTCTTATATCTAGTCTGAATTTGTCTGGCTTCAACATCCAACCATTGGATCTCATGCCAGAAGCTGGCATTGGATGACAAAAGATAGATCACTCAAATTTGCCCTGATCTGTTCATTCCCTTTGAACCATCTGGCACCAGCTAATGTTAGAGACTGGGCTGAATAGACCATTCATCTGACCCATGGTCATTCTTGTGCTTTTCCCCCCTCACCTAGATTGAATAGCTGCTTACTCTATTAGAATTCTCTTCCCCAGATAGGTACTTGTATATTATGAGGAGTTCTCTTCAATAAACTAAATCCATTTAGTTTCTTTTGTCGCTTACTATAAAACATTTTTCAGATCTCTATTCCTTCTTTTAGCTCTTTTCTGAAATCTTTCCAATTTAATTAAGTTTTCCTGATTTTAAACAATGAATTCAGGAAATGAAAACTCCACACGACTATAGTTGAATGCTTTATAGCATCCATTTAAAAATGGTAACAGCAATGTAATAGTTCTGGAGGACAACTCATGGAAGTCAAGTGACTTGTGTGTACATTTTTGCAGGATTAGACCCTTAACTCCACACCTTTAGAAGTAAAACCGGACTAGAAGATATACCATCTGTGGAACAGGTTGAGAAATGCAAATCTTAACTGTTGCATTTCCTTTTCCTTTTGTGTTTTAAAATGACACTAGAATACAGTTTATATTTTAAACATTATTATTTTAATCTCTTGCCCCTACCCCAAAAGACAGAGAGAGAGAAATCTATCCCGATTAGGCTAGCAGTGTTTACAAGCTATGCTGGCTTTATAGACTGAGGCAGTGATAAGAACTGAGACACATACCGTGAGTTCTGTAGTGTCTTGTTAAAATTTGATATCAAAGCACATTGCCTAATTAATTTAACCTCATGCCTCTTCTTTTAGGTAGGTGATTAACTGTCACCCTCATTTTACATGTACAGAGAGAGGTTAAATAAGGTCACTCTGCAAGTCCGTGGCTTGCTTCCAGTCCCTTGCTCTAGCAGTGGCCCACATTCCATGATTTAGATTGCTAGCTGCCTTCATGTAAAATACTACATCTTGATTTCATATTGTTTTGGTCTGCAATTGTGTTTGAGGGGCTGATTCTGATTCCATCAGATTTACACCAGGATAATACCATTGATATCCAAAGAGTTATTTCTAATTTATATTGGTAGAAATGAGATCAGAATCAGACCCGGAGTATTGAGCTATAACAAGGAAGCTAAATATGTACAGATGCACACATCAGTCTTACAAAATATGCAGAGGGAATATGCACAATACACAAGTAGGTTTCATTATAAGCAAATTTTGTAAAATTAAACACTAAGATATATTGACAGTAATGATTAATTTATTAGCACTTCCAGCTTCAAAGTACAAGTTTGAAAGTTGAACTCATTTATATTTTACAAAGTCTTTAAGCAATAGTGTCTGTTTAAAAAAAAATAAAAATGGGCTAATGAAACTAGATTGGTGAGCAGATGGTTTTAAAGGACTGTGTTTTGCAAATTGTGTAACCATTTGCTTGGTATCTGGTAAGATACAGTTCTCTCAGTGAAAGAAGTGAGGTGAAAAAAAAAACCCATCTGAAGCTTTGATTGATCTCCAGTAATCAAAATAAAACAGAACAAAACATTATGAAGTACACTCCCCAAACAAGGAACTGTGCAGGTAGGTGAGGTATGGAATTTCAGCTTTGTATCATGGTCTTGGAGTGATGACCTCATGGTATCTCAGGGGAAATCAACATGTAATTTGTGTATAAATAAATTATAATATATTCTTGGGCAAACAGTTCTAACCTGGCCAAAGGAAAAAGTCCAGACTGGGTATTTCGGAATCTTTCAGTGAAACCTCAGTGTGCAAGCTTCACTGAAAGAGCTAGAGAGATGGCTCAAACTGGTTGTGCCAGTTAAGGAGTTCTGGAGAGGAGTGAGTCACTCAAAACTGATTTTATGTAAGGATTATAAGAGGTGGGACTTCAGATACCACAAAGTCCCCCATTCTCCACTAGCTTCCCATAGACTACCAGGCCAGTTTCAAGTTCTTGGTCCTTATCTTTAAGGTGCTAATTGGCCTGGACCCAAGGTATCTAAAAGATTGCCTAAAGCTCTCGGAGGAGGACTGTGATGGACTCTCTGGAACAATGAAACTTTTTTTCCACAAGGGTAAAGGTCATCTGTGCAGGAGACAGAGCTCTCTCAGATGTTGGGTTCATCATTTTCATCTTTTATTGGAGGTTGGAATTGGTTTGGAATTTCCACCTGTTCTTCATGGGTCTCCATTTGCAAGACTTCCAAATCCTTGGATCATTTCCTTCTTTGAGAGTTTCTGACTTGGAGTTCAGCCTTGTGACTAGCTATTTGCTTATACTCATTTTCCTGTGTTCAGCACAGATAACAGACTATTTTGCTAACTTACTTTTCCATGGAGGTGCTGATTCTTCACTGCCTTTCACATTGTGAGATTATTTACACCATTGTAAAATGAATGCAAAGTACATATAAAACACTACCAGATCAGAATGGTATTTTATACCCACTTTGCACAGATTCAAATGACTGTACAAGCAAAGCATTGGAGAACTGAGCCCAGAGAGTTTGTCCTAATCCCCTGGGTGAAGAATGGCTGGGGTGTGCACTTAAATAATTATGTTTAATTGAGCAATTCTATCATTTAGAATTCAGTGTTATTTCCTACCAATTTCTTTTATATCACAAAGCTAACACCATCATCTCTGTCTTTACTTTGTTTGTAGTAGAAGAGGTAACAATCCTTACATTCGCTATTAATGTCACTTATTACCATCGCATCCCACTTTGTTCTTCAGTTCTGCTCATTCAACCAAATAGTCAGCCAATAGATTTTTTTTTTTTTCAATGTTCAAGTTGAAAATGTGAGAGTTCTAAGTGTATGGATCTTTAGCACACCCTGCTCACTACTGCTTTGGGTGTTGCTATATCTAGGGGTAGGAAGTCCTCATGCAACTGGGAAGCCACACTTAACCTTTATGTTATATATAATGTATTTTATAGTCATAATTTCTATATTGGACAGACATAATGTCTTGTGCTATTAATCCAATATAAGCAATTATCAACAACTAAGAGTAAACTTTCAGGTTGATAGGATCTACATCTAAAATCTTCATGTTTTGAGGCTTATGTTCACCCACCATATCACTTGGACAATGTGGCTGAATTACAGTGCTTGAAAACTGTGTATCTAACTTTAGTCCATTCTGTTAAATATCTGCTATAGCTACTTGGGGCTGGGCACATGTTTTAATAATGTGTGTGTATAAACGAAAAGATCAGAGAGAATGAAAATCTGTTTTGAAAATTAGAGATTGCTCTAAAAGCTGTTTAAACTGTTATTGTGAATGTTTCAGTTAAAGTACAAAGTGTATTTATCTGAAGAATGTGTATGCAGCTTGTGAATAATTGTTTTAGAAAAAAATCAAATCTCTTTTAAGCTCCATCTTATTTCTACATTGGTCTTACTCCTGTCTCTGTTAATTAAACAGTATTGTTCAAAAAAAGGTCAGAAAGCATCCACTATAAGCAGAGTTTCTGTATATACATAAAACCTGAAAAATGTGTTTATTGCCCATTTTCATCTTATAACTTTACTTTTATATAAAGTAGAAGCAATTATTGTATGGGTGGCTGAAGGAAAAGTTTTGCTATAGCTATTGTTTGCAAATTTTGATATGGAATTTTCTATGCAGTTGTTTGAACAGGTAGGTAAAGCCTAGGATATGTGCATTTTATAAATGCAAATAAATTTATGTGGAAAATTGAGCATGTATAATAGCTTGCATATATATAGCCCATTTCATCTGAAGAACGAAAGTTCTTTACAAAATGGGTCGTTCTTGTTCCCATTTTGAAGATGGGGAAGCTGATGTACAGAGCGGTTGTGACTTACCAAAGCCAAGGAAAGTCAGAAGTAGAACCAGTCTCCTGAATGCCAGTCCCCTGCTCTAACCATTATATTATGCTCTTCCCGCAATCAAAATCTTTGCGGTAAATCTTTTATAAACTGTCAAATGTGCATAGCTTTGCATTTTGTGTTTATTTTATATTATGGTTGTTAAAATTCCTATTGTACGAGCTTGTAGGCAGTCCAAAAATGGTATGACTGATGCTGCTGTCTCCCCACTCCATCCCACCCCCTGCCCTGTTAACCTATGAATAAGCTCATTGTTTAGTAATAGAATGATGGCAGCCTCCCCAGTGGCAATGTGACATGTTTCCTTCTGCCACACCTGTCTCCGTGTTGTCTTCCAGGATCCTTCCTATATATGGTATGATCATTTGGAGAATGCCGATGTACAATTTATGAATTCTGGTTGATTTTATGAAATTGCTGTATCATTGAATGTCTCAGTGGATATGAAATCTGCCACAGCTGATATCATGTCTCTCCCTGACGATGGACAACGGAGAACCATTGACATTCAAATAGGTGCACCTTAGGACAATGGGATGGTGATGGAGGCATGACAGCCACACCTGATGCTAACTAAGGGTATGTCTACACTATGAAATTAGGTCGAATTTATAGAAGTCGGTTTTATA
>QXTE01000579.1:0-17599 GCA_003942145.1 Platysternon megacephalum
CCTACCCCTACCCCTACCCCAACCCCTACCCCAACCCCAACCCCAACCCTAACCCCTAACCCCAACCCCCTAACCCCCTAACCCCCACACCCTAACCCAAACCCTAACCCTAACCCTAACCCTAACCCTTAAACCCTAACCCTAAGCCCTAACCCTAACCCTAACCCAACCCTAAACCCTAACCCTAACCCTACCCTAACCCTAACCCTAACCCTACACTAACCCTACCCTAACCCTACCCCAACCCCAACCCCAAGCCTAACCTACCCTAACCCTAACCCTAAACCCTAACCCAACCCTAACCCTAACCCTAACCTTACCCCAACCCTACCCCTCACCCTCACCCTCACCCTAAACCTAACCCTAACCTAACCTTGACCCTGACCCTAATCCTACCCCTACCTAACCCTACCCCTACCCCTACCCCAACCCTGACCCCAACCCCCACCCCCACCCCCACCCTAAACCCACCCCTAACCTAACCTTGACCCTGACCCTAATCCTACCCCCACCCAACCCTACCCCCCCCCCCCCCCCCCCACCCCCCCCCCCCCCCCCCCTCACCCCACCCTAACCCAACCCTAACCCTACCCCTGACCCTGACCCTAAACCGTAACCCTAACCCTAACCCTTACCCTAACCCTAACCCTAAACCTAACCCAACCCTAACCTTAACCCTACCCTAACCCTAACCCAACCCTACCCCTCCCTAACCCTACCCCTACCTAACCCTACCCCTACCCCTACCCCAACCCTGACCCTAACCCCTACCCCTACCCCAACCCTAAACGCTAACCCTAAACCCTAACCCTAACCTAACCTAACCCTACCCTACCCCTGACCCTGACCCTAACCTAACCCTAACCCTACCCTGACCATAACCCAACCCGAAACCCTAACCCTACCCTAACCCTAACCCTACCCTGACCCTGACCCCTAACCCTACCCTAACCCAACCCTAACCCTAAACCCTAAACCCTAACCCCTAACCCTCTAACCCTAACCCTAACCCTAAATCCTAACCCTAACCCTAAACCCAACCCCAATCCCAACCCCTAACCCCTTAACCCTAACCCTAAACCCTAAACCCTAACCCTAACCCTAAACCCTAACCCCTAAACCCCACCCTCACCCCTAACCCCTAACCCCTAACCCTACCCCAACCCCAACCCCTAACCCCAACCCCAGCCCCAGCCCCAGCCCCTAAACCCTAACCCTAACCCCTACCCTCACCCTAACCCCTACCCTCACCCTCACCCTGACCCTCAGCCTACCCCTCACCCTCACCCTCACCCCTAACCCTGACCCTAACAACCCTAACCCTATACTCACCCTAACCCTAACCCCTAACCCTAACCCCTAACCCTAAACCCTAACCCTAACCCCAACCCTAACCCCTAAACCTAAACCCTAACCCTAACAACCCTAACCCTAACCACCCTAACCCTGACCCTGACCCTAACCCTAACCCCTAACCCCTAACCCAACCCTACCCTTACCCTAACCCTAACCCTAACCCTAACCCCTAACCCTAACCTAACCGAACCCAACCCTCACCCTCACCCTAACCCTAAACCCTAACACAACCCTAACCCGACCCCGACCCTACCCTAACCCTAACCCCTAAACCTCACCTTCACCCTAACCCTGAACCTGACCCTAAACCTAACCCTAAACCCTACCCTAACCCTAAACCCCTAACCCTAACCCCTAAACCCAACCCCTGACCCTGACGCTACCCCTAACCCTACCCCTCACCCTGACCCTAACCCTACCCTACCCTCACCCACCTAACCCTAACCCCAACCCAGCCCTAAACCCTAACCATAATCCTTAACCCCAACCCCTAAACCCTACTTCTACCCCAACCCCTAATCCTAAACCCTAACCCTGAACTCTAACCCTAACCAAACCAGACACTTATCTCACTGACAGTGATGGCTGTTCTGCTCCCAGCTGAACGGCTCTTTCCTGGCATCAACAATGCTTGCATTCTCCCTGCCCTTGCTTACTTTTCTTCACATGAGGGGAGTAAACTCTGACACATGACTTCTTTTCCCTTGGTACTAAACCCAGCACAAGGGGGGGAAACAAATAAGTTACCATCTCAGTCGGCAACATTGCGTAGGCTCTTCTTTTCGCCTCTTCCACACAGTGGGGCTTCACCCTCAGCCCCACCCCCTAGCTCCCATGACACCTATATCACTACAACTAAAAAGCACCCCTTGCAACGGGAACCAAAATAGTCACTGTGCAGAGCAGACTCTGGCTCCTCCCCAGCCTTAATCCCACAAAGCCCCATACCCAACGAGGAGGCACACGGCCTGTGAAGAAAACTACAGTGAATGTAGATGAGGAATTCAAAGCACTGACCTCTTACTCACAGCCAGTTATGCAAAAGGCAGAAACCTGAGGACTATTCATGTCTCCTTAGAAGGATGTACAGGCTGCTCAAGTCCACTTCTGCCATGTTCTCCTCTGGCTAGGGCTCCTGGACAATTCCTCTGCAAACTAATAAAGCCAAGCAAGAACTATCATTACACAGAGCTCTATTGGTGCATTTAATCTTGCCCTCATCCCTGCCTCCCTCTCCCATCCCATCTACATCAGCCCCACTCGATGAACAGAGACTGAGTCAACACTGACAGTCACCGCTCCACTCTACTACCCTGCATGATTTTCGTCCCCTCCTACTTCTTCATGGCTCCCAAGACCAAGCCTGTGGGGATGCACACCTACCACACCTGCCCTTGTCCTATGAAGGAAGACGGCACAAGGAGAGGAAAGGAGAGAGAGTGTCCATCGGGCTGATCGATGGACAAGTTCAGTAGGCAATTTGGGGTCCAGGCATCAGTGGCTTAGTCGTATGAATGACTGTCTGGCATATATGGGGGTGGGGGATGCACTGTGGGGTAGAGGCGTGTAGGGTTCCCAAGGTGTACTGAGGGAATGTGGGATTCAGAAGCCCCAGAGAGTAAGGGCAGGGTGGAGGGGGGTTGGAGGACCCCAGGGTGGCTGGGAAGGGGAACCTGGCAGGTTCAAGGGGGAACAGGATTGGAGAGGGAAACCTGGCACGCTGTGGATGGTGTGGTGGAGTGCAGTGCTGGAAAAGTGGGGCCCAGCAATGGAGAAATAGGTTGGAGCCAATTGGGGTTTGGGTGTAGGGATGGGATGTCATGGAAGATGTTGGGGTGCCCTGAGATGGGGAGGCAAATGGGGTGGATTGGGAGGGCCAAGGGAAAGTCAACATACAGGGGGCAGGTTGCGGTGGGGTGAGCGGAGTGTTGGCAAGCCTGGGGATGCGGGAGCAGGTTAGAGGATGTTGAGTGGGGGGCAGGCTGGAATGCACTGAAGGAGATGATGGGTGTCCCAGCGTTGAGGGAGATGGTTGAAGTAAACTGGGGGGGTGTTGGGGAGGAAGGAGAGAGAAGGGCTGAGGGGCCCCATGGATGGAGGGAGGGACTGGGGGGAAGGGTAGGGATGGGGGTGCAGGTTGGGGAGTGTTGGAGGGAGGAGAAAGGGGCACTGGGGGGCCCGCAGATCAAGGGAGAGACTGGGGGTACAGGTTGGGTTGGGGGTGTTGGAAAGGGGGGCTGAGTGGCCCAACGGATGGGGGGATGAACTGGGGGAGCTGTTGGGGAGGAAGGGGGGCTGAGCAGTCCTTACGGGTGGAGGCATGGATGGAGGTGCAGGCTGGGGTGAGCTGGGAGGGTGTTGGAGAGAGATGGGGGCTGAGGGGTCCCATGAGTGGAGGGATGAACTGAGGGAGACGGGGGTGCAGGTTGGGGAAGGTTGTGGCAGGCTGGGGGGTGTTAGGGAGAGAGGGGGGCTGAAGGGCCCTACGGGCGGAGGCATCGATGGGGGAAAGGTAGGGATAGGGGTGCAGGTTGGGGTGGCCTTGGGGGTGTTGGAGGCAGAAGGGAGGACTGAGGGGCCCAATGGATGGGGGGAGGGACGCAGTGCGGGTTGGGTTGTGGTGGGGGGGGTAGGGATGGGGGTGCAGGTTGTGGTGGGCTGGGGGTGCGGGTTGGGGAAGGTTGCAGCGAGTTGGAGTTGTGGGGGGGGCGGGTTGGGGAAGGTTGCCGCGGGCTGGGGGCACTGGCTGAGACGCACCGGTGCCAAACATACCACAAAACTACAACTCCCAGGATGCGTCCTGACCACTGATGTCACTTCCTCTTCCAACAACTTCCGTTTCTGGCCCCCGCTCTGCAAACGGAAGCTGTAATACCATAATCGCCTTCTGCCCAAACAGAAGGCGCCGGGCCCCGCCCTGGCTGCTGGGAGAAGCGGGCACCGGACACTGCCTCTCCCATGGTGCCGCTGGATCTGCGGTGGCTGATGGGAGACACTACATCTCCCACAAGCCACTGCTTCATTCCTTCCCTCTGCCCCGTCCCCCCCCCTGCAGGCCTTAGCTAGGAACACGGCAATGGTGGGGGCTGTGGATGGGCGCCAAGGATCCGGGGCTTGCGGGTGGGGGTGGGGGTGGGGGTGGGGGGTCCTGAGGAGGATTGAGTCTGAGGGGCAATGGGGGGGCAGGTGGGAGATGGGGGGTAAGCAGAAGGATTGGGGCTTCCGGCTATTTTCGGATGTCGGGTTGTGGCTAGGCCCATCTGAGCTGAAGTGGGGGCAGGTTGCTTTAGGGGCCAATCAGGGGGCATGGGCAGGAGCAGTAGGGATGTGGGGGATAGGGGAGATTAGGAGATTTTGGATGAGGAGGAATGGGGTGCAGGTGCCCCACGGGGAGGGAATAAGAGGGATTGGGGCCTTTATCTAGGTGAGTGGAGGAGGGTGTGTGTGCCTAGGGGTGTAGGAGCAGGAGATGAAGTGGTTTCAGAGGAGGAAACTGAGGCACATAAGCCAAGGAGGGAAAGCAAAGTTGATGGGGGGGATGGCTAAGGGTGCCCCACTGTAACCTACTGTCCCCAGTCATGGGAGGGGTCACCCATCCCCCTGACTGTGAGGTTGGCTGCTCCCACTGGCAGCACAGCTCAGGGATGCTCCCTCTGTGACTCGCTGTTGCACATATAGAGGGTACTTCTCATAGCAGCTTGTGCTTCTCACCATCCCCTGGCAGATAGAATTTTCTGGCTCCTCACTCCATGGTGGGAGAAAGCACAAGACACTCCATCTCCCATGCCACATGCCACCTCCATACCTTTTTCTCCTCGCTTCAACCACCTGCTTAGTGCCTTGCCCCTGCTGTGACATCTCAATACAGAGATGGGGCAAAAGGGTACCTGCAGAAATCCTGGGATATCTCCCCTCCAGCATGGCACATGTGGTTCAGAGTGAAGGGAAAGGGGAGTAGCCTGCCCACTCTTCCCACATGTTTAGTAGTTTGTGATGTAAAAAAAATTGCTGTGATGGTACAAATGGAGAAACAGATCTTTCTATACATGATTACAGAGATTAAGTGGAACTGTTATACAAAGGTGCGTTGGAATTAGAGTTGCTAGAATGCATAGTCCACCACCACACATTTTTATTTAAAAAAAAATTACCAACCTATCAGAATACATCCTTACTCCTTAGAGTAGGCTGCCAGCGTGATAAGCATGACTGAGAGTTATATGTAGTTAAAATTTTCTGTATTGTTCTGTGGTGTGACTGTTCAGCCTCAACCGTGCTTGTTTCCCCATCTGTAGAAGGTTAAGGGTTACATCCACCTCCATTTAAATCTCAGCCTGAAAAACTCTTCAGAACAGCTAATGTGGCCTCATTCTGCTAACATAATGATGCCCATTGGGGTAGTACATGTCACTGCTCACACTCTCAAGGTTACAGACATTGTATTCAAGTAAATTTCAAAGAGCTCCAATATATAAAGTCTGACTCTGGAACAAAACTGTCCTTTCTGCAACTGAATCCATAAAGCGGTTGGCCATGATCCTGAAACCACTTAAAGAATATGCATGTACTGTTACCCATATTTGTGAATGTTTGCAGCCACAGGACCACTCCCAGTAGTTAACTAATACACAGAATTAAGATTAAATCAATTATTTATTAAGGTAATTTTTCCTACTGGAGATCAATGTACTGCAGTAGGGGTGGGATAGCAGAAGAAATGGGAAGAGGGGCATTCTGGGTAATACATTTTCAACGCCCAAGCGGGCCTTTGAAAACTTGTATTTTAATCACACCTCCAGCTGCACCAGGTAGCACATAGGGCACCACATGCTGCAAACAAAGGTAAGAGACTATAATTCCCCAGCTGCATCAAGGCACAGTGCACTAGAAGCACACTTGAGAAGCAGCAGCATCATCTTTAAGTCCCCATCCCCCCCCCCCACTCACCCACACACAGTAGATCTGCACAGAGAGCTATAGCCATCTATGTCTCGATCACCACTGGACACATGCAGGTGAACATGTCTATGAAGGGAGGCTGTAGACCAACAGGCAAGCATGTTGGCCAACACCGTAGAGAGAGGTCATGAAAGAAGAACAAACTCAGCACCTGTAGTCACCTTCCTGGTTCTAGGCCTCTGCTCAGGAGGACATGCTCCCACCTGCCCTGGGAGATAAGATACTCCCATGATGGGGAAATTCTCCCCTTGCACCCAGAATGAGCAGGAAAACTTTTATTAGAAACCAAGCCACAGCTAGAGGGAAGCAGGAGTCTGTACTCAGCCTTTACCACACATTTATCTTAGAGGCCAGCCAGGGTAATGCTCTGGTGGTGTTCCCTGGAGCAGCAGTGACACCCGTTGGCCAGTCAGGGTAAATCACAGAATGCATCTGCCCTGGAGCAGCAGTGACACCTGGTGGGTGGGCAGTCAGGATAATGCACGGACTGCATCTTCCCTGGAGCAGCAATGACACCCGGTAGCCAGTCAGAGGGCTGGTCCACACTGGGGGCAGGGATCGAACTAAGATACGCGACTTCAGCTACGCGAATAGCGTAGCTGAAGTCGAAGTATCTTAGTTCGAATTTGGCGCGCTTACCTCGCGTCCGCGCGGCGCGCGATCGACGTTCGCGGCTCCCACGTCGACTCCGGTAACTCCGCTCGCCCTGCAGGAGTACCGGAGTTCGAAGTAGCGCGTTCGGGGATCGATTTATCGCGTCCAGACAGGACGCGATAATTCGATCCCCGATAGTTCGATGGCGGGTAGTGTAGACGTAGCCAGAGTAATGCACAGACTGTTTACTCAGGAGCAGCCATGACACCGATGGCTAGTCAGGGGCAATGCATGGATGGTGTCTTCCATGGAGCAGTGGTGACACCCAGTGGCCAGTCAAGGTAATGCACAGAGTGTTTCTCAGAAAAAACAGTAACACCCTATGGCCAGCAGTCAGCAGTGCGAGCCTCTTCTGGTGGTGGGGGTTAAGACAGAAAATTGTGGCAGCTGCAACCCCCCTTGCCATGAGGCCCTGCCCCTCCCTGTGGCTTCACCCCTTGCTCCTCCTCAGTGAAGTGCCAACCCCGCCTCCTTTCCTCCAAGGCCCTGGCCCATGGCCATGTCAGAGGCCAGAAGTCAGAGTTGGGCAGGGTGAAGCAGCTGCTGCACTAGCTGATGTCATGGTGCAGGCAGCCACAGTGCTTCCCCATCTTGTCCTCCTGCTTCTTGGGGCTCCGAGGCTATGGCTGCTCCTCAGCTCCCTACTTCCCTTTGACCGCTCACCGCCCATAAGAGCCTCCCTGGTGTGGGGTCCAGCTACGGGGCCAGCACAGCCCTCGGAGAGCAGGACCCAGGAGCCCAGGCCACAGCACGTCAGTCCGGGATGCTATGCTGAGCCCTGGACATTCCACCTGCCCTGGGTGGTGCACTCTGGTGGGCGGAAACACAGGCCAAGGGCTACTCCCGGGCCCCCCTGCTCACGTCCTCTGCTCTGAAGCAAGCCAGAGTTGGTAGAGAGGAGGCTAGAGTGGCGTGACCAGGGAAGCTCACCCAGTGATGTTGAAGGAAGAGAGTTGAGGACTGAGGCATTTCTGGTTACAGGCAAGTTGCTCTTCACAGAGTTACCGTACTTCAGGAAGACTCCATAGCACTGGACAACTCCTTGAGAGGGGATAAAGGACTCCCCCAAGCTTATTGTGCCCCAGTTAGATGCGGAGGCCTTTCCTCAGGGGTCCACCCCATGCTAACAAATTCTCTCCACCAACAAGAGTCTTTGCATCCCTCCCTCAATACTTAACTTAAGCAAATTTCCATTTGCTCTTACTCTGCAAATCACGGTCTGGCTTCCATCCGTAGGAATGGGCTCAGAGTGGCTGCTCCTTCTTCGGTCTCTGCCACAGGTTGGCCATTCTTTCATCTATCCAATCTCATTAGGAACTGAAAAGAGAAAGAGAGAACACTTGTAAGTTAGGCCATCACTGGTGCATGGAATACAGACAGACAGCCGTGTCACCTGGCTGCTGCTCATTGGAGCCCCATTCTCTATTCCTCTCCAGCCTACCCATCATTCATAAGGAACTACAGCCCTCCAGATCTCTCCACACCCTCAGCCAACAACACCCATGCCCACCCAGAATACTGTGGTCCTCTGAAGAAAGGGATGATTGCTCTCCAGTTCCATACTCAATGTGATGTCCAGTGACTCAAACCCAGTGACGCGGAAGGACATATTAGAAGCTACAGAGCATCTCTACATGTGAAGGAGGGCGACAGGCATGCAACTAGTTATGGGGAGGAAAGGGACAGTCCCAGACAGCTCTACCTTCCCCAGGACCTATCCCATGGAAATGAAAAGCATTTCTCTGCTCTCAAGGAGGCACCTCACTACCCATATACCAGATAGAGAGATATCATTTCACAAAAACACACCTGCTCCTCCAACATCACAAGAATGCTCCTCAGCTCCAATGCCAAGTGAAATGTCTAGATTGCGCAGGACCACTTCCTCCAGATGCTCCTTCTCTAGCTAGGGCTCCAGGGCTGTTCCACTGGCCTGGAGCGGGCCTCCACAAGAACAGAAAATAACCCATGGAAGAGCCATCACTGCCAAAAATGCTATAGGTGCATGAGATCTTCCAATACCTCCCTCCCTCTCCCATCCATTCTACATCACCCCCATTGCAGTACAAGACACAGATTGAACACTGATGGGTCAATTGGCTGTTGAACCCTCTCCTGTCAGCACTATGACTCCCATCTTCCCCATGCTGCAGGCTCTCAAGTCCAAGCCTGTGAGGAGGCACAAACAGCACCCATGCCCATTTCCTGTGAAGGGAGATAGTACCAGGAGAGGGAGCATGTGTTTCTGTGTTGGCCAACACACTAGAAAAGACAGAGAGAAGCATGGGAGGAAGGAAAGCAACTCAGCACCTGGAGTGACTTCCTGAATCCAACCTTCTGCTGGGGAGGACACTCCACTCCTGGCCAGATTAAAAAGCAGCCCCTGAAAATAGGAACTTTGTCTCCCTCGTAATCATAGCTAGTCAGGAACCTTTTCTTACAAACCCAGCCCCAGCTAACAAAAAGTCCCGGCCTGGAGGCATGTGGGCTGTGACCAGAGCACTCACCAAACCAGACATTTATCTCACTGCCAGGGATCGCTGCTCTGCTCCCAGCTGGACGGCTCTTGCCTGGCATCAACAATGCTTGTAGTCTCACTGTTCTCCCTTGTTTTCCATCGTATGAGGGGAGTGGACTCTGACCCTTCACTTCTTTTCCCTTCGTACTAAACCCAGCAAAAGGGAGAAAAACAAAAAAGTTAGCATCTCAGTCAGCTACGTCGCATAGGCTCTTGTTCTCGAATCTACTGCACCCCAGGGCTCTGTCCTCAACCCTCCATCCATTATGCCTTTAGGAATACAACTACAAAGCAGCCTGTTGCACCTACACCCAAAATAGTCACTCTGTACAGGAAACTTGTCGCTTCCCCAGTCTTAATCCCACAGAGCACCATGTTAAACGAGGAAGTGGCCTTTGAAGAAAACTAGGGCGAATACAGACGAGGAATACAAAGCTCTGACCACTTACTCACAGCCAGGTATGCAGAAGGCAGAAAGCTGAGGACTGTTCATCTTTGCTTAGAATGATGTCCAGGTTGCTCAGCTCCATTTCTGCCAGCTTCTCCTCCGGCTGCCGCTCCTGGAGAATTCCTCTGCAAGCACAGCAAATAAGCCAAGCAAGAGCCATCACTACACAAAACTCTATTGGTGCATGAAATTTTGCTCTCATCCCTGCCTCCCTCTCCCATTCCATCTACATTGGTCCCACTCGATGAACAGACTCAGTCAACACTGACAGTCACTGGTCCACTCTAGAGCCCACTCTAACGCATCTGATTTTCATCCCCTCCTACTTGTTGATGGCTCCTGAGACCAAGTCTGCAGGGATCCATACCTAAGACGCCTGCTCGTGTCCTATAAAGGGAGACGGCACAAGGACAGGCAAGAAGAGAGATTCCATGGGGCTGATTGATGGAGAAGTTCACTAGGCAGTCGGGGGCCCATGAATCACTGGCTCAGGTGTATGAATGTGCCTGGGATATATGTGGCTGGAGGCCACACTGTGGGTTATGGGTCTGCAGGGGGACCCAAGGTAGGGAACATGGCTATTAGGGATAGAGGGGTGTAGGATTCCCAAAGTGAACTGAGGGAATGGGGGATTTACAGGCCCCAGAAAGGAAGGGCCAGGGGGGTTGGAGGGCCCCAGGGTGGCTGGGAAGGGGAACCTGGCAGGTTCGGTGGGGAACAGGGATTGGCGGTGTGAAAGCTGAAGGCTGCAGATGGAGTGGGTGAGTATGTATTTTAGGCTTAGTTGGCTGTTTTGTTTATTTGTTAGGTAATCTGCTTTGACCTGTTTGCTATCGCTTATAATCACTTAAAATCTTTTGTAGTTAATAAATTTGTTTTTTACTTTATCTAAACCAGTGTGCCTTTAAGTGAAGTGTCTGGGGAAAAATCTCAGCTTGGTTAACACAGGTGTATCATACATTGTCCTCTCCACATTGAGGGGAGGGCAAATTTATGAGCTTACAATGTACAGACCCCTGTGCAGTGCAAGACAGCATAATGTTGGATCTATACTCGGGGGGGGGGGCAGCCTGTGGAGCTGGGAAATTGGCTGGTGTCAGCTGTCTGTACTTGGGTTGCTTAGGTACAGCACTCAGGTAGCTCAGTTTGGGTGTGTGGCACCACCTGCTGTCATATTGGGTAATAACAGGGCCCTGGTGAGGCTGGCTGTGTCTCCAAGAGAGCACTGCCCAGCTGTATGCCGTAAAAGGGTGCAGTGGATCACACAGCTCACAGACTTCACCCTGGGGGTGACAACCTGTCACAGGATGGACAAGGGTGCGGCGCAGGAAGGGCTGGGGGGGTATTCTGGAGAGAGGGCGGTCTGAGGGATGGAGGTGCAGGTTGGGCTGGGGAGGGAAGACAGAGAGGACTGAGGGGTCCCCACGGATGAAGGAATGGACTGATGGGAAGGATAGTGATGGAGGTGTAGGTTGGGGAGGGAGGAGAGAGGGTACTAAGGGGCCCCACAGGTGGAGGAATACACTGGTGGGAAGAGTAGGGATGGGGGTGCAGGTTGGGGTGTTGAGGAGAGGGGACTCAGGGGCCCCATGGGTGGAGGGATGGACTGGGGTGCAGGTTGGCATGGGCTCGGGGATGTTGGAGTGGGGTACAGATTGGAGTTGGCTGAGGGGTGTTTTGAGGAAGGAGAATGGGGGACTGAAGGGTCCCACGGGTGGAGGCATGGATGGCAGGAAGGATAGGGATGGGAGTGCAGATTGTGGTGGGCTGAGGGTGTTGGGGAGGGAGGAGAGAGGGGGACTGAGGGGTCCCACGGGTGGAGGGCTGGACTAGTGGGAAGGGTAGGAATGCGGGTGCAGGTTGTGATGAGGTTGGGGATGTTTGGGAGGGAGGAGGGGGGCTGAGAGTCCCACGGATGGGGGGATGGATGGAGTGCAGCTTTGGTTAGGTTTGGGGGATGCTGGGGAGAGAGGAGGGGGGATGAGGGGCCCCACGGGTAGAGGGATGGACTGGGAGATGGGTAGGGATGGGGGTGCAGGTTAGGGTAAGCTGTGGGGGTGTTGAGAAGGGCAGGGGGCTGAAGGGCCCAACGGATGGACTGAGGTGCAGGTTGGGGGTGGGATGGGGGTGTTAGGGTGGGAGGTAGAGGGGGACTGAGGAGGCCCTACGGGTGGAAGCATGGACTGGTGGGAAAGATCGGGATGGAGGTGCAGGTTGGGGAGGGAGGAGACCCTAATCCTAAACCATCCACTCCTAGTTTTTATTCAAGCCTAATTTAATGGTGTCATCTTTGCAAATTAATTCCAATTCTGCAGTTTCTCATTGGAGTCTGTTTTTGAAGTTGTTTTGTTGGAGTATTGCGACTTTGAGGTCTGTAATCGAGTGACCAGGGAGGTTGACGTGGTCTCCAACTGGTTTTTGAATGTTATAATTCTTGACGTCTGATTTGTGTTCATTTATTCTTTTGCACACAGACTGTCCGGTTTGGCCAATGTACATGGCAGAGGGGCATTGCTGGCACATGATGGTATATATCACAGTGGTAGATGTGCAGGTGAACGAGCCGCTGACAGTGTGGCTGATGTGATGTGATGGTGTCCCCTGAATAGATATGTGGACAGAGTTGGCAATGGGCTTTGTTGCAAGGATAGGGTTAGTGTTTTTGTTGTGTGGTGTGTAGTTGCTGGTATTTGCTTCAGGTTTTGGGGGGGGCTGTCTGCTCCATGGGCAACACTGTGTATTACCCCAACTGGCCACTGGGTGTCACTGTTGCTGCAAGGGAAATATACTCTGTGCCAGGGGTTGGCAACCTTTCAGCAGTGGTGTGCCGAGTCTTCATTTATTCACTCTGATTTAAGGTTTCGCGTGCCAGTCATACATTTTAACATTTTTAGAAAGTCTCTTTCTATAAGTCTATAATATATAACTAAACTATTGTTGTATGTAAAGTAAATAAGGTTTTTAAAATGTTTAAGAAGCTTAATTTAAAATTAAATTAAAATGCAGAGCCCCCCAGACCCGTGGCCAGGACTCGGGCAGCATGAGTGCCACTGAAAATCAGCTCGTGTGCCGCCTTCGGCACGCGTGCCATAGGTTGCCTACCCCTGCTCTGTGCATTAACCTGACTGGCCACTGGCTGTCACTGCTACTCCAAGTGAAACACAATCCTTGTATTACCTAATATGGCCACCAGGGAAACACACACTGTGCATTAGCCTGAACTGGCCACTGAATGTCAGTGGCTGCAAGGGACCTCTGCCCTGTGCATTACCCCGACTGGCCACTGGGTGTCAGCCGCTGCTCCAAGGGAAACACACTCTGTGCATTACCTAACCTGGATACCAGGTGTCACTACTGCGCCAAGAGAAACAAACACTGTGTAATACCCTGAGTGGCCACTGGGTGTCACTGCTGCTCCAAGAGAAACAAACACTGTGCAATACCCCGACTGGCCACTGTGTGTCACTGCTGCTCCAAGGAAACCTGCTCTGTGCATTACCCAGATTGGCAGGAGATACACTGGGCTTTACTGTAACACACACACCAACAGGTGGCCGGAGTGGCGGGTGGGGATGATGGTCATTGCTCCAATTGTTGGAGCGACACACAGGATCGTCCCCCCGGCTGGCCAGCAGGGGTTACTGCCTCAATAGGGGCAGGTGAGGGAATAACTGGAGGGCACTGCCTCAGTTACACCACCCCATCCAGTTTGTGCGTGTGTGTTTGTGTGCATATGCGGTGCCATCAGGTGGGACAGTGCCTTGTGTGTGTCTGGCCATTCCCCCCCCCCCATTTGGGCAGTGACCCCGGTGGCTATTTCACACTTTCAGAAGAGCGTCAAATGCCACTGTTTGTCACAGAGTAATTTTATTTAACATAAATCATGCTTCATCAGAAATGTAGAACCCCCACCTGCCCAAGCTGGTGCAATCACTGATGACAGCATCTCAGAACATACAGACCCAAAAGGAAGCAGCTTTAATGTGAAGCAATGAGATGCCGCCTGAAGAACCTAGTGAGGGGCTGTGGGGAAACAGATAAAGTGCAACTAACTACAATGGGGAAAATAATAATCCACCAGGGAGAAAAACTGACTCCACTGGGAAATCAAACCAGCTCCAGTGACCCTGGGACTTCCAGCAATTTGGGCTTGGAGCAAGAATTCTCCCCCTCCTGTTCATTGTCTGGCCATTTCCAGGGAAGGGCAAGGTTAGAGAGCCCTGCACGAACACTCCAGCCCACTGTGACCAAGTGCACCCAGATATTCACACCCTACACATTATTATTGTAACAATCTTTGGACAAAATATGCCTTATGAGGTAACATTTGAAACTCAGTGATCAATACTATCATGGTGAAATGGCTGTAGCAACACTCTGTGTAAAGTTATGAACTCCCCTGCCCCCCACAGTGTGTTAAAAACACGTAGCCTGATTAGGCGGAGCTGGTCAAGCAGGCCTGTCCTAAAGAAAGGGACGTGTGTTTGCCTCAGTTTGCATATCAGCTGTAAACAGATTCCACAGAGGACAAGAGGGGGAAGAATGAAGCAGTATACACAGGTGAAAAGAAACAGCACAAAGCCTCCTTCCTCCACCAAACTCCACCTCTCCTTGCTTTCAGCAAGAAAGAACTTTACCTAAGGTGAACGCTCAGGAAAATGCTTTTCAAAGGGTGACCAAGCTATAACAGTGAAGGGCAAAAACACCCAAGTTCTCTCTCCCTACCCATCTCCCTTTCACCTAAGATGATCAGAGAAACAGCTGTTGGACCCTGGAAGCAGATCCTGGCCTGAGAGTTTGGGCAGCAATATTACTGGAACCTGTGGGAAGGGACTTCACAAGCCTAGTTTGTTTAGTTTAGAAAGCATTTTATCTTTATTTTTTCTTGTAACCATTTCTTACTTTAATGCCTCATTACTTTTATTCACTTAAAATCTCTCTTTGTAGGTAAATAAACTTGTTTATTCTTGAACCAAAACTAATCCAGTGTTGTGAACTGTAAATGGAATTATCCACAACGTGGCAGATTTTTGTATATTGACCTCCTAGAGGTACAACAGACCTAATCGATCTGGCCTGTCCAGGAGAGGGCTGGACAGTGCACAACACGTTTTTGGAGTAAAATTCAGGACAGGGAGTGTGTTGGAGTCACCCTGCATGTGGTAGCTCAGGTCTGATGGAAGCCAAGTGTGACTGGTGAGTGCTGACAAGCTCTGGGATCAGAGTCGTAGCCATACACAGACACTTTGGGGGAGAGGGGGGAGCAGCACGCTGACTGGCTGTTTGTGAGCTACCCAAGTCAGAGGCTACAACAGCGAAGCATGGTGAGGCACCCCCCTGTTGCAGGTCAGGTGACACTGCCCCGCACTAGTCAGGATTACACCCTGGAACATCATACCTGGCGCATAGTAACAGCCCCCCACCCCCACCCCACTTGTAGTGTTATAAAACGCTCCCCAGCAGAATCTGTTACTTTGCTGTTGAGGGTGCTGGAGCGAGCTGACCATGTACAGTAACAGGGGCAAAAGGAAGGTGGGTGGCGGGGAAGGTCTAGACAAGGTTGCTCTTCCCTCTCTGAAATGATGTAGTGAACTTCCAACCCCTCCCCCCCTGCAAATACACCCCACTCTTTAAATACTCACAGTCTTCCTTCCGGTGTTTACATATAAGTGACATCTGCATTAGATGTTTACAAATTGGTCTGCTCTGCTGTTCTAATTGCCTGAACTGGCCACCCTTTCCCATTAATAATAATATATGTCTCATAGAGCTGGAAGGGACCCCGAAGGGTCATCGAGTCCAGCCCCCTGCCTTCACTAGCAGGACCAATTTTGCCCCAGATCCCTAAGTGGCCCCCTCAAGGATTGAACTCACAACCCTGGGTTTAGCAGGCCAATGCTCAAACCACTGAGCTATCCCTCCCCCCCCAGGAAATGGAGTTTCATACCTTTTAATTCTTTACTTTTCAAGAAACCTTCATATCTTACTCGTATAACACTTCCTTTATTATGGCTCTCATTTACCATATTTAATACATTATTAAAAACCAAAACATTATCAAGTCTATTTTTATGATCAGTGACTTCACGGGTGCCTGAATTGCTGGTTGGCTGGAATGGCTACCTCTGAATCAGGGGAGGGGCAGACAGCCATTGCTCCTGTGAAATCTCTTTTTAAAATTTACCCACAAGTAAAACAAGATTTTGCTAATTTAGAAAAAAATATGTATTAAATTAGGGGAAAAAATCATTTTATGAATGTCACCATTTAAAATAGGTTTCAACTTGTGTGAAATTACTAAATTCCCCCTAAGCTGCGCAGCAGCATATTAAGCACCGTGGAGGTGCTCAGGGCTGCAGTGGGGAGAGAAGCCTCTCCCCCAGCCCCAGACCTGCCGTGGCCAGGGAAGAGGCACCGATCCTGCAGCCCCAGCTCCGGAGCTGCCGCAGTGGGGAGAGGCACCTCTCCCACCCAGCCCAGGTGCTGCTGTGGGGAGAGAGATCTGCAGGGACTTCTCTCTCCCCCCAGTAGCCCCAGGGCAGTCTGCATCCCAAACCCCTCATCCCCAGACCAGAGCCCACCCCCCCAGCCGGAGCCCTCACCCTCCCACACCCCAACTGTCTGCCCCAGCCCTGAGCCCCCTCCCACACTCCAAACCCCTCAGCCCCACCCCTGCCACATTAATTTTATGTGCACCAATATAGAGGTGATGTGTGACACATCAACTCTATATTAGTGCACATAATTCATTCCAAACATGATTGGGAAAAATTAGAGGGAACACACGTTGAAACTCTGACAAAGTCCAACCCATCTGTCACAACTCCCTCCCCTGTAACCCCAGGAATGGGAAATTGTGGATGTAGCAAGTGGTGACATGGCAGCCCCCCCACCCCCCAAAAAAAAAACACCCCAAAAAACACCCCTAGTTGTTTAACTCCTAGTGGTAGGAAATTGGGATATTGCAGTTTGTGATGCTACAGCCCTATCCCAGCCTTGTCCCGCCTGCTGAGCCAGTTTTGTGCCTTGCAGGTAGTCACTATAGTGTAACAGTGCCATGGTGCTACAGAGAAGATAGTGGCACATTTCCCACTCCTGAGTCACCAAGATCTCTATGTGTTTGGGTCACTGGCTGCCAGGCTCAGCTGGGCCGGGGGTGTGCTAACCTCAGGCTCTGTGCCGAGTAGGCTGCTCAGGGTGCAGGATGGGAGGAGGTTTGAGGGACCCATTGGCCAGGGTCTTGCTGCCCAAGGAGGCTTTGGAGCAGGTAGTTCAGGATCCAGGTTACTGCTTGAAAACTAGTTTAATTTCACAGGTAATTTATAAGCAATTTATTATTAAGCTGGAGCTTCCCTGGAAGTTTTTATTACTGGAGGAAGTAATAATTACCAATAAAACACAATATCTTCATTTTTATTTCATGTGCTACTTTCCACATTATCTTGATTAATGAGAATTTTTGGACACACACACACACACCCCCTACTAAATGGCTATTGGTAGGGCCCTACCAAGTCACAGCTATGAAAAACACATCATGGACCAGGACCAGGACCAGGAAATCTGGTCTGCCCCGTGAAATCTGGTCTTGCGTGCGCTCTTACCCTATACTACATAGATTTCACAGGAGGAGACCAGCGTTTCTCAAATTAGGGGTCCTGGCC
>QXTE01000579.1:25624-149353 GCA_003942145.1 Platysternon megacephalum
AGATGAAAGTATACCTGCCATCCCCTGCATTCTCAAGAGATTAATTGCCCAGCTGTTCTGCTCTGCAGACTTAGCTACCCAGTCTTCCCTCTGAACCTGAGTGACACAGACTGTTCACTTACAGAATCAGCATGGAGACATTTCTCTCTCAACAAACTTGTCTCCCCAACAAGCTGGCCAAACACAGACACTTGGTTATAGGACTGTTCAACTTTCTTAACAGCTTTTACTCCATCTGAGACCTTTTCAAAGCTATTCACACTGGATCTTTCAAAAAGGAAAGTCAGTGGATCCATTCACCACAGAAAATTTCTGAATGTTAGGAACTGAAACTTCCTTGATTAAATCACTTTCACACCCTCCAGTTGCAGCAAACTGCTTGCAAAGACTACCATGAGGATTCCTTTCCCAAGGAGCTTTTCTAAGCAACAATTCACCCCCCACAGAAATTCTGCCCTTACCGGCTTCACCTAAGGCTTGCTCTAAAGGAACACTTTCCTGAGCAACAACAGACTCTTTCTGGGTCTTACTCACATCCAGGATCACCTCTGGCTCATCAGGCAGATTTCTACACAATCCCCTTTCAGGCAAACTGCTAAATTTCATAGTCAAAAGGATAGAAGCATTTTTCTTTCCTTTGCCACACACAAGCTTAGGAATCTTTTCCTTCTTGCTACAAATTTCCAAACTGTCAGTAGGTAACAAAATTAAATTACCTTTATGCTCTTCTTGTGCCCTGGCTAGGATATCACCCTGATTAGACCGAGTTGTTACATCCTTTTTCAACCACACATTAGCGACAGGCAAAATACAAGCACCAGAATTGTTTGGTCTCTGGGATTTTGCTAAGACACTAACTGGACGCAACCTAGTTACAGTACCATTCTCCCCAGCAGACACAAACTTAGGACCATTCCCTTCCTGGGCTTTAGTTGAATCCAGAACCAACTGCACTATTCTCAACCCTCACAGGCTGAAAGACACCTTCTGTCTGCTTTACAGACAGAAGAAGAGCTGGAGACACATTCTCCTTTACCGGCCACACAGCTTGGGATCTCACTTTCCTTGTCCCAGCACACAGGGCTGTTCACAGACAACTACCCCCAACAGACACAGGCACATTTCCGGTGCGAACCGGCTCCAGCTCACCACTGGTTATAGGTTATAATTTCATGTATATAGTTATGAGGCTGAAAATGTGTCCTCATGGCTTANGGGGGCGCAAAGCCAAGAAGGAAAAAAGAACACGATAAAAGGGAGACATGTTTGCCATGTTCTTCTTCTCTTCCACCTCCATCTACAGACATCACCACCAAGCGACTGAGTCGCTCATCAAAGGGGAGAGCCTGGCTGAAGGGCAACCAGCCAGCCTCTGGTGAGAAGTATCTACGTTTGTAAGGGCACAGAAAGTGTTAAGATCAGCTTAGAATGTGTTTTGCTTTTATTTCATTTGACTAAATCTGACTTATGCTCTGACTTATAATCACTTAAAATCTTTCATAGTTAATAAATGTGTTTGTTTATTCTACCTGAAGCAGTGCGTTTGGTTTGAAGCACGTCAGAGACTGTCCTCGCGATAATAAGCCTGGTACATATCAATTTCTTTGTTAAATTGATGAACTCTCATAAGCTTGCAGTGTCCAGTGGGCATAACTGGACACTGCAAGATGGAGGTTCCTAGGGTTGCGTCTGGGATTGGAGATATTGGCTAGTGTCATTCAGTTGCACAATCCAAGGAGCAGCTTACATGCCAGAGGCTGTGCATGAACAGCCCAGGAATGGGGGTTCTCACAGCAGAGCAGGATAAGGCTGGCTCCCAAAGTCAAGGACTGGAGTGACCTAGCAGATCACTGGTCCAGATAACACCAGAGGGGAACGTCACACCCTACCCTAGGATAAATATCTTTTGTCTTGTTCAGTTTATGTTCGTTGCCATTACCTACCCTTCACTCACAGTACAATCACGTATTTCTTACAACAGTAACAACTTTTTTATTTGAAAACTGCATTAAGGTTGCATCTTATAAAATCTTTAGTTGCTACTTCATTGCAAATATACACTATTAACTGACAAATTTCTTAATGCAGCATTAAGGTTGCCTGATGGTATCTCATGCTCTTCCAGGATGCAGAGTTCAGCAAAACTCACACCTCAGAACACCAGGAAACTCAGCAATGCAACCTTAACTTTGCCCTCTTTGAGTGATGACCTATGNATACACCCATACTCTCACTCTGCCTTTGCAGATAGTGAATATCACTCAGAATAGAGCACATGGCACCTGTAGCCCAGAGTCAAATACCTTCTCTTTGCTGAGGCATGACTTAGTTGTAGGTGAGCTGTACTGAACAGGAGCTACCTATCCATGTTCTAAACTCAGACACTGAGCCTACTCCCCAAAAACAACCCCACACTTGTTACAATTTACACCCCTTTCATCCTTATTCGCAGGATTCCATCTAAAATTATACTTTCACTTACTCATCATTAGACACATAATGCTGTCATACCCCACCTCATTACTGACAACCCTCACGGTAAGAACACCCATGTGCCCTGCTACTGACTCAACCTGCACAACTCACTGCTGAAATGATGCATACTGGATCCTTCAACATACATGTACACTTCTTTCCTTTTATCAAGTGTGTGTGGGTGAAGGTGGGCGCCTCAGACCCAGATCTCACATCCAAACTAATCCCCATATGTCCTCACATCACAGTCAAATCTCTACTAAGCTGCTTTATCTAATGCCTGCACCATTCAGTACAGCTACACCTAACTCTGTGAATGCAGCTGGAGTGCATGCAGATAATTCCCAGTGGCTATTGCCAGCTCAAGGGAGGAAGAGTTAAGATTGCCTTGGCACGTGCATTAACTCTGTATTTCCTGATTTTCAGAGGTTTGAGTTTTGCTGGACTTGACATTCTGGAAAGAGGCGAGCTACCTCCAGGCAACTGTAACTCTGCATTAATTAAGATTTTGTCAGTAAGTCAAAGGAGACACTTCATTAGGATCTATGCCGTTCAGCATAAACAAACTTCAGTGGTAACCGGACTTTGCAAACACTTCCACTATTTGTAAAACAAGAAGCCATGAGTCTTCAGAAATACTGCTGCACAACAGCTAACCCACAGCCTTGGGAGGTACTCTATTCCTTTCACAACACTCCGATATGCAGCATAACCTCCAGGCTTGACGAATACAACAAACCAGGCTTTGGGATGTAGAAATTAACTATGAAAAAAGCTCTAGTTGGTTCAGAATGCAACAGCCTGCCAGCTTAACAGTAGAAGCATATGGCCTTTTGTGCACTGGGTCCCTATGGAATGTAGACTTAAACATTTATCTTCAAAACCTGCCACCACAGTTGTCTACGCGGTCTGAGCCAACAATCTCACTGTCCATAGCCATCACATCCCACAACGGCTATATTCCTCAGAGAGAGAGAGAGAGAGAGAGAGAGAGTGTGTGTGTGTGTGTGTGTGTGTGTGTGTGTGTGTGTGTGTGGTGCATGCTATACAAGCGTGTACATCTCTGTATCTCATAACCCTAACCCTTAAGAATGAGGATGATCAATGGGACACAGTAATACCACGGTACAAAATATATCGGCGGGACAGAACAGGTCGTGCTGGTGGGGGAGTGGCACTATATGTGAAAGAAAGCGTAGAATCAAATGAAGGTAAAATCTTAAATGAACCAAACTGTACCATAGAATCGCTATGGATAGTAATTCCATGCTCTAATAATAAGAATATAGCAGTAGGGATATATTACCGGCCACCCGACCAGGATGGTGATAGTGACTGTGAAATGCTCAGGGAGATTAGAGTGGCTATTAAAACAAAAAAGTCAATAATAATGGGGGATTTCAACTATCCCCATATTGACTGGGTACATGTCACCTCAGGACGGGATGCAGAGATAAAGTTTCTTGACACCTTAAACGACTGCTTCTTGTAGCAGCTAGTCCTGGAACCCACAAGAGAAGAGGCAATTCTTGATTTAGAATTAAGTGGAGCACAGGATCTGGTCCAAGAGGTGAATATAGCTAGACCGCTTGGTAATGGTGACCATAATATAATTAAATTTAACATCCCTGTGGCAGGAAAAACACCACAACAGCCCAACACTGTAGCATTTAATTTCAGAAAGGGGAACTACACAAAAATGAGGATGTTAGTTAAACAGAAATTAAAAGCTACAGAGCCAAAAGTGAAATCCCTGCAAGCTGCATGGAAACTTTTTAGACACCATAATAGAGGCTCAACTTAAATGTATACCCCAAATTAAAGAACATAGTAAGAGAACCAAAAAAGTGCCACTGTGGCTAAACAACAAAGTAAAAGAATCAGTGAAAGGCAAAAAGTGGAAGTTAAATCCTAGTGAAGAAAATAGAAAGAAGCATAAAGTCTGGCAAATGAAGTGTAAAATACAATTAGGAAGGTCAAAAAAGAATTTGAAGAACAGCTAGCCAAAGACTAAAAAAGTAATAGCAAATTTTTTTTGCTAAGTACATCAGAAGCAGGAAGCCTACTAAACAACCAGTGGGTTCACTGGACGATCACAATGCTAAAGGACCACTCAAGTCCCCACCAAAGAAGAAAAATGGATACACATGAAAGCAGGCAGCCACTCTCCCTGTAAGAGGACAGCACAACTCCTGTCCTAGAGGATTCCTCAAGCCAGCACAGAGGAAGAAGCCCTGGAACATGGAGGCACTTTTTAGTGTTCTAGAAGTAGGTCTAATTACACTTCAGGATGGAACTGATTGGTTCAGTACTGGAAATGTCAAGCAAGGATTCATAACCTCTCTCTTCTGGTCACAGAGTCAAGTGCACCCCAACAATCACCATATATTTAGTAGTCTATGGGAAAAATCAGTGTTCTCACTCCAGCTCCTAGGACAGGGACCCACAACGCAATTGCCAGTATCACACCTGCCTCAGCAGAAACCATGGAGTGAAAGGGCCATGGGGAATCAGGCTCCACTCATTTCTAGGGCTCCTCCAGGTCAGGGTTGAGGTACATGGGTTATGCAGTGCAAGGAAGTTTGTACCACTGCTGCCAAGTTGATCAATAGAAGACTTCACTCTCCAGGGCTGTGAAGCCAGCACTAGATTAAAATACAAGTTGGTGCTTGAAGAAGTCAGCTCTTGCCGAGCTCCTTCCCCAGCACTCTGGACTGTTTGTGAAGAAGCAAGAGACAGTTCAAGTCATAGCCAAAGATTTTATAAAAAACAGGAAAGTTTTGGTCTTACACAAAGAGAAGACTTCAGCTTATATTAGGGCACATCATTAGCAGGAACCTGCAGGATCTGGCAGCATTTCACCCCTCCTCCCCAGAACACAACACCCCCCCAGAGGACATTCAAGGGTCATGAACAGGGATCCCAGAAATCCATTTGCCGGATGTGGGGGGAAATGCATAATGTGTTTTTACAGAGAATCTTTTTTTTCCCCCCTCAATGTAAAAACTAAACAACAACTAAATTTTACTGAAAGTACCAGTGTCACTTTTTCAATGTGCACAACCCTCCCCCTCCTGTGGTTGATTTTTTAATGCGCTTTAAATTCACATAGCTAAACATACGCCAATAAACTGCTTGCGGCGTATAGAGGTTACTCAGTGCCATATGGGGGGGGTGTCGCGTTTTAATGCATCTCAAATTTCACTTCGGCCTCCACCCATGAGTAATTAAAGTTATAAAAAGATGCTGAAAACTTTAAAAGTCACCCCAAAGACAGTGTCACTGAGTTTGGTAAGGACAAATTTAATGTTGACGGTAACCTGTTGTTCTGTACTGTATGCAGCAAGGCTGTAGATGATGTCTGAAGGCAGACAATCGTAGAACAAATGGAAAGAGCTAAACTGACTGAAACGAAATGAAAAAGAGGCTGAAACAGCAGGGCCCTTGACAACAGTAAAGAAACAATACCCTGTGACTGGATCATTCCAGCATTTTACAACTGTAAATATATCAATAAAACATTGTGTTCAACTGATACGTATATATATTGTGGCTAGGGAAACTAACGTTCAGTGTTTCATTTTAAAAATCCATGTTTTCCCCCCCAATTATGGTTTTTTAATTGGAGAATTTTGTTTTGTTTTTTTTAAATCAGAGAAAACTAGGATCCCTGGTCATGGATACACACATGGCAACAGAGGCAGGAAGACCAATGTCCCATCAAGTACCAATATCCTAAACCAAAGAATAAAACTTCTCCACTACAATGAGCAACTGTGTAAAGATCTGTGCTGAACCACAGAGCAGTGGCTGAATTGATGGACAAGGCAAACCTGACTTTCTCCAGCATTCTCTCTCATAGAATCCTGCAAAAGCAGAGGTCAGAAGGGCTTCAGCCATGACCCTCTTTGGCTTTTTCATCTAAGTGACTTTACCATTATATTCTTGGACACAACGAAACTCCAGTAACCCCCATGGAAGGATGTTGCTATACCCCTTTCCCTGCTTTCTACCCCCACTCCAACACACACCCTTCCTTTTCACGGTCAGTCCCTTCATCCATTTCGTAGAAGGGGCCTGCTCTGGTCATAGCTCATCCCGGGCTGTACTGTCAAGAGGTGATTGGAGCACATCTGAGTTCTTGGCCTCCTTGCTGAGCTCCTGCTGTTCTTTCATTTTCTGGGATTTGGCACGGTCCCAGTCAGTTTTTACGCTCTCATTATTCCAAACCACAGAGGTCTCAGTGTCGCTGATGTAACCATCATCACCGGTGTAATGTGTTGGGTAAAGCAGCAGTGGTTCCACTGAAAAGGCCAGCAAATTCCGGTTTTCAAAATGTTCCATATATTCAGAGCTGTTCAGAAAAGGGAAAAAGAAAAAGAAAGGAAAAAAAAGGGGGGGGGGGTGTCACGTCTTCTGCATTTACCCTACAACCCATCTTCAGCCTCCCACACCAGTGCATTAATCCTTCCATTTACCCTGCTTCACTCCAGACACCCTTCATCCTCCCATTGCGGCATTCAAACCACACATCTTCTAACCCACAACCCTTCCAGTCCGCTCCCAAGAGAGGGACATTCATCTTCCAGAAATGTTTGTCTTTCCCTAAAAGAACAGCAGCTGTGGAAAAACATGGCAGCGCCAACAATTCCTAAGAAATTAGTGTTTTAGAGCCCTCTCCAACCCCCACCCAAGTAGCTCCAACCAGATCTCAGCCTCCTGGGGCATAACCAGGCTACAAAAGCCAGAAGCCAGCTTGTTACTACTGCCATGTGGGAATGAGCTTAGGACAGTCAGGAAAAACACTGCTTGAACCAGGCAGCGTTGAGCAAGATGGTCTGAAGGTGTGATGTCCGCTCTCACTGACAGGGCTGGGTGGCCCACTTGATTCTCAGTAAAGTGGCAGATTTTAGAAGCTATATCAAGGAGCAGACTGGACTGCAAGTCCCTTCACAGAAATTCCAGTACGGTGATCAAGCCAGTCAACAGTGATGGGGCTACAGCAGGCTTGTGCCTTTGCTGTGCAGGAAATCCTAATGGCTTTTTTGTCAAAACAGAAAATTCTGCAGGAAGTGTCTGATTTCACCAAAGTTTCTCAGGTATTCATCAAAAAACCCCATGGGTGCTGAAGACAAACATTTCTGGTTGTTCAATAAAAAAAATCAAAAAGCTTTAAGAAAAATTAAGAAAAATGTAGGGCTGTCAATTAATCACTGTTAACTCACGCGATTAACTAACAAAAAATGAATCACGATTAATCGCACTTATAACAATAGAATACCATTGTAATTTATTAATTTTTTTAATTGCACGACAGCCCTGGAAAAATGTTAGTTTTAATTCAAATTTTTCATAGGAACTGTGATGTGTCATTCCATATTCTTTATGAAATTATGCTTATCATATGAATGACATAACTGAGATATACTTTATGCCAGAGGGCTCATGTGAGATATCATTGGAAAGGTTATGATTTACTGAATGTGATTATCCTATTTGTGTGCCTGTATCATTTCTGTATCTGAACTTAGGAATATTGACTATGTATTTGTATTTCAACTATGCTATTTTGGGTGACTCCCACTGCTAACACTTCAGATACAACAATGGAAAAGCCAGACAGGGCAGATGGCCCATCAGCGAGGACAATGATCTGTGAAAAGCTTGGCCTTCCTGTGGATGCTCCATACTGCCACTGACTCATGGACGCTGTGATCCTACAGAGTCAGGGGGTCTTGTCACCTGATACTAAACATTACCTGGGACTTCTTGTAATTTTCCACTGTAAGGGAAGGGGGGGGTCAAGTTTGGGAAACAAAGGATTCCCGCCTTATGTAAATCCTATTTAAGGGTGGGAGGAGTCTTGTTTGCCTTCCTCCTCCCTTCATGGCCTGTCTGCCCAAGAAGAAAGACTGCAAAAGGGAAGGCAAGGTGGGAGTCCAGACTGCAGGGCTGGCCTTACCATGAGGCGAACTGAGGTGGCTGTCTCAGGTGCCAGACGGTGGGGGGTGCGCACGCCACTAGGACCCAGAGTGTAGAAAATTGTGTCTGCTGCTGGTGCATATGTATTCTCTCTGCTCTAGCTGCACAGAGATGGTGGAGTGCTGTGCTGGAGGAAGGAGGGCACAAGAGACATAACAGGCAGGCAGGAGAAAAGGTGAGAGGGAATAACAGAAAGCAGCAGGAGCTGCAGGGAGAGAGAGGAGGAGCCTCTTATGTACCTCTCTAGCACCCCCAGGAGCCTGGACTGATTAACACCAGCTTCTCAGGGAGCTTCCTGTTTCCTACTGCTTCCCTGAACCCACTTGAGAACAGGCAGTCAACTGAAGTAGTAGGAGCCAGTTAAGCCCTTAAGACGCTGATATCTTCCCTCACTCAGGCCCTGCTACCAGCCTGCTTATTTGTCCCCTTCAATTGAGTGTTGAGAGCCACTATAGCTGGCACAGAACAGCAGTCATGAGTGAAAGAAGAAAACGCCCCTCTGGGGCAGCATTCAGAAAAAGAAAGAAAGCAAAGGAAGCTTTTCTATCTAAGCAGGAAGGAGCTCTCCTGAGATACATAGACACAAATGTTCACGGTGAGCCTTCCGGCCCCAGTGAGGATGTGAGTGGTGAGGAGATGCCTGATCTTCCAGTTAGTCAGAGTGCAGGTGACCTGGCAGCTACTGCAGCATCCATATCTCCATCTCAAATGGATGTAACCATGCACATTCCTGAAGAAAAGTGTAGATCAGAGAAGAGTGTGGTGGAGGCGCAAGAAACAGCTGCTGCTGAGTTTAGTTCCTTAAGTCTAGATGATCCAGGACTGTGGACCCACTTGAGCAGTAGCCTGAGGGACTTCCTTGTACTGCATGGGCCACAGCAAGTGAAAAACTTCATGTTCCCCAAAGACAATGAAAATAGAAGTTTCCATCCAACACATTACTGGCATGAAATCCCCAATGGTGACAAAGTGGAGAGGCCATGGCTTATGTACTCAAAAACCCAGAATGCTGCATACTGTTTTGGTTGCAAACTCTTCCAGTCTAATGTTCCAGCCACATTGGGTTCTACAGGAACAAAGGACTGGAAAAATCTGGCTAGAAATCTGGCATGCCATGAGAAGGCAGCAAATCACCAGAGAGCATTCCATAGGTGGAAAGAGCTTGAGATGAGACTAAGGTTAAAGGCCACCATAGATGATCAGTATCAAGAGAGGATTGCATCAGTCTCTCTTTACTGGCAAAATGTTCTCAAAAGGCTCATTGCCAATGTGAGAATGCTTGCTACCCAAAACCTAACACTGCGTGGCACTTCAGATCAGCTGCATGTGCCAAACAATGGAAACGTCCTTAAAATTGTGGAGCTGATGGCGGAGCTGGATGCTGTACTCCAGGAGCATCTAAGAAGCGTCACCACCCAAGAAATATACACACACCACTACCTTGGAAAAACAATTCAAAATGAGATCATAGAGTTACTGAAAACAAAAAAGTCAAACAGAAGATTGTGGCAGATCTGAAGTCAGCAAGATATTACTCTGTTATTCTGGACTGCACACCTGGCATCAGCCATACGGAACAAATGACTTTAATGGTGCGTTTTGTAACAACAACAGAACCTAGTGAAAATGTCCCTGCAATGGTGACTGTCAGAGAGCATTTTCTAGAATTTATTGACATTGATGATACATTTGTCATACCAGCTCCTGTAATGCTTCTTAAAAAGCTGGAAGATACAGGAATTGCGATAGCTAACATGAGAGATCAGGGCTACAATAATGGTGCCAACATGAGAGAAAAAAAGAATAGAGGAGTGCAGACACGGATCCGAGAGTTAAACCCTCAAGCTTTTTTTGTCCCATGCAGTTCTCATTCATTGAACTTGGTGGTCAGTGATGCAGCATCAACTTCTAGGGAGGCTACTGAATATTTTAATGTAATTCAAAGCATCTATGTATTTTTCTCTGCATCAACTCATCAATGGCAAATTTTGAAGCAACATCTGGGAACATCCTCTCTGACACTGAAACCACTGAGTGCCACATGATGGGAAAGTCGAGTGGAGACAATAAAGCCTATCAAACACCAAATTGGGAAGATAGATGATGCCATAGTTGCCATTATGGAGGATAATGCTATGACAGGAACTGTTCGCGGGAGAACAGTGGCAGAGGGAAATGGAATCACTAGAAACATACATAACGTCAAATTTCTGTGTGGCTTAGTGTTGTGGCATGACATACTGTTTGAAATAAATGTTGTAAGCAAGAGACTCCAAGGTGTTGACCTTGATATATCTGGAGCAATGGAACAACTGGACAAAGCAAAGTCATACCTACAGTCTTACCGGTCAGATGAGGGATTTCAAAACATTCTGAAGAGTACACAGAAGTTGGCAGAGGAACGTCACACAAACTATTTTCCCACCCATTCAAGAGAGTCACCGAAGAGGAAGACATTTTGATTACGAGGCACAGGATAATCCCATAAGAGACCCCAAACAACAATTCCAAGTTGAATTCTTTAACCAGGTGCTAGATTGTGCAATACAGTCAGTTGAAGAACGTTTCATGCAGCTCAAGGAACACCGCAGTATATTTGGGATGTTGTATATGATATTCCAAAACTCCTCACGATACCTGAAGACAACCTACACCAGCAATGCAGGGCACTAGAGACAGTGTTGACACATGATGACGTGCGCGATATTGATGCGAGTGATTTAGGTGATGAACTGAAAGCCCTTTCAAGATACATTTCAGCAGGATCAACTTCAAAGGCTGTTCTGGAATATATGGGCACAAATAAGATGACCACCCTCTTTCCAAATACTTTTGTTGCTCTGTGCATACTTCTAACACTTCCTGTAACAGCTGCCAGTGGAGAACACAGCTTCTCCAAGCTGAAGTTAATAAAAAACACATCTACGCTCCACAATGACACAGGAGAGGCTGGTTGGCCTTGCAACCATCTCAATAGAGCATGAGCTGGCCCAGACTGTGGACCTTCAGGAAGCAGTTCAAATCTTTGCAACCAAGAAGGCACGGAAAGCACCACTTTGATTATTCAAACAGATAAAAATGCCAGTTTACTATGCAGACAAGAAAAGTTAATTTTCAAATGCCTGAACAGCAAATGTGTTACTTAATTTTTGAACAAGGCATTTTAAGTTGTTAATTCTCCTTTATTGGGGTAGGTAGCAGAGCAGTACCATGAGGAGAAGAACAAGGCGGCGGCAGAATTGAGACCTTTCAAACTTTTGGCCCAAGCGAGGGGACATGGGGGCATCATTTGAGCTCCTCGCCTCAGGTGCCAAAATGTTGTGGGCCGGCCCTGCCAGACTGAGACAGGGGTCTAGTCTGAAAAGGACTATAACTGGAACTCTGAACCACAGAAGCTTTGCAAACTGCCCGCAACAATATCTAGCGTGAGAAATACTATTTGTAACCAATTTCTTTAGTGAAACTAGCTTAGTTTGCATGTTTTATTTCATTTGCTTAATCTGCTTTGTTCTGTTTGTTACCCCTTTTACCACTTAAAATCTGCATTTTATAGTTAATAAAATTTGTTGATTATTAAACCCAGTTTCTGTAATTTCTAATTGGGCGGGAGGGGGAGAAGTGTGCACATCTCTCTCCACACTGAGGGAGGGGGCGAATTTCATAGTATATCTTTGGGTCTGCGCTCCAAGGGAGGTGGACATCTGAGTGCTGGAGCAAGTCCCTTAAGCGAATTCTTCCCAGAGCTGATTGCAGCTAGGCGTGTCCCTGCCTGTGTGTGTTAGAGAAGGTTTTAAGAGCCTGGCTCAGCAAGACAGGCTAAAGGGGGCCCATGCTGGCAGAACAGGTAGACTCTGTGGTATCTAGGCACATCAGGTGGCTTCCCGAGGAGTCCAGCCCATCACAGGAACAATAACCATTTCCCAACCAGCTCTAGTTAGAACCTCTCACAGCAAGCTCTCATGCTGCTTCCAGGGACAAGCAGGAAAACTCTGTAGTAGCCTCAAACCCACTCCATATGCTACTACTGTGAGGCTTCACTGCCAAGTTCAGAACACAGGGGTTATTCCCTGTTCAGCTACAGCAGCTGACTACAGACTCCATCTCTGACTACTGCTGAAGCAGCAGCAATGAGTGTTTGTTCAAAGCTCTGCCCGCAACAGGCTTCTTGCTTCAGAACACAATGCTCCAGGATCCCCTTCACCCACCTTCCTACAGGCTGATACACCCTTCTTTCCCCAGCACTAGGCCCCAGAGGATTCAGTCCAGACTCACACAGGGTGTTTGTCAAACATGACAGGAAGAAATTCATCCACAGGTAACATCTTGGAGAGTGGCTCAGCTGCCAGCAGCTTCTGGGCACCCTGCAGTGAAATCACATAGGCTAGAGTCCAGTAGGAATAATCTGCCTCCACCAGGTTCCGGACGCGAGGCACAGACTTCTCTGGATGCTCCACCTGCATTCGCTTCCTCCCAATGTAACTGGGGGAGACAGACAGCAGCACAAGATTATCTTTTAGAAAGACTCACACTCTAGCTCAGGGGTTCCCAAACTTCATTGCACTGCGACCCCCTTCTGACAACAAAAATTACTATAGGACCCCAGGATGGGGACTGAAGCCTGAGCCCATCCAAGCCGCACCACTGGAGGGGGGGCGAGGAGGAGAGAAGGGGGCAAAGCCAATGGGGGGCCAAAGTCCAAGGGCTTCAGCCCTAGGCAGGGGGCCTGTAACCTTAGCCCCACCGCTAACCCCCAGCAAGTCTAAGACAGCCCTGGTGACCCCATTAAAATGGGGTCCCGACCCACAGTTTGAGAACTGCTGCAAGCAGCAGTTAGGGCCTCATGCAGGAAAGATCGGGTGGAATTCTCTGGCCAGCTTTATGCAGGAGGTCACATTAGATGATCGTAATAGTCCCTGGTGGCCTTAAAAATCTATGAAATCCATGACTGGAATCAGCCAGCATAGGTGGAGAGCAGAGGTGGCAGGTGCCCTTGTAGCATAGGGCAGCAACTTCTGGCATAAAAATAAATCCGCTTTCTGGTTAACAGGGTACATGGTCCTCGCTGATGTTGTGTTTGCGGCACAGAAATCTTTTGTAGTCATCAGTGGGTGAGCCTATGCTCTGAACAGGGTGCAGCTCAGCATTCTCACCAGCACCCAGGCTCTACCAGAGTTGCTCCACTGGAGCTGTTGGCAACAGGGAAATCAATGTCCTCTGTGTTCCCAGTTTGCCAAGCCATCAAAGTATCACCCTTTCCTCATTCAAATCCCTTTAAAAAAGCCACTTCTTCCTAATGCCTACAAAAAGCAAGTTCATAATAATCAAAGGGTAGGTTATCTCCCAGTGTCCCCTTACTCTTCTCTTTTAGACTGCAAGCTCTTTGGGGCAGGATTTATGTATTGTACAACACCGAGTGTACTGCCAGAGGTAAACAGATAATTAAAGACAAGTGCCCAGGGAAGCTGAGTAGAACATCTGTATAACCTTCTGATCTTCTGCACTTACATCAAGTCCCAATCCAGACCCTCTTCTTCCAGGTCATACATCAGATTCATCAGCCGTCGTTTAAAGAATATTTCAAACCGCAGGTCATCCTCGAACACAACTGATTTCTCCAGCCTTCTCTCCACAATCTAACAATTTAGCAGAACAGAAGCCAAGTCAGAGAACCTGAAATGCCTGCCCCTCCTTTGCCCCACCCCCCATGACATGTAATTTATCTCCCCTTCTTTCACAGCACTGGTATCTATTGACTTTTAGTGCTGAGGAATTAACTCTCTCTTGCCTCCCAACCTCTTCCATGTGTATTCCCTTTTACCACCGCTAGGGCACATCTAGGCATCATGAGTAAGGTTCAGATTTTGTCAGTTATTTTTAGTAAAAGTCATGGACAAACAAAAATTCATGGAAGCCCGTGGCCTGTCTGACTTTTACTTAAAATAATGGGGGGAGGCCTGACGAGGGGATGACTGAAGCCTGAGCGCAGGGGTGGGGGAAGAAGAGATGAGAGTCTGAACCCTGCTGCAGGGCCCCCCACCACTCACGGTGGCTGTAGAGGAAAATGTCATGGAGATCTCTGAAAGTCACAGAATCCGTGGCCTCCATGACAATCTTATCCTTGATCTGCAAGACTGCTCCCAACCTGCTGTGTATAAATATACCCATTGTGGCTCACACAGTAACCCAAAAAAACAGAGGAGGGCACCACCCTGCTACCTACACACTCCTCTCACCCAGCTAAAACAACAGTGTCAGCATGTGAATTCCTGCTCAGTGCAGGGACGATTCAAGTCTCTGGATGGTCCTGAGCATAAACCCCCCCGCCAAGACCGTATGTCCCTGTTTATTCTTTGTGCAACTGCAAACCCTGCCAAGAGCAGTGGGAATGCTGGAAATGGTAGAACCATGGCAGGAGCACAAATTGAAAAGGTCCTGGCTTGGCTATCACACCCAAACAGAACAAGTGTCCTGAAAGGGTCAGAAGCACCAAGATCCCTGGAGCTCAACTGAGTATGCAGACTCTCTCACCTCCTTCCAGATCTTATAGTGACTGAGGAAGCAGCCCAGCTCCCCTTTGGTGAGTGGACGGCCGTGGTATGGATCCTTATATCCTGGCAGCATCTGAATCCCCATGGCTTCCACCTCACTGCTGTTCATGGCTCTGCAACAAGCACAATGTGGTTAATGCCTCCGTCAGCACAGAGCAGCAGCTGGCTTTGGAGTCTCATAAATGCAGCTTCTCTCCCCAAGAAATCTCCAGGCCACTTTATTTTAAGCCTCTCTCTTTGCAGAAGAGATGATGGAAAACAGAACAGAAGATCCTAGGATTACTCATTCTCACAGCCAGTTTATAAAGAATGCAGGCAATTTAGGTCATTACAACAGCTGTTCTGGCAACAGCTCAAGGCACTACACAGCCATTATCTTGTTACCTCACCCTGAAGGGCCTTGTGTGCAGGGAAGACATTATTAGAGGAACTATACAGGCTATTCACTCAGCAGCCTCTTTGTCCATTGACAGGGTGGGATGAAGGAAGACAAAGCCTTACAATCCATAAGGGGCTTCCTACAGCAGAGAACTTTATGAAGTGACTGGGAAGCACTGACACCCAGAGCGTCTGGCTCCTCCTTCTCCCCTCCACCAAGCAAGGGAGTTGCCCTGCTTCCCTGCATCTCCAAGAGACAGCATCAGCTCTTCCCCATAAGTCCACCCGCCAGGAACCTTCATTGGAATATCCCGGTTCCTTATTATCAGGTGTTGGACTGGGCACATGTGTGTTCTCTGGATGCACTCACTTTCCATCCACAGCCTCAATGATTTTGCAGTCGATCTGCTGCTCATACAGCATCCGCAGCATTCGCTCTCGTCGATCTGCCCTGTGCTTTAAGTTAATCATGAAAACCTGAGGAAATAAAATCCATGGCCATGAATGTGCAGGGAGGTCCCTACTGCACCCAGGGAGGCAAGAACTCAACTGCAACCTTGATGCAACATGCACTGAACCCAAGGGAAGAGATACCCTGTGCTTTATTAAGACCTAGCAATGCAGCTCAGGCATTAGAGAGTCTGAGGTGACCACAGGAGGAAGCCCGTAGGCTCAGCTTGTGCAAACTAAACACTATTCTTCATCTCAGTAATGTGCCTGTATGGAGCAGAGTCCTGACTCACCTCATCAAAGCCCATCTTGTCAGGGACCTTGGGCAGGACGGACAGGTATTGTGAAGGTTCCACTGGAGGGTTCTTCACTAAGGGAAAACCAAGAAATGGAACGTGAATGGGTTTCTGTAAGACATTATCTTCCAGACATAAGGCCAAGGGACCTCTCTTAGCCGCCACAACTCCAAATGGGGCACAGCTACCGCCACACTAGGAACAGCCCTCCAAACAAACCACCACGGAGTAACCAGGTACGAACAACCCACTGGGGCTTGAGAAAGAAAAGGATCCTTTAATTTTCTATTCCACGACTGATCCCTACATCCCTTCTCACTGCTAGCCTTTGGCCAGTGCCCCACAAGTGCCTGACATGGATGTTTATGCTTATTAGTCCTGTTGACTGACATACTGCTCTCTCATTTATTATTTATTTACTTCAGGTTTTTCCTCTTGTTGGAAGGAGATTCTCCAGTCTCAAGGAGTGAGCGAAGAGTATTCAACCAATTAATTAGAGAACGTTTGCAGGCAGATTTGAACAGGAAACCGCTGTCTAGAGCTGCATTTACAGAAATATTCTGTCTCTAAAGACAAGGAGAATGCAAGCTTGTGCAGCTGAAGCCATGCTCTGTGTGCAGCCATGGAAAAAAAATAATCAGAGGAATAAACCTCTGGCATCAAATTCTCAGATACATAAAACTATTTTAAAACAAACAGTTATCCTGTGACCTGGGCTCTCCCTCTTGCATTACTCAAATTTACAGAGATGTGTATTTAAATGGCTAGGAATCAGTCCCCGTCCCTTTAAGTGTTGACAGGGAGAGGTCAGATACTTAACTTTAGTAAAAGAATTCTGTGCAGCCAGGACCAAATATAAAGAGATACTGTGAACCATACCTAGGAATGTACCCAGGGGAAGAAAACATGGAGTCCAACACACTCTCTATACCGCACACACCAGAATTCAGATTACTCCACACACAACAGGGTGGATGGGCACTGCCATACAGGCCCTGCAGACACCAGAGGCCAAGAGAGGGGGGAAAACTGAAAGAGGCCTGTGTGGCAAGCTGCAGTCACAGGAGACGAGGGGCCCTAAAGGTTAGTGGAAAAAGCAACACAGTCAAGTCAGGAAGAAACACTCTCTGTTTTTAAGTGGTACAAACAGCAACCACAGGAGCTGAACAATTTACCCAGATGTCAACAGGCAAGACACCTCACTACCTGTAGCAGACACAAGCAGCTCCCCAAGGGAACTGTGGAATCATTTGAGGTAGAGCTTCCATGGAAACTACCATTCTAGCCATCCTGCTTTAACAATTCCTCAATAAATTTTCCTCCTTCCATCCAACCACCAGCTTTGAGGCAGCTGCTGCTGAATCCCCAGGACAGAGACAGGTCCCAAATTCAGAATGTCAGAAGTAAGAAGGAAAACTGTCTAAGCAAGTCCCAGTCCAAGCCTATGAATGTTCTGTTTCTATTGGCATCCAGCACTTACCCATTATCTCCAGCTGCACGTGCATGAAGCTTTCCACCTCATCCTGCATGGTGCTGTGGGCTCTCAGTGGCACTGGCAGGAAGCCATAAACCTCTTTGTTGCATACAAACATCTGGACCTCTGAAATTAATACAGAGTGAGCTAGACGCTGCTCAAAACCCACTCAGTGGCAAACCCAGCCCACATCATGGGACTGCATAAGGCACCCATGTCCCTGGCTTCATAAGTCAGCCCAATAAGACATCACGTGGCCTGCATGAGACAACTGCATTAGAGGGGCATATTGCACAGTGGCCTGTACAAAAATGCAAACCCAGCCCATTATATACAATTGTTTATACAAGTACAAGACAAAGCCTGACACTCCCTGGATTGTTAAGCTGGAAGAGCTGTGCTAAAGTCACAGGTTGGTTTGAGTTGGGAAAGGAAATGTTTGTAGTTGAAATTGCTTAAATGGGTTTTCCTGGTTACTGTTTCATGGAATGATGTCTCCATTCCTTTTTGAACATTGCTTATTCACCATGGCACTAAAAAGGTCAGGGGAACAGGGAGGAGCAAGCTTCACCATCATGGTTGCGGCTCGCCTACCATTTCCTGGAACCCTGGGATCCGCCATGACACCATTGGGCCTTTGTCATCTTGATCCTGAAAGATGTTGTGACCAGGCCAGGCCAGAGAAAGGGAACTAAACGACATCACCCCCTCCATCGGCTTTGCCTAAACCTTGAATGCCTGAGAACTGAGCATTGGGTTCCAGCTATTGTTCTTCCCTCATGTCATTTTCCTTCCTTGTCTTATTTCTCCTGTTTCTAACTTCTCTTTTTGCCTTTGGCCTAATAAGAGTCAGGCTTTAGCTGGCCAAGACAACTCCACATTTGCACACTGGTATGACAGGAGAAGCAACAAAACACAATTCTTTAAACAGACCAACACTGGTAAAAGTTTGCCATGTCTCAGAGTAGCTGATAAGATCATATACTAGTCCTATAGTTTCCCAGCAGCAAGGTTGCAAGCCAAAAACAAAACCCTCACAAAACCTAGCAGAGACAGCTGCTGCATTTTCTATCTTTTCTATTCTTCTCTCTTTCCATTTGTGTGCATTTATCTTGTTTGGTATTAAAGGAAACAGGACTTTCAACAGCAGCAGCAGCTCCAGACCATCTAAACTAACTTTCTCTCGTTTCCCTCATCTCCCCACAAGAGGACAGCTAATACCATCTAAAAGACTGTAAAGCAAGTGTTCCCCCCATAAAATACTCTATACAACTAAAAGGAATAAGGAAAGCTATTAAAATGAAAGCCTGAGTTAATGCAATACATTTAAAATCCTTTAATTGCTTTTCTTCTTTTGCTGTGACTTTAAATGGTTAAAAAGATTTTATAATGGTGAGTGTTACAACAATAGGAGTCATAGCAATTACTTGATAGGAGACCCCCAAACCATGCCAAACTGAACTATTGAGCGCTGCAACAGTAAACAAGGGTTTTGTTAATATCTTATCCCTTGTTGGGCCCAAGATAACCCCTTACCAACACAGCAGACAACCTAATCCCCTTTCGGAAAAGGATGGCTGCAGGCTCCTCATCTCTCAATCCAGAGCAGAGCTACACACCCAGCCTATGCTAGCAAGAAGTGCATGAGCAGCAATATCCATTAACTCACCTGCCTGCTTGCAGGCAAATGCAAAGACAATGATGTCATCAAAAGACCAGGTGTAATCTGGGTGTGGTGGGTAGAAAGCAAGGTCCCGGGAGGCCTCTTTCCGCAGGTCAATCAGGAAAGTGGAGTGCACCATGGGGACAGCAAAGCAGCCACGGCGATCTCGTTTTCGAATGGGAATGTAGGCAGGAGTACGTTTGTAATAACCCTAAAAAGGGAAAAAGGAGAGTCTTGCAGGAGCTCTTATGAGGCGGGGCAGCTGGGAGCCACTCATGCATGCAATGGATTCTGTGTGCAAAGTACTGCTGTACAAGGGACTGGAGGAGGAACATGTGTCAGAACCCCAGGCCTCCTCCTACCTGCGAAGTCATTCCACACCAGAAGTTAGAATAGGCAGCACGGGAGTCCAACATGGGCGCCACTACGGTCTTGTTCTCTGCCATCAGCAGGCCCAGGGTGTCTGGGTTTGTCAGGAGATTATCTGCATCCACAAACTGCAAACAGCAAAGAGAGACAACAAGCACAGTCAATTCTAATGCAGCCAGTCCGGTCCCTGTGTCAGCCTGGTGTGCTCCAGCCCGAGCCATTCCTGTGTAAACCCTTTGAATGCTTTCCAACTACTCCTAAAGATACTCTCATTGACCCTAGGAGCTCCTCACTAACTAGATATTATTGCTTTCATTTTGATAAACACAGGCATTTCTGTTCCTCATTCTCAGAGCTGAAAGGTCCATCAGCCAAGCCTGGAAACACATGGACTGCTGAGCTACAAAATATCCCATGCCAGCACATCAGTATAGCATAGGCAGTACTTGAGTCCAAATGGATTACTATTACCTAAAGCCCAGTCACAAAATTCCCTTAAAGGCAGCTGCTATTCAAAATAGAGAAAGAGACCCATCTTAAGAAGTGCATCCTCAAGAGAGAAGTTCCTTAAATTCAACTACAGTCCTTCCTGTTTAGATATGAGAAACCCAAAAGACATTTATATGTACATTAGCTACATTTATACCCAAGCCAGTTAGATCATAAAGCTACTAAAGAAGGCTACAGCCTCCAAGCCCTCCTGGTCTGGAACAACATCTTCACAACAGCAATATTTTAAAAGATGCTTCCACTTCTCCAGGCAGGCAGGAGCAACCAGTGCCAGCAGACACATTTAGAAAACACTAATTTTCATGCCACTGTCACCAGCATAGTTACTGCATTGATAGCAATTCATTGGTCAAACAGAGGCACCAGCAGAGCCCAACTTCATGCAGATGAGGGACACAGAGTGCTTGCAGGGATCCAGTCAAGGACATCATATGGATTATTCCCACCCACTAGGTTATCACCATATATTGGTCGCTGCTAAAAGCAGAACACCAAAGTACGTGGATAATGGACCATGGCCTGCCTGGATGCTGTCTGGCTATTCCTGTGCTCATGCAGCTCTGGTGTGCAGGGCCAGGCTAGTTTAATCAGCAGCATTAGCCCAGGTGAGAAGCATACAGAAACCTGCACAACTGAGCTTGGATTTGGTTTGAAAACTGAAAATGACTGGACATAAACATAGCATCTGTCACCACAGTACCAAAGGCAGGGAGATTTTCTTACCAAGATGTAGTCAGCAGTTATGTCCCTGGCAGATTTCAAGGCTGCTTGTCTGAGCTTCATCACGTGCTCATAGCGAGAATTTGACCAGTGCTTCAGGCCTTCCTCATCCGGATAGGACCTGCCAGGGATTAGCCTCAGTTAAAGTCCCAGCTGGGTTCATCCCTCCTCACTGCTTTCCCTTCCCAAAAGTTACATGATGTGAATATATAGCTGGAATGAACTCAGCACAAGTGTCAAATCTGAGAGGTGAAAGGCAAGCTCATTGTAAAAGCTGCCCCGCCCCCCCTTTAGCCACACCACAATCCAAGTGGCCTTCTCTGCCAAGGAACTAACAGACCTCCTGCTTGGTTTTGGAGTCTTCTCCATAGACAACAGCAAGATTTCGGCTCAGTAATGTCACGGAGGCCCCTGAGACTACAGAAAAGGGAAGGCATTTGATACAGACATGTCATGTTGGTCTCCATGGACCCAATTAAACCCTTGAGCTAACAGAATATCCTCTATATGCAGTGGAGATCATTGATGCAGCAGAGTCAATTGCTCTGACCCACCAGTTTATGAGCATCTCTGAACAATCTCGTCTAGAACTGCAGCCAATCCAATCCCGCCACAAACAGTGACTTCTAGCAGAGCCCTGACCTGCTCTCCAGTGCACTACTCCCAAGCGACAAGCATCCTGAATCCTCTAAAACAAGCAAGACCAGCTAAGGCAGAATTTAATGCTGTCTCCTTGGTGTCTGCAGATTTTGAAAAGGGAAAACAGATTTTTGTTTCTTATATATTCAAAAAATGAGAATATTGAAGAATTTACATGGGACGCTCGATAGCACTTGGAGACCGGCTCTGTTCAGTAATTCGCAGGCAGGTCTGCAAGGTTGTATGACCAGGGTGGGCTTCTGACAGTTGCAAGACGGGGCAGCTTGACTTTCCTATCTGGAGCAAACACTACATCAACCATCCTCCCATCCCTGGCACCCCATCTCACTATCTGAGTGCATGTCTGTGAGGTCAAGGGAGGTCATTGGTGGGAAAGAAGCCAGTGGTTAGAAGGGAGCCAGGGCACTTGCTGGGGGGAAAAAGGGGCTCAGTCATTTACCCATCCTCACTTTGAGAGTTCAGTGGGGCTAAGATGAAACTTAACAAAATCACATGCCCCAGAGAAACAAGGAGGGGAGGGATAGCTCAGTGGTTTGAGCATTGGCCTGCTAAACCCAGGGTTGTGAGTTCAATCCTTGAGGGGGCCATTTAGGGATCTGGGGCAAAAATCTGTCTGGGGATTGGTCCTGCTTTGAGCAGCGGGTTGGACTAGATGATCTGCTGAGGTCCCTTCCAACCCTGATATTCTATTATAAGGATTATCAACAAACCTTATCTGCTCCCTGGCACTGGGGCAGTCTTTCACAGGGCTCAGTTTAGGTCCTTTCCAATGCCTACCCCCCCGCCCCCCACAGAGGTTAACCTTTAACCAAGTATTCAACCTTTTAATTTACCCTTTTACTGAGGAAATCAATAAACCTGAGCAGCTGTCTCTCTTCCCACTGAATGCAGATTCATTGGCAGGCAAGTTTAGCCAGGTGCTGGTAACAGTCTCTGAGGCAGGGTCTCACCTGGGCTCCTCCATCGGCCTCCACTCCACATAGTGATACAAGGTCTGCACATTTATCAGCCATTCCCGTAGCACAGCCGTTGTGTTGTCAGTGTTGTGGTCTGTTGCCACCCTGAAAAACACCCAACAGTGACACACTGCTAAGTAGGGACATGAACCCTCCTGGTCCTTTCCCCCATGCCCTGCAGGGGAAGCTGGAGCAATGCTCTTGATTAAGGCTACGATTTAATCGTGAGTATCTTTAGTAAAAATAACAGACAGGACACAGGCAAAAAACAAAAACAAAAATCACAGCCCCATGACCTGTCCATAACTTTTACTAAAGATACTCATGATTGAATCTTGGGGCAGGGGGCATTGCGGGGGCAAAGCCGGGGACCCGCCACCGCTGGAGGGGGGAAGCCCCGTGGGGCATTGCTCTGGCTGCCGCCCGTGGGGTCAAGGGGTGGGGGCAGGGTGGGAAGTCCCGGGAGGCTCCGGTTACTGCCAGGGATGAGGGAGCCCCAGGACCAGCCGCATTGGCAGCTGCTCAGGTGGTCCCTGGGGCCAGCTGCCCAGGGACCACCAGAGCAGCGGCCAGTGCCGCTGGCTACGAGACCGCCCAAGCGCCTGGCTGCAGAACCACTCTAGCAGCAGCTGGTGTGGCTGACCCAGGGCTGCCTGAACAGCTGGCTCCGGGGCCACCTGCATGGGCGGCCCTGGGATCAGCCACACTGGCCACTGCAGAAGTCACTGAATCTGTGACTTCCGCAACCTCCATGACAGACACAGAGCCCTACTCTTGGTCCATGCTGCCTCCCCTCACACCCTGCAGGAGAGTCTGAGGTAAATCCCAGCATCTCATATAGTTTTTCATCTGCAAAGCTGCCCATTTCCCCTCTAGATTCCACTCAGCCCACAGGAGACCCCCCACGTTCCCAGAATTCTGGGCTCTCCATTCTAACCCTGCTCCTCCTCATACCCTTGAGCCAGGAGCCTCTTGTCCTCTCTCACCCTCTCTAGTGCAAGGTATTGCCCTAACGTACACCCTGCTCTAACCCAGTCTTGTTGAGAATGGATCCCTAACACGAGATGCACAGCTGTCTTTAACCCTGTTAGCTAATGGGGGTGGGAGGTGGGCATACCTTCACTCTCCTCTTTCCAAGCATACAATTCATCTGCCAGGGAAAAGGGGCTCACTGAGGCCTGGGACCACTCCTTCAGCCACCATGAGGTGGCAGGAAAAGTTCTCTTCCTCACTCTATACTTAACTCAAAGTGGTAGAGAGTTTGCAGTAGTGCCTTTCTTTCCTCCTGCTGTAACACAAGCTCCAGTGGGAATTTCAGAGCAGGTACTAGATACCTTCCCTGTTGACAACACTACCTGCCCAGCTCGTCCATGTAACAGCCACGTTCTGCTCTGTGTCTCTAGTCGCACTGAGTGCTGGCTACATGCACATGAAGCTGTTAATGCCCAGACACTTGGAGTAGGTTGGCAAGCGTTTCACTGGAACTAAGGTGGCTTTAAAGTGCTAATCAGCAATCTAGAAAAGGTAACAGGAACCTCCCATCCAACGATACCCAGATTGGCCTGGGGTCTCACTAGAATCCTGTCTGTATTCAAGAAAGGCCCCAGGCCCCCAGCGTGGGGCTGCTGGGAGCAGGGAAAGGGAGTTGCCTGAATCTCACCAGCCCCCAGAGCAGCAGGGGGAGGAAATCCCAGGCAGCTCCCAAGCCCCATCAGCTCCTGCCAGGGAAGGGAACAAGTATGTGTGGAGAGAAGCCAAGGAGATCCTAGGGACCTGGGTGGCCAGGATGAGGGAGAAAGTCCTGCGGTCGCTGGGTGTGTCCTGCTAGTGTGCACGGGAGATTCCCAGAGATAGGGGTCCTGCGGGGGCTGGGCGGGGATGCCCAGGGGCGGCAGGGGGGAGAGCATAGGCAGTGATGATGCCCGGGGGACTAGACTGGGATAATGCCTGGGGGGCGGATGCCGCGAGGGGGGGCTGGGCGCGGATACGGGGGTGGGGGGATGCCCGGGGGGGATGTCAGGGAGCTGGGCGGGGATTCCGGGGAGCAGGGGGGGATACCGGGGAGGATGCCGGGGGGGCATGGGCGGGTCCCGGGGGCGGGGGATACCGGGGGGCGGGGGGGGATACCCGGGGGCGGCTCTCACCACAGCGCCGTTCGCTCCTTCGGGTGCCGCACCCGCTCCAGGGCCCCCAGCACCGCCGGCAGCGAGTGCGCCGCGTTCCGGGCTAGCAGCGCGATCAGCACCCGGGGCGCCTGCAGCGGCGACTCCGGGCTCCACCGCTCCTCCGTGAAGTAGGCGCCGCCCGGGGCCAGCAGCAGCAGGAGCCAGAGCCCGGCGGCGGGGGCCATGGTGGGTCTGGACGATCCACACAGCTACCCTCCGACAAGAAATAGAACTTAAAGGCAAAGGGAAGACAAGCCCGGTACTGGCCGCAGTCTCCCCCAAGGGGACACCTCCCCTTTAACAGGCATTCTTACACGCCGACAGGAAAGGGTCCGGAGACGCCTCGCCTCTCTCGGGGGCTCGCTAGAGCCGACACGTAACGCCTTAAAGGGATGGGGCCAGACTCCCCCCCACGCGAGCCACGTTCCCTGCCGCGCGGGCGGGCGAGTGGGGCACGAACCGGCCCCGCCCCCGGCCCGCTCCCAGCCTGGCCCTGCGGCGCGGGCCCCGCTCCCCGGGCGGCTCGTAGGCGGCTGCCCCTGGACTAGCCGCGCAGGGGTCTGGGGCCACTTGGAGGGTATATATATTATTATATTATATATATATATATATATGGAGATATACCTATCTCATAGAGCTGGAAGGGACCCCGAAGGGTCATCGAGTCCAGCCCCCTGCCTTCACTAGCAGGACCAATTTTGCCCCAGATCCCTAAGTGGCCCCCTCAAGGATTGAACTCACAACCCTGGGTTTAGCAGGCCAATGCTCAAACCACTGAGCTATCCCTGCCCCCCGTGTAAAGCTCCGGCCCCGTCCCGGTCCCAGAGCCGCTGTTCTCTCGGGTCACGAGTTCATTGTATGGGGTCACCAGAGCCAGACAGNCCCGCGTGAGCCACGTTCCCTGCCGCGCGGGCGGGCGAGTGGGGCACGAACCGGCCCCACCCCCGGCCCTGCGGCGCGGGCCCCGCTCCCCGGGCGGCTCGCAGGCGGCTGCCCCTGGACTAGCCGCGCAGGGGCCTGGGGCCACTTGGAGGGTGTAAAGCTCCGGCCCCGGCCCCAGCCCAGAGCCGCTGTTCTCTCGGGTCACGAGTTCATTGTATGGGGTCACCAGAGCCAGACAGGCTGGGGCCCGGGGCTGAAGCCAGGGGCGGGGCTCGGGCTCTGCCCCAGAGGGGGGGTGCAGTGCAGTGCAGTGTGAGTATCGGGGGGTAGCTGTGTTAGTCTGTAGCCACAAAAACAAGGAGTCCCGTGGCACAACGCTGAGGAAGTGGGTTTTTACCCACGAAAGCTTCTGCCCAAATAAATCTGTTCGTCTTTAAGGTGCCGCCGGACTCCTCGTTGTTTGAATGAAGTTTGATAACCGCTGAAGTCTTATGTCTGGTGGGGGCCCTGAGTCACTGCGCACCTGCAGGATCCGGTGTCCGTCCCCCCCTTACAGAAAATACCTTCTCCAGGGGAGGTGCTGCAATTACACCTTTCGCCCACCAGAGGCTGCTGTGGTGCCAGAACAGGGCAGGTGGAGCAGCCTGCTGGGGAGAGGCTAGTTCCCCAGTGCCCTGCCCCTGGGACCATGTGAGGAGGGATGGACAGAGTGGGGACTACAGGGCGTGCCAGGGGGAGGGGAGGGGTCACAGACTAGGGGTCAGAAGGGTTAATGGGGGGGACACAGACTGGAGCATAGGAGCTAGTGAGGTGACAGCATTCAGCCTGGGGCACAGTGGGGGTGCAAGGCTACATGGGGATAGGGGGGTATAGGGACATGAGGGGAGAAGGGGTGGCTGGGTGGGGATGTAGGGACACAGGAGCTTATATGCCTGACTGAATGGGTCAGCCAGGGTCTGCAGGGGGGGAAGCTCCCTAACAATCCCCCCCCCCCAAATCTGTTCCATACTTAATTATGGAGATATACCTATCTCATAGAGCTGGAAGGGACCCCGAAGGGTCATCGAGTCCAGCCCCCTGCCTTCACTAGCAGGACCAATTTTGCCCCAGATCCCTAAGTGGCCCCCTCAAGGATTGAACTCACAACCCTGGGTTTAGCAGGCCAATGCTCAAACCACTGAGCTATCCCTGCCCCCCGTGTAAAGCTCCGGCCCCGTCCCGGTCCCAGAGCCGCTGTTCTCTCGGGTCACGAGTTCATTGTATGGGGTCACCAGAGCCAGACAGGCTGGGGCCCGGGGCTGAAGCCAGGGGCGGGGCTCGGGCTCTGCCCCAGAGGGGGGGTGCAGTGCAGTGCAGTGTGAGTATCGGGGGGTAGCTGTGTTAGTCTGTAGCCACAAAAACAAGGAGTCCCGTGGCACAACGCTGAGGAAGTGGGTTTTTACCCACGAAAGCTTCTGCCCAAATAAATCTGTTCGTCTTTAAGGTGCCGCCGGACTCCTCGTTGTTTGAATGAAGTTTGATAACCGCTGAAGTCTTATGTCTGGTGGGGGTCCTGAGTCACTGCGCACCTGCAGGATCCGGTGTCCGTCCCCCCCTTACAGAAAATACCTTCTCCAGGGGAGGTGCTGCAATTACACCTTTTGCCCACCAGAGGCTGCTGTGGTGCCAGAACAGGGCAGGTGGAGCAGCCTGCTGGGGAGAGGCTAGTTCCCCAGTGCCCTGCCCCTGGGACCATGTGAGGAGGGATGGACAGAGTGGGGACTACAGGGCACGCCGGGGGAGGGGTCACAGACTAGGGGTCAGAAGGGTTAATGGGGGGGACACAGACTGGAGCATAGGAGCTAGTGAGGTGACAGCATTCAGCCTGGGGCACAGTGGGGGTGCAAGGCTACATGGGGATAGGGGGGTAGCTGAGTGGGGTATAGGGACATGGGGATGAGGAGAGAAGGGGTGGCTGGGTGGGGATGTAGGGACACAGGAGCTTATATGCCTGACTGAATGGGNAACCCTGGGTTTAGCAGGCCAATGCTCAAACCACTGAGCTATCCCCTCCCACCCACCGACACACAGCAACTGTCCAAGTTCACTCCCAGGCTCCTTCCCAGCAATTACTTCTCTTTCCCTCAGCTCCTCCATTAACCCTAACTCCCCCAAGCCTTTGCACAGCTTCTGAGGGGTGTGGGAAATAGTGTCTGTATTGTAGTTTAAATTAACTATTACTCAGTTATGTATAAATATGCAGTCAAAAAAGCTAACAATGTTGGGAATCATTAGGAAAGGAATAGATAAGACAAAATATATTGCCTGTTTAAATCCATAGTACACCCACATCTTGAATATTGCATGCAGATGTGGTCACCCCATCAAAAAGAATATATTGGAATTGGAAAAGGTTCAGAAAAGGGCAACAAAAATGATTAGGGGTATGGAACAGCTTCCATAGGAGAAGTGGTTAATAAGGACTTTTCAGCTTGGAAAGGTAAGGGGGGATATGATAGGTCTATAAACTCATGACTGGTGTGGAGAAAGTACTTACTCCTCCTCATAACACAAGAGCTAGGGCGTCACTAAATGAAATTAATAGGCAGCAGGTTTAAAACAAACGAAAGGAAGTATTTCTTCAAATAATGCACAACCTGTGGAACTCTTTGCCAGAGGATGTTGTAAAGGCCAAGACTATAACAGGTTTCAAAAAATAACTAGATAAATTCACGGAGGATAGGTCCATCAATGGCCATTAGCCTGGATGGCAGGGATGGTGTCCCTACCTCTGTTTGCCAGAAGCTGGGAATGGCTCACTTGATGATTACCTGTTTTGTTCATTCCCTCTGAAGCATCTGGCATGGGCTGTCAGAAGACAGGCTACTGAACTAGATGGACTTTTAGTCTGACCCAGTATGGCCGTTCTTATGCCTAGTAAAGAATCTATATGCCAAAAAACATTTCCTGAATCCCTTTTTGTTCTAATATTGTTACAGACATACCTGTCCGCAAGTATTTTGAAATTACCTAAATAATTGAAACTGGCATGATTATATTGTTATTTTGACAAAAAATGTGGAATTTTAAAATAGCGTGCAGAATTTATTTATTTTTGTCACAGAATTCCCCCAGGGGTATACAATGAGAATAAAGCTTATCTGTGTAGAATACAGATTTCTAGAGGTCCCAGCCAAGAGTGTAGAATTAACTCCCCACAAACAAGGACCATCACAAACCTTCCTACCTTCTCCAATGGCAAGGACTATTTCTTTGACCTTGCCTTCTCTGAGATAATACAACCACCCAGCTAGTGCTTTGTGTAATTTAGATGGAATAAACGCATCAGAGGTGTTAACATAACCCAGACAGTGTACAACATTAAACATGCTTAAATAGGTCCAGAGCTTGGAATACAGACATCACCCTACTTATACTATGGCAAAAACACCATTCAAAATCATGTTAACCTTTTATTAAAGCTACAGAAAAGAAGAAAAAACAGTTAACAGCATTTGAAATGTAGTGTTAAGGGAGGCTTTAGTTTAACAATATTCCTTTTTTCTTTAGCTGTATCTAGTGTTCAGAAGGAAAATGCCCCTGTTGCTTGACAGTATCTTGGATGTTACCAAAGACGGTAAGTGTCTTTTTGAGGAAAAGAGAAGTAGTTGAGATGGGCTGGAGATGTCTTTGCTGCTGCTGTTAGAGTCCAATCTTAGAAGGAAAAGCCCCCTTGTTCGACAGTCTCTTTGCTGGTACCAAAGATGATGGTAACTGTTATCCGAGGTGGTTTTGGGATTCATGTGGAGCTTGTAGGGGTGATGATCTGGGTCCCCCCCCTCTCAGGATTAGGGTGACAAAGGCCCAGGGTCCCAGGAAACAGTGGGGATAGCAGCCACAATGGTGAAGCTCATTCCAGAAGCCTCTGTCTGTTCTTTAATACTTTCGCCACACAATCTTTCTTTTAAGGACCCAAAAAGAGAGTGATGGGGGGTATAGACCATCCCTTCATTATTTTGTCCACCAATAGGCCTAATATCCAACATACCAATTGGCTCATTAACTTCCAGCTCTACATTTCCTGTTTTTAACAAGTGTTCAGTTCAACACAGTCCTTGAATCATATCGAGTTGGCCTAGTATGTTTGCACTAATTTAATGTGTCTGCCTTCTGTACTTTTCCCATCACCACTTCTTATAGGTTATTGTAACATGTTATGAACTGTTACATACTTTTTACAGTTGAGTTCACACTTTGGCTAAATTTGTAGGCTCAATTATTTCAACAGTGCATATATATTATAAAAAAAATTCCAAAACAAAATTCCACTGCGCACACTTTTCCCCGGGGGGGGGGGGGGGGGGGGGGGGAGGGGGGAAGAGGAAGAGAGAACAAACATGTGACAGATGTTAATCACATCACTTAATCCACTACCGAATGTGCTCATACTATGAAGCTTAATCAATATCATGAATAACTCTATACCATCTTGCCTCATATTTAATGCCAGACAGGAAATGTGACTGACATAGGCCTTCTGGTTAAAGAGTGGTCTTTATTTCCTGGCCCCCATCTTGTGGCAGGAGAAGGTTGCAAGAAGTAAACGTCTTATATGGTCAAGGTCAGCATCAGCTGACAACAGTGGCTAATGTTACATTTTCTCTTTAAAAATATACAGCTAAAATGCAATATCATCCAAAAACCAACCACCACCACTCACTAGTGCAATTTCAGTTTCCTACAAATGGACCATGTGGAATTGTACAAAACCTGTACTGAAGAGAATGAATAACTAGGTTAGCACTGGGGTCTTAAAAGACCATGGTTTCAATAAGACCAAATTTCAAAGTGCAAGATGTGAACTGAATGCAGTTAGTAAAGTAATTCCAACCTAAAAGCCTGTGATAGGTTTGATTCTTATCAATCAGTGCAACTTCAGTACATGGAAAATCTTTAGTATCATTTGATTAGCAGTTAAGAGTCATCTCAATGGGGTGGATGCACAAGAAATTGTGTTTATGAAATACAGAAACATGAATACATTTGTTCCCTTTTTGAAAACCACAAAATTATAAAGTGACAGTTTTGTAAACACCACACTTTGAATGTTAATAGGTTTATTCAAATAACTACACCAGATTACATATTTTTACATCACTATCTAATGATATTAGTACTTAACTGTAAACACCTGTTGATATAAGATACATAGGCTTTTATGGATTAAATAATAAGCCATATAATGTAATAAAAGTTTAAAAACTTAAAAAGTTTAACAGCATGGTGGGGATTAGAAAAAGACAACACTAAATAGAGTTCCCTTCTCTTAGCAAATTACAGGTCAGCATGAGGCATGAACATTATTAAAAATTCACTAAAAGGTTTTTACATATCTGAAGTTTTAAATTAGTAGATTCTATTTTGGGGTGAAGTTTTACATATAAAACAGATATTACCTCTGTTACGGCAACCATTCCAATGAACTTCAGGTTCTGTGGGTCAGTCCAGCTTAGCAAACACGTAATAAACGGATTAAATAGGTATCCTTGTGGCCACTGTAAGACAGTCTCCTTGAGCCTTATTACACAATGGGCCCAATCCTGCTCATTGAACTCCATGAGTGATTAATTTCAACAGCAGCAGGGTTGGGCCCAAAATATCAGTGATGACACCACTTCACTGTCTTCCCCTACTATAACTGCCTTGGAAGAAACAAATACAAAGAAGCTAGATACAGTAGAGCAGATTTTTTGTTTTGAGTTTATGCTTGGCAATGCATAATGTGGGGCCCCAATTCTCCACCTGAGCATGGCTGTAGGAAGCACACTCCAGCTACTCTTCTTCCATTCTTGATAACCTCCATCCTCCCTACTGCACTGGGGGCTCTAAGGAGGGTGACAGGATCTGACTGTGTCAGCTCTGTACTCGCAGGAAGCCCCAAGTTAGTGGAATGGGGCTAGGCTTCACTCTCTTTGCACTGCCTGAGTCACAAAGGGAGTGGAACAGGCAGGGCCGGCTCTAGGTTTTTTGCCGCCCCAAGCAAAAAAAAACAAAACAAAAAAACCCCCGGAATGCCGCCCCTTGAGAAGTGCCGCCCCAAGCACGTGCTTGGAACGCTGGTGCCTAGAGTCGGCCTTGGGAACAGGACAGAAACTGTATCAGTGTATGCTGTTGTTTGAAGAAACTGGGAAGGGTTTATTGGTGATGTCTTCGTAGCTGCAGAATTTCTGTTGTCTCTCTCTGAAACACTGTTCCAGGACATCAATACCATGAAATAACCACAGAATACTGTATTGTGTACACACCCTGACTTGAAGGCCCCTTACAAACACCTTCAGTATTATCACTTACTAATAGAATGAAAAGCCACACCAGGACGAAGGGCAGAAAAGTGAGAATTAAGAGCATGAGGGTATTAAGATACACTATATGATATGCATAAATATTACGTCTTACAGAAATGTTCACAACGGAGCAGTTCGTTCCTTTCCAATCCCTCAGCTTTTGCTCAGTTTTCTGCTCTGAGAAGCCAGACCAATTCCAGTTCTTTCACTTCACATTCGTAAGGCCTTGAGACTGAAAATCTCTGCATCTCCCACTAAGTCTTGGTCAGTGCTGCTGAACCGCCTGTGATAACCTGCAACTGCCATGCAACTGGCAGCCCCTTCATAGCCTCAGTTACCTTGGCACTCTCCATTATTTGCTAATATAGGGGTATGAAGCATCCATCATTGTATCAGGAAAGTTGAATGTGTGTATTAAGCTTTGTCGTCTCTCTGCCCCATGATGGTCAATGTCAGTTGGATCTTGCTCCTTGTACTTCTATTTCAGAGGTTCAGTTTGTTGACAACCACTTCCCTGGTCTCTGTTGTCTTCGAGATCCATTTCCAGCAGATCTGTTTGGAAGATTTCCATTTCTATAGCTATGGATAGACACTCTAGAAAAACAGTCTTGTCTATCTCATTGAAGTCTGCCTCTGTCATCTCCTCCTTGTTCATTTCCTGTTGGGACTGCAAGGTCTGGCAGGTTACTTGACTAGATTCTTCTTGGTGCCCAGGGATAGGACCCTCATGCTCATCTTCGTATCTCAGGCTTCCAGTGAGTAAAAAGGGAGCAGACTTACCTTCAGCCAGTCCACCTGCATGCCTATGCCCCTTGAATTCCTCCTGAACATTGTGCCCTAGCTCCAGCTGACAGATCTTTCTTTCCAGACCCTCCGCAGGAGCCAACTTTTGGACATGTAATTCTGCGATCATTTCATCACCATGTTCCTGAAGTCGGTGTGTCCAAGTGGCATCCCTCGTTTCTTTCACAGAAAATGGACAGTGAGAGATCATTTGCCCATTGCAAGCTTCCCCCACCCTGCATTTGCCTTTACTCACTGATATTGTTTGCATTTCCCAACTGCTCCGATTTTCTCCTAACTTGTCTCCATCCCACTCAATTGATGCCACATGATTTGTTGCTGATCTTTGTAATTTTCCCTCTGTTAAACCTCCATTGTCCCTATATGTATCTCTGTCCAAACCCATAACCTGCAATGAATTGGTATTAGGCCAACAGTTAGCCTGAGAGTTGTCAGAATTTGTACTGTCTGGGGTTGGACTCTGGTTCTTGGACATGCTTGTACTTGCAAAAAAAGTGTAATTACAAGGTTCCTCACAGGGACCGTCTTGATCCTGCAATAACTCTCTATATTTTTGGTTATTCTTACCACTCTGTCCTGCTCCTTTAATCCAAGCCCGATTTAACTCTAATTCTCCATCCTGCCCTTGACCTCCCTGCTCAAACACCGCCCTCCCCCATTCCCCTTGTATCTTCTCTACAGCAGCTTTGTCTACAGAATGTTCATTTATGATGTCCTGTGGCTCTTGTATATCTTTGCTCCTTGCAAAAGAGTTCCATGACTTGTCATTACATTTGTTTTTATTTGGGTTTCCTGTGCACATATTGTTTTCAGCCTCAGACACAACTGCAGTCTTCTCTGCAACATGTCCTGCAGGTTCAGTAATGCAGCTGCTTTGCATGTCTGGTTCCAAGGCCTTCTTGTGTCTCCAATTCCTACCATCAGGCAACACCCTCAAAGATTTTTCTACTTCTTTATGGCAATGGGAAGTTACTGGGCAGATCCGCCCTTTATCTTTGGGAGGATTTGCAGCCCCAGCTGAGCTTCCTTCATATTTCCATGTTTTCTTGTCTGAAGTGGTCTCACTGACTTGACAGGATATGAGGTTCACGGTGTCTGATGTGGCATTATCACCCAAGGCTCCTGTCCTTATTTCAGAGTGTTCCTGGGCTCTGTCCTGCTGCAGCAAGTTGTCCACGCTTTCCAGAACACAGGAGTAGCTGTCACTGTAAAGATTATGTCTGTTTTGACTTGAAGCCTCTTTCAAGGCTGAAACAAAGAACAACAGAAAGTGAGAGAAAGAAATACCAAATCTTGCTTTGCTCTCTATCCCTGCTCCCTCCCTACTGCATATGTGTCTATATAGTCACGCTCCCTGTGCAGCACACACCCATACATTAATATTCCATCTGTCCTGTGTCATAGTTCTAATGAGCCCTTCTTGACATTTTTCTTTCCACAGGGGAAGCCAGGTTATCCCCAGCTCTAGTGTGGTAGCCAGGAGAAAGTCCCTTTGACTGCCCTGGAGGCTTTGAAAGCTCTGTCACATGCTCCATCTGGCTTATCCCCAACCAAAAACATATTTGAAGAGTTAAAAATGGCCTTTGGGGCTGGTTTGATCAGAGGAGCCAATGCAAGCAGATGGGCAGGATGCCTGGCTTTAAAATGACCACATTAACCATTTATCCTGAGCATAAAAGCTCTTTTGTTTTTAACACTTGAAAAGCAACTACTAACATGCAGCCCTGCAATGACATCACGGCTGTAAAATGGGATTTTATTTCCACCACACTAGCCAGTGGGAAATGTTTGAGCTACAATCAGAGCGGGAAGAGAAAGAGAAGGCGGAGTCTGGCAGAGTAAGATATTTCAACATAGGAATACTGGAATTTACCACAAACAACATATGGAAAGTCGTTTGAACAGGAAAGCATAAAGATGCCTATAGATGTGTGAGACCATAAGAGCATTCCCATGCCAGAAGGCAACTGGCTTCCTGGTATCTAGCAGTGAGTTTCAGCTGGCCTCACCAGCTCAGGTTTACTCCAACTCTCTGTTGTTATAATCTGTATCTAAAAGGTGTTATGTTATATGTCATTGGAAAACCAATAACACTCTGATCACTAATATTTTTACATGATGTTTGTAAGGTCAACCCACAAAAGATTATTCAGCTGTGCGGGAATTATGACTAAAATATGTTTAAATCAGCCATGTCAGGGGGAGATGAAAAATAGCTTTTCCCCCAGACAGAGGAATGTGGTTCCACTTGTTTGAATGCATCTCCCATGTAAATTGAGCAAAGTGTGACCAATGAAAAGCACATTTGCATGCCAGGCAAACAAAACCATCAGAAGAGCAAGTGGGGGGGGGGGAGGGGGAAGGGAATGATCACTTAATTTCAACAGGGTCTGAAGACAACACCCCAGGAAGACTTTCTGCCTCATGAAGCAGGGTCAATGAACTTTGAGAGAGACTTTTCAAAGGTTTACTGGACTATACAGAGAGGTGAAAAGAGCCCCAAAGTTATTCTTCACCTGAGAAGACAAGGAAAACCAGCACCTTGGACTCTGTGGGGATCGTGACTAAGAGCTAGTCAGCTGTTGCAGGAAAAGGAAGACTGGTGAGGAAACTACCTTGAACAAAGACCGTAGCTTGTTAAGATAGGTCTTAGCCTTTAGAAAGTGTAGTTTTACTTGTGTTTGTTTGCAACTCTTTTCTGTCTTTATCCCTGATACTTGAACACTCTTAAAACCTCTCTCTTTTTGATTGAATAAACTTATTTTACTCTTTACCAAACCCAACCCAGTGCTTTGGCTGAACTGAAGTGATTGTTAACTCAAGTCAAGATAACCAGCTGTTGTTTCTGTCTCTTTAAAAAAAGAGTCCCGAGTGTTCCATGAGAGGGCTGGACATTGCAGGGACACAGTTTGGGGGAAATTCAGAAAAGGGGGCAGGGTGTTGGGGTCACTCTGCAAACACTAACTGGCTGGTGCAAGCAGGGTGTGGCCTACATGCTTGTAAGGCTGGCTGTTGGCTGTGAGCCACAGCCACCCAGCATTTAAGGCACACAAAGTTCCAAGGCAGGCGGTGACAACCCATTATTGATCTGGACTGAACCCCAAAACATCACAAAATGCTTTAAAAAAACAACCCAACAGCAGTCAACAGAGGGCAAGTTACAGGCCTGGCAACTGTAAACATTTTTGTTCAGGATAATCTGTCCTCTCTTTAGCAGAGGATAAGGACCTAACAGTGCTGACTTTGTCCTGTTTTAGGATGGAACCCAGTTTCTACTCACCTTTGGTGACTGCCTGCTGCAAAACAGCCAGAACCATTTCTTCATAAATATTTTCAACATTGATGATGCCACTGAAGTCAGCAAACACGTAATTTTCATACTTGGGCAGCTCCTACCAAAGGAGGTAGAAGAGAGGGAAATCAGCCAGTGTCAGTTACAGATGCACCTCACACACACAGATAGGCAGGGCCAGCCTTGGATTACACAGCACCTGAAGTGAGCCAAAATATCGTGTTCTGCCATCACCTCGGAATAAATAGTCACCTGAAAGTCCAATGGCACCCTGTAGTTTCTGGCACCTGAACTGCCTGTCCAACCTTTAATGCTGGTCCTGCACAATGTTTTGTGTGTATTTACAGGTTCAGAAGGAATGTGGAACCTCATGGTTAAACAGCCAGAATGGAAAGTGTTCACTGGAATTAGTTCAAACTCCCCAGAAGTCTGGGGGAAAGTTAACCAAGTTTAGGACCAAGCTTCCCAGACTCCTGATCACTAGAGACAAAGTTTAAATCTCTTCAGGACACTGCCCTCTACCACCAATAGCCCACTGACATGCACCAGCACTACCTTCAAAGGGAGTCAAACTTAACCATTGTCCTGGTACAAGGTACTGAGTTAGGGTGGTAGCAGTGCAGAAAAATGATAAAACAGAAGGGAAATTTGGGGGAAACATTTACATGGCAGTAAGAGTCATGATGTGAAATAGAAGTAGATTCATGGCCCTCTGGAGGGAATTTATTGGCTGCCTGGTGAGAGTGGCCTGCATTTTGGTGGCACTGAAGAACCTGTAATATTGCTTAAGTCCTCTCCTCTCTTTGGAGTCACAGTCCAGCCCTGCCACTCTGGAAAGCTATAACGAAAGGTCAGACTAAATGATCTAATGATCCCTTCTGGTCTTAAATTCTATGAAAGACACTGAGGGGAAGGGGATTCTATCAGCCCACTGAAGTTTACTGGGCTAGCAAAGCTTTTCTGAAAAATAAAATGGAATAGTTTGATAAGATAAAATCAGCTTGTATGAGCGCCATCAGTTCTTATATGGGGTTTGGGTCCCTTCACCTTCATTCAGAATCAGGCCTCACCAGTTTACATCTGGGCTCCAGATTCTTCAGCAGAAAGGGAAGAAAGATCTGAACCAGCCACTCTTGTGCAAACTGCTTCCTGGTGGAACTGCTGTCATAGTCAAATTTCTGAAAACCAACCACAACCAAATTGAAAAAGGAATCAGCGCAACAGTCAGAAAACTTCCCCACAACAACTTCTGCATTTATCCACCTAGAGCAGCTCAGGGACTGGGACATGTGAGGAACACAGTATCCAAGGCAGCACACAGAGCAGAAAAGCCAACAAGTGCAGAGAGAATATGATCTAATGAAATAGGACTTTACACAAACAGAAGGTAAGAACATCACACACCTTACCTTCAGCACACGAGTTTTTATCTTTTCCAGAGTCTGGGTGATTTGGCTGTGGTTAGTTGCCAAGCTCAGATGTTGCTCTGAAAGCTGGTGGAATGTATGGACCGAATTCTGCATTAGCTACAAAAGAAAAAATCATCACATCAGCACATTCAGAGACCATAGTCAGGACTCAGTTCCACATCTTCAGCAGCCACCCTCTGGATAATGCAGCCTGCTTTCTCTCTAAGATTGGTTAAATAATTCCTTCATACCCTGCTGATGCCCAAGGGAAAAAGCAGACCCCACACAAAATTAAGGTAAAAATAGATCAGCTCAGAGATGAACACGCAGGGAATGAATGCACTGCCCCTTCCCTTCACCTCCACTAAGAGGCTGACTCACCCCAGTCTGTTCTCTCAAAGTATCACCTCTTACCTGCTGCATGAGGTTTTCGGCTCTGAGGACTAAACTTGCCACACCGTGAAAGCCAAATTTCTCCTTCAGTCCTTGCAGACTGTCTTTGTAGAGATTAGCCTTCTCGTAACATGGCTCCATGAATCCAGGTTTCCAGGGCATTTCCCCAAGTGTGAGAACCTGCATCAGACCAGTAGTCAGCTAGTTAAGGTCTGTACAGTGCCTAGAGGCAGTGAAAGCCTACCTAAATGCTAAGAATTAATATTATATGGGAAAGGATCTGAGTTAAAGCCATTATCCATGCCCAAGCAATGTAAAACTGAAAAGAAGGCATCTCTGCAGAAGGACATTGACTACTTGTCTCTGGAGCCATGTTTGTCCCACAAAACCTGTTTATGGGTGATCCATGAACAGGCAGTGGAATACCCGAGCAGACTCAGACAAGTTCAGATGCCATATTCTTGTCTAACAAAGTTGCCTCCCTTTATCAAGCTGCCTCTGTGGTGTAGTCAGATTCAAAACAGCATGTGGCACTGACCCAAATGAATTGCACTGTGCAGTTACAACAGCAGCTAGGTGAAAGTTACAAGAGCTCACGATCTGCACAGTCCAGGGCATAATCTCCTCTCTAGCTGGGGGTCAGTGAGACTTTTCCTCCCATTGTACAGTTCTGCACAATTTAGATACATCATTGTGATGAGGAGATTACAAGTATTCTACATTGGTTACTGTTGGAGGCAGGATACTGGAGCAGGTGGATCACTGGTGTTCTGGGGTCTATGGGATAGATGGAATTAAGTTGCCATCCACAATACTGAAAGTGGACGTGTAATGTGGTCTCCAGGGGAATAAGACAAAATGGTCCCTCTGTCATATCATCTATATCTTACCTCTTCCTGGAAGACGGTTGTAGGCAAACTCTGCACATGTCTGATCATCTCAGCAATTCTGTCTGTGAAGAGCGAACGCACCACGTCAAATCCTAAACTGATGGGGCGTATGAGCTCCTCCATCACACAGTCCAGGTCAGGCTCTACTCCTTGGCGACAGCAGGATTCCACTGGGTTCTGGATCACCGCTGCAAAGATGGAAACCCCTCAATTAGCCTGACAGAGTCACAGCAGAACTCAGGTTGCCCTGGATTAATTAGGCTCAAGAAGATGACTGCAGGGTCTTGGAATGTGAAATACTCATCCATCCACCTATCCTTTATTTCTGATGTGCCCATCCCCGCAGTTTCTATGAATCTAGGGTATCCATCACAATAGCATCTAATCATAAATACAGGTCTGTCGCATCTTAGGCGCATTTAACATGTGCGATTTCAGCTTTACGTGGTCGGCAAAAACAAAAACAAAAAAAGAGAAAAACAACAATTTAAATACTGTTTCTGTAGTGCGGGCGATTCCGCCCGCCATTACACTCAATGTAATTTTGACTATACGCGATTGTCGCTTTAGGCGCTGACTGCGGAATGTAACCCCAGCGTAAGATGAAACAGACCTGTACAGTAATCAAGATTCACATAGCATTGTCTAAAACAGTAAGACATAATGAACTCATTCCCAATCCAACCTTTCCAGTGGCAGATAATGCTGCACACGCTACTTAAAATTTCAAATACAATTGAGAGAGTTAGAATTCTAAAGCAAAGTAAATCACGTGGATTAACAGAAGAGAACCAAACACCCCATCCCTTCACCCCCTTTCCTCTCACCTTGGAGTTTTATAGATATCTGATCCTTTAAAATCAGCATCTGATCCAGATCAGGACGAATCTTCTTTTCCAATTGAATGTGGAGTTTCTCATTCTCCCTCTGAAAATCCAGAAATTCGCTGGAGACCTGGCTGAGGACCAGTGTATAAACCTCCTCTAGGAACTGACCACCCACAGCAGGGACCAGATCAGCAAAAGGGAGAAGAAAACAGGGGAAAAGTAAGAGGCATCATACAGGCCATGTGCAGAGATCAGGAGATGTTTCTGGTGGTGCTGCTGGGTGCACAGTCCTTGTCAGGTCACTCTGCTTGCAGCTGATTAGCACACTGTCTTCTACCTATATTACATCTGTAAGCATGGGGCTCTAATTGACTCATGCAGAGCCATCTGACCCAGCTCAAAGGCCAGTCCAATCACTCCTGGGGCATCATTTACTTGGTAGCTACATGTAGCTATAGACAGCAGGACGCTCTTCACTCCCCACAAATACCCCGTTTAAATTTTGCACAACACACTACATCAAAGGCAGCAGTATCACAGGAGACATGAAAGGCAGAGGCTGTGGGTTGGATTTTGAGAGCAGTAGCTAATGGAGTTGTTCTTTGCTCTGCGGCAGACAAATAAACACAAAGTACAAACTCCTAATGTGCTCTCCGCAACCAGAGTATAAAAAATTAGCTGAGTGTCACTCGTTAGTTCCTGAAACACCACTGTTTGGGTTTCAGATGTAAGCATTGCTCTGTGGACTTACCTGGCACCAGGTCTGTTTCTTCCTGCTTTCTGACCCTTTGAGATTTGGGGGGACCTGAGACTGCAGCACTGGAAGCAAATCCTCCATCAGCACATTACTGAGAATCTAAACCCAAAGAAAAAGACCATCTTCACCAAGTTACTAGTACAGAGCATGCATTAAATACTCCAGCTTTGGAAAGCTCAGCACTTTACAAACCTCAGGCTCTGTTCCCAGGAGGAGATCCCCTGCTCCGTAACTACCTTTCTCTTGCCTGTAAAATCGCACAGCTTCCAGGAAAGCCTCTACTTCAAAGGAGTCCTGTCTCTGTAAAACTGAATCCGAAATACCAGTTAGTCCCAGCAACATTTAGCTGAGGTTAATCAGAAAAGTCCAATCCACTCTTAGCACACTCAAATCTGGCTACATGTAACTAAGATTGCTGGTTACAAGCAGTGCTTAAATGCTATGGCAATAAGTACTACATAAAACCTATGATAGAGACTAACATTACACTAACAACAAAGAAGGGGAAAGAACCTCTGGAAATTTCTGTGGATCTGAGTGCACCTGCCTCTACCTTTAAAGAAATGAAAGCCTAACTGCCTGAACTTGCTCAAATTTAAAATCATAAATTCAATCCAGGGAAGAATGAAAAATGTAGGAAATTTTCACACTCTTTGGACTTTCATCAGTATCACATGCGTATCTGATTCAGAAACCCAATAATCTACAGTGGTCCTCAGGATTTCACTGGACCCTCAATTCACAGTTGATGCCTCACTGAATGGACTCCACACAATTTTAGGAAAGGATCCTCATGTCAGTAGCGAACTCCTGCTGTCAGCCCCATTTGCAGATGTTGCCTCAGGTCTAGTAATGCAGGCACTTCCAGGTGTTACCTGTGCTGCAATATCGGATCCCATCTTGAAGGACGGATTTCCAGGTGTGCTGGGATTTTGCAGAGTTTGTGCAGAAACAGAAGGACTTTCGGAACGGATGATAAAGGAACAGCAGAAACTCTTCTGGAGGCCCATTTAAGGGGTCTTGGTCTTGGTGGGTGTAGTCAACTTGAAAAGAAAAGCACAGAACATGCTTCCAACAATGAGTTAGAATTGACTGTTTCTAGAAATACTGTGTAATGTCTCCACAGCTCTTAATGATCCTAATGTCTCTCACTCACAGCTGCCATTTTACTGCCAGAAGGAAATCCTGTCTGCTGACAGACACCTGAGCACCAGCAACTTCTAAGACGTCGGAGGGAACTACATGTGATCAGTACCTGCCAAGATTCGGCCCATAATTTGAGAAATCTGAATGCACTGACTCAGGCTGGAGACTTGCACAGTCACTTTAAGGCATGTTCATTTTTCTAGTTCGTATTTACTAGAAAATATTGTGCCAAAATTATACACTAAGGATTTTTTCTATTCTGCCGTTAACAAAATCTGTTCTGTTCTGAAAGTGATTATTGAAGTCTCACTTCCTTTCTTCAGCAGACAGGAAAGATTCCTGCTTCATTAGAAATTTTTAATGTGTATTGTATGAAATTAAAAGATCAGCATTTTACATATTGTTACAAATAGATGGAACTTTTAGGGTACATTGCCATTTTCTTTTCAGAGCTGGCAAGTAGCACTGAGAAATGGAACAGAGCAGCTGTCTCAAACGAGTCCAGGGATTGGCAACATCTCTCTGTATCTGCTTCTAATTTCATGTCACTTCACTATGAAACCTGGGTTCTTCATCTGGCTGAATAAAGCCCTGTAACCCACCAACAGTACTAAATGTACTCCTTCAAAGAGAGAAAAAGGAGTGACAGAACAGCATGGCAAAAAGGAAACAGGTTTAAACAGCACGAGGTCCTGAAAACCTTGTGTTTGAGAGATGTCAGTATGTTCAGTTTATTTTGTGGTCTCTAGCTTTGAATAGTACAGCAGCCCCATGAGCAATGGGGCTTCTGCGTATGGATAATCAATATTCTTCTTTCTATATGTTGGACTTTTCCATCCTTACAACAAAAAAGAGAAAGTCCAGAATTCAGAAATGGAGCCCTTTCTATTTAGAGCTGGTGTTGATGAAGAGTTCTTGAAGTTGCTGTTCTGTATAATGCTGTGAGGGACCAGTAAGACTCTGTTCCCTTCTGGGTCACGGCACATTTCTCAAACAGGGCACATCACAGACTTACCTACTAATCCCTGGCAGAGATGGTCAATCAGCCTGTTGTATTCGCTTAGTGAGGTTACCAGCAAGTATCCGGACAGAGTGGTGGATCCTCTGGGCTTATATCCTTTCCCCTGGGCCTGGAAAAGAAATCCAAACAGAACTATCTTAATGAGGGCTCAAGGGCAGAACTCCTCACACACACCTTGCTGCTAGTATTTAGGGTCTGAGTGACTGACAGCAAATCTCTCTCTCTAAACTTCACTCATTGACAGCATACAGCCACCTCTGGAGGTGGAATTCAGTAGCTGTTTAATAAACACCACACATTCATTTTGGAGAGGAAATGAAGGAGGAGAATGTAACCCGATGAGCCAGAAGGAGGAATTTTAGCGGGGGGCAGAACATAACTTTCCAGAACAGTGGGACAAACTGTCCCTTGAGAAGGAGAACCCATGTTCAGATGTCTGGGTGTACATGTGTCTGCAGGAAACACATCTGAATGGGGTAACCGTATGTAAGATCCATATACATTTTACAGCCCATAAAGTGGGGACAAAAGCAGCTGAAGCAGCACATTTACCTCTTTACTATCAAACCACTCCAGGGTACAGTTTCCCAGCAAAATGAAATAACTCTTCTTCCACTTGCAGGTGTCCCCATTATGCTGCATCAGGAATCCCTCATGCAGAAGAGCGTCAGGTGGCTTCTGGAGCTGGGAATGGATAAGAGAGGACAGGAAAGAAGTCCCCGTGAAAGTGCAGATGCAATTGTAAACTCTTTGGGTCAGAGACCATGTCATCTGCGTCTATGCAGTGCTTAGCACAAGGGGACCCTGACTGGGGCCTTTGGCTGCTACCACAATATAAATAATGAGACAACTGAATGAGGACATCTAGCGGACACTGAAAGCAAATAAAACACCTACAACAACACACACACACACACACCCCGTAATTACAGTCACAGTAGCTCTGAAGAGGACTTACAAGGTCTTTCAGTCTAACCAGAGGAGAGGTCACAGTTTATCAGCTCCATCTACGTATATAAAATTATAAAACTATATGTAGTATGGAATTGCAGTGTTATAACTGTGTTCATCCCAGGATTATTAGAGACACATGCAGAGGTGTTAACAGCCCACTTCACCATGAATGGTCTCTTGCAACATGTGTTAACTCCTTATGCTTAAGAATTTGTTCTACCTTGTATTTGTGATGCTCTGAGTACCTTTCCCAGACCTGAAGAAGAGCTCTGTGTAAGCTTGAAAGCTTCTCTCTTTCACCAGAAGAAGTAGGTCTAGTAAAATATATTATCTCACCCACCTTGTTTCTTTAGTATGGAATGAAAGATAGCATGAGCAAGTAACAGTGAGTGGCAATTTTTAAACCTTTCTAGTGGCAGCAGGGCAGCAGTGAAGATTAGAACTTGGGAGTTGCCACCTCCTATTCCCATGCTTGGGCCACCAGGTTGTGTATCCTCACGCTCGATTCATTCAGCAACACACACAATTATGTGTCAGAGATTAATAGCACTGGAGCCCTAAAGAACCTCAAGATGCTAGAGAGAATGAGGGAGGAAGGCAAAGTTGTCTTCAGATCAGGGAGAAGGCAACAGCTCAGGGGTGTGTGGGAAAAAGAAATCTCTGAGAACACTAGCAACAGCCATACATTGCCCTCTCTCCAAGATCACAGGTCCTACAGGAGTCAGCAGGGATCAGTGAGGGAGGGAGAAAGAGGGGGTGGTGTGCAGGAAGAGAAGGCCTTTTGAATTATCTGAAACTTTAGTCAGTCCCTCAAAAGTGAACTGAGCCATGCCACCACTGGCCTCTGACATGCAGAAACTGCCCCTAAACACACACACACACACACACCCCAACTACTGCTATCAAGAATTTAAAATATATCCCTAAAGACCTATTTCTAGGGCATGAGAAGCCAAAGAAGCCCCTATTGTTAGGTCAGCGATCCACACCCTAGCAAATAATTACATGAGACTGCTAGAGCCTAGGAAGAAGCAGTGTAGTTTCGACATTACAGCAACTGCTAAGAGAATGTTTGTTTCTGGGGGAATGGAGCCATGAAAAGGACACTGGTGCCCTTGGGATCAGGTGTTTGTAGTAGGGGCAGTGTGTTGTGTACAGGAGGTGTGATACTTACTTTGCTCTGCAGCAGCTGTAGAGCAGGTTTGCCATGTGGGTCCAGCTCCTTTGAGACCCGTCTCAGAAAGGTGGTTGCAAGTTGCCTCTGATAATAGGGCATGAAATTCTTCACTGTAGCATCGGTGCGACCTGGGGAATGAGAACAGAGATGACCATGGTGTTTCAGTGCTCTCCCGAGGGAGGTGATGCAGGCTTCTGTGTCTAATTAGCATTGTTCCCTCACCCAATAGCTTATGAATTACCAGTGTGGGCCCCCAAGGATGAGGCCAACAAGTTCGGATCAGATCCAAACCTCTCCAAAGTTCATGAGCACCCCTATGTGGGAGTTCTAATCTGGGCTCTCTCTACACATATTCCAGACTCATAGGATCACTGTAAGGCTACCACCAGATTCTAACAGCAACTAATGCTCATCAGAGGAGGAATCAGAATAAACAACATGCAGACAGACAATGCTGGGGAACCCTTTGACTCAAAGTGCCTAGGAGGTGCACGCTATGGGCCTTTATGTCCCTCTCTTCGCTGGTGAGTACAGTGTGCCTACCAAACATAAGGAGCAGCATGTTCAGCTGGCACATGGGGGAAGGAAATTTGTCACTCTGCAGTGACCTCTGCAGCTGAGCAAGGAGCAGCAGCACTGATAGGTTCTGACAAGAGATTCCATCTAACCTTCTTTGACCAAGGAACATTGACATGATGCAGGGTGTGCAGACACGGGGCAGGAATCTTCTACTTCCATTGCGGAATGGGGGGAGCACCACAACAGAGGAGCCAGACTTGAGATATAAGATTTACTATAGCATCTCTGGTGTTATTACATTTATATTATGGTAGCACCCAAGAACCCCAGTCAAGATTGGGACCCCATGGTAGTAGTTGTTGTACAAATGTAGAAAGGAGATGCTCCCTGCCCTGGCCTGACAGTAAGTTTCTTTTGGAAGAGTCTTGCCACTGCCCCACCAGTATCTAGTATGGGAAGAACCCGAAGGTTCTTTCCACCTACAGTCACGGATCGTAATACGATTGCCAGACATTTTAGCTTCACACTGCCCTACGAGGTAGCTTAGTATGATTTTGCAGTGGGGAAACTAAAGCAGAGAAATATGAAGAAACCTTCCCATGGTCAACCACAGCCTGGAGAACCCAGGTACCCCCACTGCCAGTTCCCTACTCTAACCACTAGATCACATTCCTGAACTGCTGTACTTCTACACTGCGGGAAGCAGAAGCCAACCAAAGCAGCCTGTGAAAATGGCAAACAGTGAAGCATTAGAAAGATGGCTCTGAATGTCAGAGGGTCTGATGCAATTAAAAGATAAAAGATTCCTATGTGCCATTGCTTCTCCAAACAGATTCTCTCCATAGTCTAGAAGGGGAGATTAAAACGAGAGAGCAAATTCACTAATAACTGAGAAGCTGTTGAAAGGTCATGCCTGCATTCTATTGTGACCTCAGGCAAAGCTGACAATGCTGCCACAGTATGAATTTCTGAAGATTTCCTGTGATACATTCCCCAGCCCACCCTCTTTAGCCTGGAGACTCATGAAGAGGCAGAGAGAAAAATGTGGCTCAAACAGTGAGTGGGGAAAAGAATGACAAAAGTATAAAAACAAGACATTTCCCAACTCTCTCTCTCTCTCACACACACACACATTTATATAGGAGGGGGGACAAGAGAAGGCACTCAGAGGCCATTCTCATTGTCAAACTAATTGTGTGTTTGCCTGCATATTCTAATGCCTTTGAACTGTTGGCTGATTTACTATGGAAAAGAAAAGTAATCAAACCCTAAATTAGATTTTGTGTTTCACAGCCCAAATGTGAGCTCAGTGAGCACTCAGCCAGCATTAGTAGCTTTCCAAAAATTCAGAACAAGTTGTGGGATGTGCTCATACTGACGGCTGGAAAAGTCTGCCAGCTTCTAGGAGGAAGACAATGTATGCTACTGCACTACCCTCTTTATGGAGTCCTGGATTGAATTTGATGGTACCACTAAAGCTGCTTAAACGGACCTGAGGGTGGAATTTCCAGTAAAGCCAATGATTGCAGTGGAGATTTCAAGTTCCTTTTGCCACAGCTACTCCGCCAAAGCAACACCAACAGCTTTAGCTGGAGTAACCACATGTGTGACCCAGCACAGCTGACGACCAATGAACCTCCTTTTCCATTACCATGCACCATATGTGTTGTAATCTGCACCTCTGCAAAATGAATGCAGACTGCTACCAAATCAGAATAGCAGCATTTTACAACTACTTTGCACAGGTGTAAATGACAACACAAGGTACCAGGCAGGGAACAATCAGGTCCAACAGATGCAGGTCAGTTAAACAGACCTCCGCCCCACCCTCAACCTCAAATGCAAAAATATGAAAAGTGAGCACCTGAAATCAGAGGGGAAGAGCTTCAGACCACTGTACTGAGGCCAGCAAAATGGGCCTCAGGAAGGTGCTCTGAATAGTGCAAATAGTGCAACCACTTCCAAGGACATAGGAGACTGATAAGTCAAAACCTTGGGGGACTGTCTTATTTCTTATCAGACCAAATCATTACAGCAAATTGCACAGAAAAATAGAAGCTGAAATTGAGTCCTCACTCACTCCAACACTTTATGGGAGGGCTCCTTATTTTTTTAAATTTCCTGTGGGCTCATTCACCCTGCCCAGGGAGATGATGATGCAACAGCAGAAATCTCACCAGAGGTTAGAAGGACTTATCTGTGAGAGCTCACTAACAAAGGGACTCATTGATAAATTAGAGAGGGTTCAGAGAAGAGCCGTGATAATTGTGACATATACCCCATAAGGCTTCATGGGAATATGCTTATGAATGTATATATAATATAACAAGAATATGTTTTATGCTACATATGCCATGTAACATATCTATGTAAAGGTTATGATCTACTGAATATATTCATCCTATTTGTATGCATGTGTCATTGTTGTATTTGAAGTTATGAATATTGGCTGTGTACCTGCTTGATTTCTAAGTAGCCTTAGTAAAGCATTTGGTCAGCTTCTTGAGAAAGGAATGTGCAAATTAAGTGCCCAATCCAGAAACACTTAAAGGACAATGAATCTTGGAAGGCTTCAATGCACATAAGAAGTCTACTTGAGGACATTCAGGGTAGCATGTAAACAATGGCTGCTGCCTGTAAAAACGGAGTCATGCATGGACATATGACTTGCCCATGTGACTCCAAAACTCCATCTTGGAGCTGGACTTTGCATAGGAGAGAGGAGGGAGTCTCCACCCACAAGAGAAAGTCTATTTAAACCCCTGGGATATCCCTCCATTTTGGTCTTCAGTTGGCTCAAGAGATAGCCTCTCCATCCCAAGGATACCTGAAAAAAACTGGAACAAAGGACAGTAACCACAGGGAGTGAGAGTGATAGCTGGATCCAGACTAGAAGGAGACTAGTCTGTAAAAGGAAGCTTACTGGAACTTCTCTGAGGGTGAGATTTTATCTGTATTCAGTTTTATTACTGTATTAGGCATAGGCTTGCGTGTTTTATTTTATTTTGCTTGGTAATTCACTTTGTTCTGTCTGCTACTACTTGGAACCACTTAAATCCTACTTTCTGTACTTAATAAAATCACTTTTTACTTATTAATTAATCCAGAATATGCATTAATACCTGGGGGGGGGGCAAATAGCTGTGCATATCTCTCTATCAGTGTTATAGAGGGCGAACAATTTATGAGTTTACCCTGTATAAGTTTTATACAGGGTAAAATGGATTTATTTGGGGTTTGGACCCGATTGGGAGTTGAGCATCTGAGTTTTAAAGACAGGACCACTTCTCGAGTTGCTTTCAGTTAAGTCTGCAGCTCTGGGGCACGTGGTTCAGACCCTGGGTCTGTGTTGGAGCAGACGGGTGTGTCTGGCTCAGCAAAACAGGGTAAGCAAGGGCAGAAGTAGTCTTAGCACATCAGTTGGCAGTTCCCAAGATGGTTTCTGTGATCCAACCCATCTCAATAATGATTAAAGGATTAGAAAAAATGCATTACAGTGACAGACTCAAAGAAAACAATCTTTAGCTTAATGAAGAGATTAAGGGGTGACTTGATTACAGTCTATAAGTATCAGTACAGGGAACAAATATTTAATAATGAGCTCTTCAGTCTACCAGAGAAAAGTCTAACATGATCCAATGGCTGGAAGATGAAGCTAGACAAATTCCGGCTGGCAATAAAGCATAAAACTTTAACAGTGAGAGGAATTAACCATTGGAACAATTTACCAAGGGTCGTGGTAGATTCTCCACACAGACAATTTGTAAATCAAGATCTGCTCAAAGAATTATTTTTGGGAAGTTCTATGGTCTGTTTTATAGGGGGTCAGATGATTATCACAATGGCCTTAGAATCTATACATCTATGAATGTGCTAGTGTTTAGTGAAACCATAATAAATACCTAAGGATAATCATGTCTCTCTTATAAGCCTCTCTCACCTGACCTAGATACCCTGTACATGCATTGGCAGCAGTGCCTAATGATCTAGATAGAGATTATGAACTAGTCTCATCTCCCTGGCCCAGACTTCAGCAATGCCTGCTGATGTGCAAACACACCCTATGTAACAAATACACAAGTTAATTAAAGTTGGGACCCAGGAGGATATTCAACCTGTTGTGGAGCAAAAGGTATCTCCTGTTCTTATTCCCTGCCTGCGCTGGGTATTTTTCCCATTTTACTTGTTTAACCTTGTAAGGTCCCTGAAAAATGGCTGTGAGCCATGCAGTAACCTACACTTTGTTTTCCCTGTGGTTCCACACAGTTATTACCAGGATGATGGTGGCTATGGATAATATTTTGAAGTAAACCATGACTGGCTAATTTCAGAAGAAACTAGATAAAGGGTACTGCGGGACGCTGGGCACTGAACCTGCATTGAAGTTACTGGGAGTGGCAGGTGCTCAGCACCTCCCAGCAAACTGCCCAGCAAAACAAAAGCCACTGAGTACATCCAAGTGATTTTAAACAGAGACTGTAGCTCCTGCAGTGTCACTGGAAGTCAGTCAGTGAGAGGGCAAGCAAGGTATCCAGCCTACAGTCTATGTTAGCCAGGGTTGCTGGCACGACAGAAAAAGAACAGGGCTCCATGACAGGTGAATTTAAGCCAGCAACTTCAGCTGGTTAATCCACACTGCAACTCTGCTGTCAGACTTAGAGGTGGCTATTGCCTAGATGGGAAAGGGATCCACTGAGGAAGACAGTGATCTCGATAAGTGAGGTGATGGAGGAATGATGTTTGGATGACAGAATCCTTTTAGAAAGAGGAGGCTACAGCCATGTCAGAGAAGGAACAACACCCCACAAGACAAACAACTTGGCCATAGCTGCCTGCCCCTGGTGTATCTAGGAAGGAGTTAATCAAATTGCATTAGGAGTATATTTTGCCCCTTGATGTTTGAGGAACATCCTGACATCTGTGTTTTTACATTAGGTAAATAATCATTATGGTGAATACCATCCTAGTCACTTCAGATGACTTCTTTCCTCTCTCTTGCTGTATCCTTCACTCACCCTCCACAAGCCAACAGAGGTTTTTAAAAGTAACCTGAGAACTAACAGTAGTTTGGATTAGACACACAAAACCAAAGTTCTGTCCAGTCATGGTCACTAAAGGTCCTGTGTGCTGTTTGCATGAGCCCAGATATTAACAATAGTGTCCTGGCCAAACTGCAGCTCAGACCATTACACCCTGTCTGCTCAAACTCACTCAGGTAGGATCAGAGAAATATAAAATGAGAAGAACAGATCCTCCAATACCTGCACCCCTACAATCACAGGCAGTTATATGGGATACTCCCACCTGGTCCTAATAGATGCTCCTTTTCAATGCTCCAGAGGGAACCAAATAACCCAAAGGTCCCTGCCAGGTCTTCTCTTTCTGTCCTAAGTTATTGTGTCTAGTTGTGCTGTGTGCTGTTAAACTCTGATTCTGTTTCCCCATCTGTAAAATAATAAAAGTAATTACTAACTTAGTACTAATACACCTCTACCCCAATATAACGCGACCCGATATAACACAAATTCGGATATAACGCGGTAAAGCAGTGCTCGGGGGGGGGGGGGGGGGGNGCATGCTCCGGCGGATTAAAGCAAGTTTGATATAACGTGGTTTCACCTATAATGCGGAAAGATTTTTTGGCTCCCAAGGACAGCGTTATATTGGGGTAGAGGTGTAATACCAACCTTTCAAGGGAGTTATACAAGCCTACCTTGCAGGGAGCTGAATGAATACTTAAAAAGCACTTCTTACTGTATGTTCCATTCTATGCATCCGAAGAAGTGGGCTGTAGCCCACGAAAGCTTATGCTCAAATAAATTTGTCTCTAAGGTGCCACAAGTACTCCTGTTCTTTTTAAAAAGCACTGTACGTTTAAAGCCAAGTATCATTACACTCTCGCTTTGTTTCACCCATAGGTGCTTGTCCTGGCCCAATGGTGAATGGATTCTTCTATAGATAGTTTGTAAAACACTTTGGAGCTTGGAACACACCTGAAAGAATCTCCGACACTACAGTAGAGAAATGGCCATGGACAGCGCCGGTTCCAGGGTTTTTGCCGCCCCAGGCAGCCAAAAACCGGAAAAAAAAGCAAAAAAAAAAAAGCCGTGATTGCGATCTGCGGCGGCAATTCGGCGGGAGGTCCTTCGCTCCGAGCGGGAGTGAGGGACCCTCCGCCGAATTGCCGCCGAATACCTGGACATGCCGCCCCTCTCCCGAGTGGCCACCCCAAGCACCAGCTTGTTAAGCTGGTGCCTGGAGCCGGCCCTGGGCAGAATAGGGCTGCAGCACAATTCTTGCACAATTAAAAATGTGGTTCCAGTTCCTGGCTACACTACAAGATGAAAGACTTTTCTGTCTTAGTTGTATTGTAACCAGATTCTCTGACATGGTAGTTTTGTAGTGTAGACAGGCCCTAAAAACAAAGAGGAGTTGTTGCTCAGATTACGACTCAGCTATTTTCAGACAAATTCTCCTGCTGCCCTTGTGAGCAGAGGCAAACTGGACTGATACCAGGATGGGAACCTTAGTGATTCGGTATCAGATACTCACATATGGTGCCAGGTTGTGATGTACAGCTGGAGCAATGTAGACAGATGTGATAACTTTATTGGTGCCTCTGTGCTCATAAAAGGCTCATCAGCTCTGCTGGCTAGCATGGATTCTCGGCACCATATATTATAGCTTGGCAAAAATGCGAGTACTGATATCTAACTGATGGCCAGGCTCCAACTTTTGAATTCCCATAAGACTCACAAGTTACGTTACAGAGGTTCACCTGACTGTCATGTCATGTCAAGTTAGATTTAACCGCTGTGTAGAACATTGTTGATCCATATTTCTTTCCAGCCTTAATGTCGTGATCAAATAAGCAACAGTTCAAACATGGTGGGAGGATCTTTTAACTATCCCTCCCAACATGGTTGTAGGACTTGTGCATTTTCATTCCTGGTTTTTTGTTGTTTTTTTTAAATGTGGTTGCACTTCTGAAAACAGGTGGAAAAAGTCTTTTCCTTATTGTAGAAAATCTCTTTGCCATAAGCTTCCCTGCACAGAAGTCACAGTAAGTAGTAACCACTATATCTGAAAGATCTGTAACATAACTTGTTTGGGACATTTATGTTTCAACTTGCTGTTGTCCACTAGATGCATCTTGAACCCCCTTCTCCCGTCCTCTTTGTATAGCATTTCTGCCCCAGGGATGGATTTATGGTAATCTACCATATCCCAATAACCTGCAGACACATCCACCTCAGAGTGCATGTTTATACATTGAACTAGTTGTATAGTTTTATTTTTAAAAGGAACCATCACTCTGGAAATGGAAATCATCAAAGCTTTTCCTTACCTCTCAGGTACCTGCGCTGTCTTCCGTCCAGTGGACTTGAATACCTTCCTCCCATCTTCCACTTTAGTATCTTGCCTGTTTCCAATGCTTCCAGTCAGAGTCCTGGGCAGAGAGGAGCTGCCTGGTAAAGTGATTTTTAGGCTCCAAGAGCAGCAGGGATTGTCTTTTTCTGTCACACTCGCCTTCAGATCAGCAGCTCATAAATATTCAAATAATGTTTCTCTCTCAGAGCAGTCCCTGCACCCACACCCCTACACACAAACAGGCCTTAAAGGGGCAGCAGCACTGCGGTCCATGAACCCACACCCCGACACAGAAACAGGCCTCAAAATATCCCTAAACCTTTCATGTTAAAAGGGTTCCGGCTGTTTGGAGGTTCTATTTTTGTAAACCGTGTGGTGTCTTTTGTGTCTGTGCTTGATATAACCCAAGCTCATTCAGACTTCCTCCCTCTTGTAACAGAGTGGAACAAGCTCAAAGAACATGAACATGATGGAACCTTGATTATACTGAAGAATGAAAATCCCAGATTGATTCAATAAACAGCGAAGTGCAAATTGCAATTTCTGTCCTAGCAAATCCTCTGCTTACAGACCTGAATAAGAGCTCTGCATAAGCTTGAAAGCTTGTCTCTTTCACCATCAGAAATTGGTCCAATAAAAAAAAAAAACCTTACCCACCTTGTCTCCACTTACTATGAAGTAATGCTATGCAAAGGAAACAAAAAAGGATTTCTCTATCAAAGCCCTATTGCACCAGAATTTGGATTTCAGGTGCTGAAGAGTCAAGAGCTATAAACTAACAGGCTGTAATGAACTAATTTATCCACAGATGTCCTATGCCAGGGGCGGGCAAACTTTTTGCCTGAGGGCCGCGTCGGGTTTCGTAAATTGTATGGAGGGCTGGTTAAGGGACGGGGTTGTGGCCAGGCCCCCACCTCCTATCTGCCTCCCTCCCCCCCGGGACTCCTGCCCCATCCAACCCCCCCGTTCCCTAACGGCCCCCCCAGGACCCCTGCCCCATCCACACACCCCTGCTCCCTGTCCGCCCCGTACCCCTGCCGCCCCATCCAACCCCTCTTCTCATTCCTGATGGCCCCCCCGGGACCCCTGCCCCATCCAACCACCCCTTCTCCCCATCCCGACTGCCCCCGGAACCCCTGCCCGATTGCCCCCTGCTGCCCCATCCAACCCCCCACCCCCCTCCTTCCTGACTGCCCTCCCGGGACCCCTGCCCCCATTCAACCCCGTTCCCCCCAATCCCTATCCACCACCCCGAACTCCCCTGCCCTCTATCCAACCCCCCCGCTCCCTGCCCCCTTACCGCGCTGCCTGGAGCACTGGTGGTGCTACAGCCACGCTGCCCGGCTGAAGCCAGACCACACCGCCGCCACCACGCAGCACAGACACCGGGTCAGGCCTGGCTCTGCAGCTGCGCTGCCCCAGGAGCTCACAGCCCTGCTGCCCAGAGCATTGGGCCGGCAGCGGAGCGAGCGAGCTGAGGCTGTGGGGGAGGGGGGAGACAGCAGAGGAGCTTCCCGAGCCAGGAGCTCAGGGGCCAGGCAGGACGGTCCCACAGGACGGATGTGGCCTGCGGGCCGTAGTTTGCCAACCTCTGTCCTATGCTCACTTAGGGCATCCTCACGCTCTATACCCTTCTGTACACCATCCATACAGAGCATTTCACAGTGATTCAGGGGCTTCCTCCAACTGCACCAAAAGCCAGAGATAGTTCATCTGCAAACCAGGCACCAGTGACTGAATCTAGCAGTGCCACTGTGGGACTTTTCTGAAGTATTTCTGAACCCGAAAGAAGCATTTATTTAAAGACTAATTTCACATGGAAATGCCACAGGTCAGTGCTCAGCACCTGCTCTCGACTCTCAGTTCCCTTCTGTACTTAGTTTCTCCTGATTAAGATTCATTCAGTAACCTTCCACTTTTAACATTATGTGGCAGCCAGTTTCAGTGACACCCTCCAGGATATGTAGAAACAGGAAATCTTCCACCCTCTCTTTAAGCTGAAGCATTGAGCGCTTACATTAGCTCCTGTGCTAGATAAAAAGCAAGATAACCCTTTATGCATGACAGAGCAGTAGGGATGATTAAATAAACAAATATAAAAGGGGCCTGAGAATCATCCGAAAGATGATCCAGGACCACACAGCAAGTGTGCAGAAAAGACATGCTTACAATGTTCTATAAAAACATCACACACAACATTGGAGGGTAAGATGAAACAAACTTAATTCCTCTAATGGAATGAAGAAGCATTTCCAGACACTTTCTTAGAACTCGGGTAGCTCAAAAACTGCTTATTAAAACTTCCAGCTTGTAAGAGTCCTGAGCAAGGACAAGTGCGTTTCATATGTCTGAAGAGATGTGTGTTAGCAATAACCAGGATTCTGGGTGTTTGAAAGTCCCATTCTGCACATGTGCTCTATGTTAGTTTCCAATTTTAATATGAATAAAATATGACTTCAGTTCTTTTTTATTCACTGAACCAATTCCAAGTTCCAAGGAGATCCCCACTTTCTCATGCTGCTTAAATAAATCCATGGCGAAATAGGTAGTTGCATCTTTTCGGCGAAGGATGCACAATGAGAATCCTATTAAAGGGGGTGGGGGTTGTTATTTAAAATAGTATTAAGGGACTCTGAAAAATGACTTACACAGGTGCATAAAGGTACCAGGGGCTTTACAAACACAGCAAGTCTCATCCTCTGCCTCTAAGGGTACGTCTACACTACGGGATTAGTCCAAATTTACGGAATTCGATTTTTTGAAACCGATTGTATAAATTCGATTGTACGCGGCCACAGTAAGCGGATTAATGCGGCGGTGCGCGTCCATGTACAAAGACTAGCGTCGAATTCCAGAGCGTTGCACTGTGGGTAGCTATCCCATAGCTATCCCAGAGTTCCCGCAGTCCCCCCCGCCCATTGGAATTCTGGGTCGAGATCCCAATGCCTGGTGGGACAAAAAATATTGTCACGGGCGGTTCTGGGAACATCCTCCCCCTCCCTCCGTCCAAACAACGGCAGACAACCATTTCCCGCCTTTTTTCCTTGTTGAACTGAGCGGACGCCATACCTCGGCAAGGATGGATCCCGCTCAGCTCAAGTTTGCAGTCATGAACAGTGTAAACACCACGCGCATTATAGTGCAGTTTATGCTCAACCAGGACCAGAAAAGCCAGGCGAGGAGGCGGCGGCTACGGCAGCGCGGCGGCGAGACTGATGCGGACATGGACATGGACACAGAATTGTCTCGCGCCACGGGCCCCGACGCTTTGGAGATCATGTTGGCAATGGGGCAGCTTCTCGCTGTGGAACGCCGATTCTGGGCCCGGGAAACAAGCACAGACTGGTGGGACCGCATAGTGCTGCAGGTGTGGGACGATTCCCAGTGGCTGCGAAACTTTCGCATGCGTAAGGGCACTTTCCTGGAACTTTGTGACTTGCTTTCCCCGCCCTGACGCGCCAGAACACCAAGATGAGAGCTTCTATCCTACGTGCCTAATCCTGGAAGGTGCTGTGTGCCTTCCAGTCCAACAAAAGTCAATAGGAATTCAGCACCTCACAGACTAAGAGAACATAACATTTGGTAGATACAGAGGGGGACTGCTCCAGGCACAGGGGGAAGCATGAGGTGAACCTACACCCTGAGTGGGAGAAAGATGAAAGCAGCAACAAAGCAAGAGGATTGATATTAAAGGCTGGGGGGGGGGGGAAACAAAACAAAAATGTTTCCAAGCTCCCCAACCCAGCTTTCACTCAGTCAGATGAGGCAGAAAAGTACAGGTGCATTTCCTCCTCACAGTACTGTTAGTAAATCTGTTTCCTGTTCCAGTGTGTGCACTGCAGCTGCCTTCAGACAGAAGAGTCTGAGCCAAGGAGTGGTAAGAACCCCAGACGTGAATATATTTTATTTATTGTGAATATTGTTAGAATCTATCTGGATCTCTGTAAACTAACTTTAACAACCTAAGGGAAGGGTAGAGCATACAGCTCACTAACAAGCCCTACACTCTGCCCAGCCTACTGGAATTCATGCCCTAAAAGAGAAGATTGTGCAACACAAATCAAGGAGAAGCCGCAGAACCATGCAGGAGACGCATGGAGGGTTTTTTTGGGGGGGAGGTGGCATGTTTATACAGTACTGGTTGATGAGAAGGGACATTGAACTGTGGGTTTGATCCATTAATGGAGGTATAAAGACTTGTCATCCTAATGCCCTGGCAGGGCTCTCTCTCTCAGATCTACCCGGAGGAAAGGAAAGGAAAACATCCATGGAAGGAGAAGAGGCAGATGTTCTGGATCATAGTACTGGCTTCAATATCTCTTTGCTTGCAGACAAATGCCCATCAAAGTTCTGTCCAGCTTCTACATATCATATTTACATAATATCTACGGCAGGGGTCGGCAACCTTTCAGAAGTGGTGTGCCGAGTCTTCATTTATTCACTCTAATTTAAGGTTTCGCGTGCCGGTAATACATTTTAACGTTTTTAGAAGGTCTCTTTCTATAAGTCTATAATATATAACTAAACTATTGTTGTATGTAAAGTAAATAAGGTTTTTAAAATGTTTTAGAAGCTTCATTTAAAATTAAATTAAAATACAGAGCCCCCCGGACCGTGGCCAGGACCCAGGCAGTGTGAGTGCCACTGAAAATCAGCTCGCGTGCCGCCTTTGGCACTCGTGCCATAGGTTGCCTACCCCTGATCTACGGTTTAGAAGTCCTAACTCCTATGTTCTATTCCCAGTTCTGCCAGTTTTGCTGTGGACCTAGGGCAAGTCACTTACCCTCATTGCCTCAGTTTCTCCAACTGTAAAATGGGACTAAATATTTAGTCCCCTTTATAAATCACTTGGAGACTCTTTGAGACTATATATGTGTATAGTAGTAGTAGTATTACCACCAGCTTCTAGCCTTGGTTCCAGAGAACAAAAAGCAGGACTGGTAGCTCTGAGGCCAATATAATATTAATCGGCTCTTTGGCAGATTATTATTCCTCCTGGACTGACTGCAGTCCTAGGAGTATGTTCCTGAGAACTTAATGCTGACATCAGCGGAAATAGTCACAGATGAACAGAAGGACATAAGGCCATGACTGTCTGAAATGCAAGATGACAAGAAGCTAAAAAGTATGGTTCTCTCATAACTCACTAACCCAAAGTGTACATATGAGGATCTTCAACGTATACGATCCTGTAGCACCCAGATTTATGTACAACATAACGGAACCAATCAAACAGGGTAACTCTGGCCAGTAGCCAGTGCAAACCTGAGGAGAGAACCTCTCCATAGAGAGTCCATTCACAAACAGTGTAACCAGGGTCCAAAAACATGCAAGTACTACTGACACCCGTGTTCTATGATGGACCAGGTCCACTGGACAATGAAAGGATAACAGTGGAGAGAGAACAAGAGCCTGAAAAGGATCCACAAAAAATTCAAGTGAAACAAAAAGTTATCCTGACTCCAAAGTTGTTTGGAGCATTTCCAAGCAAACATTTGTGAGCAGACCTCAGACTTCACCTCCTCACCATGGCACCTGCATCGCTTCCCCTTAAAGGAGTATAAATATCATAGAGTCAAGGGTTTCCCAAATTCCAAGGCTGTTCCTGCAGCCTCTCCTCACAAGAATAAGGGCTGAAAGATCATGCCTTTAGTTGATATTTAAGCAAGTACTACCTGAAGATAAAACAAGAGCCAAAAAACTGAAATGTACATCTTTAATATTGTGCATTCACTTTACACCACATTAACCGTTCACAAGACAGACTGCATCATACTGTCCTCCTCTGCAATCTCCAACATTTCCATTTGCAGCTAGAGACCAGCTTTGAGAGTCTTATAGCTCCCCTCCCCGACCACAGATTATTACAGTGCTCCACAAAGTACCACTTGCTTAAAAAAAGAGAAACAAAAGACAGTGTTAATTTAGTGCCACATTCAAGTACTACGACCAGAGTCCTCAATCTGGAATGTTGTAGAGCTGGCTCTATGCAAGAACTGCAGCCAGTGCTCCTGAATCGCCACCCTGAAACCCAGCCAAGTGTTTGGTTCTACAAGATAGAGTGCTTCTCAAAGGGAACAGTCAGCTCCTTGGCTGCAGACTCATCCAGAAACCAGTGCAGCTTCCCAGTATGAGGCTGGACAAGAGCAGCAGGGAGGGGGTTCTCCTCATCACCTTCCAAAATACGCTGTCCAAAGAAACAGAGCATTAGCACTGCCAGTCCCACTAAGCTAGGGGGATCATAGGGCAATGAGACAGTCATGGAAGTGTTCACCATGCCAAACAAACGCTCTAGAATTGGCCAAAAAATTTTCCATCAAAATGTTTTTTTCAATGGGAAATGGCTTTAACTAGATGGATGGATTGTTTTTGTTAAATTTGGGGGTTTCATCAATCAATTTTCTTCATTTTTAAACCTTACCTTTAAGATGGCAGCTTTACTTTCCCCTGTAGCAACAAACACAACAGTCCGTGCTGCATTCAGAACAGGCAACGTTAGAGTTATCCGCTCAGGTGGTGGCTTCGGAGAATCACTAATAGAGGCAACTATCTTCTCTTTTTCCTGCCATGAAAAAGGAAGCCAAAGTGTGAAAATTGATCAGAACAGTGCAGAGATAGGAGTCAAAGCAAAGGACAGCCTCACCGAACTCAAGCTTGTGCTATTTGACTATGACTAAGCAGCCAGTAAAAGGAGACCAAATATCATTATCAGGCCTCAGAGCCTGGTCAGGATTAATCAACTTTAAAGTTTTCTAGGCAGACTCATGCATCCATGTACAGCTCCACTGAAGTCAACAGGGCTCCATATGGGCACAGGGTTACACCCACATGAATCAGATTGCAGGATCAGGGCTAAGTGAAGAGGAAAGAGCCAAATTCCATCTGCTTTTCCTCTTGTTCCCACTTTCCTTTTTTTAAAATCACATTCCAAATACTGGCAACTGCCAAGTTCTAATGCCATAACTGAGAGCTGTTCATCAAACTCTTAAAACAACCACACACGCATGCACTCAAACTTACCACCTAGAGACAAACTAGAATGGAAAAAAAGGCCTGTCACAGTAGTGAACAAATGCACATTCTTATCCCAGTTTACAGTATCCCCTCCCTGGGTCTGTAAAATCACCTGCAGAAGTGGATGATCTGGAAATAGGGAGCAGGTGTGACCATCTGGCCCTATTCCCAAAATCAGCAGATCAAAGACAGGCATGTTCTCACCTTGAAAGGCCTGCAAGAAGGATCAAAAACCCAGAGAGATTAGCGAAAGGAAAGCACAAATGAGCACATTGAACAGAAAAAGGAGATATCACTGCAAAAGTATAAATCACACCATGAATAAGGCTATACAACTGCTGAACACAGGGCACTCACACACTGCAATGAATTTCTGTTCACATATACAGCTTTCTGGCATCTCACAATTGAATCACACTGTCACTGAATGCAGCTGGGTTACAATGGCAGAAGTTCAGCAGTAGGCTGTACACCTTTGGTTTAGCAACCACTCAAAGACATTATACATCATTAGTTTAAAAACAGCATACACATTCCACTAGAAAGCCTCCCCACTAACACACACCATCTTCACCAGCTAAAGAGTTCCCTCCCTGAGTACGAGCACCACATATACACCACAGTAAACATCTCCCATCCACAGCGATATTAAAAAAAAAAAAAAAAAAAAGCATATAGGACATGAAAATGAACTTAAATTTCTTTAATCTTATCAGCATTCCAGTCTATGCAAGTGGACACCAATTCCTGGGTTCCCAAGATGGCCTCCCCAGTTTATTTTGGGAATTCAACGTCTTGGTCAACTCAAGAATGGTCTTGTTAAATTAGTTTGCTCCAAAAGCACTATGTGGGATCTTTTGGGAAGATTATTAGCAGTTCATCATTTTGGAGCACAAGGATTATTACAGAGAGATAATTTAGGACAAGAGGACTGAATTTAAGTTTTGTACTTGCAAAAAATAAAGGTTTTACAGAATCTATGATTAACAAACATTTTAATGACTTTTTTGCATTTTAAGTAGCACATTCCCGGGTGTGTGTGGAACATTAACATTCCCCTACAGCACTGCCAATTCAGAAACAAAAACTTCATGTTAATACATGAAAACTAGTCTGAATTAATTCCCCTAGCTAACTGAAGTGCAGTAAGAAAGCAAGTAACATTAGCAGTAAAAAGTAAATTAAGTGTTTAAAATTCTCTGTTTGAATACCAGCAAGAGTTGTTGGTAACACAGCCAGTGGAACCTATTTAGTAAATTAATGACTTTCACTCTTACTTGAAGAAGTTTGATATACAAAACAAAAACTTTCCACTGTACCTCTTTTAACTTCTCAGCATAATCTGAAGCAGCCTCTTCTACAGGTAGTGAGGGGTTAATGATAACCACTTGATTTTCTGGGATGGAGATCTTGGAGAGGAGGTGAGTCTGAAAGAAATAATTAAGACCCTCAAAATTCTAACCAAGAAGTTGAGCTATATTATTTTACATAATGGGATTTTTCCCTACTACCAATTAACAAAATCAGAGTACATTTACTTCCATAACTTTTGGAGATAACAGCATCTGCTGGTGAATGGGAATGTCAACAGGAACCAGAGATCCTAAGGCCTCATATACATTTAAAAGTGAGGCTGACATAGCCAGGTTGGTCAAGGTGTGAAAAAAAGCACACACCTGAGCACTGTAGCTATACGGACTTAAAACCCAGTGTAGACACAGCTTTGTCCATGGAAAAATCTGTCACCTTGGTCTTAGCAGGAAAATCTAGAATTGTTGCCACAAACGTCTTCTCTACATTCCTGCCCCGATACCCCCCCCTCCCCTCCCCGGGGGGCTCTCCCGCGTGCGGGGCGGGTCCCCGCAACCACCCCCCCCCCCCGAGGAGCGGGTCCCCGCAGCCCCCTCACCTTGTAGGCGCCGTACGTGCTCTCCGGGTCCTCCACGGGCACCAGCCGCTCGTCGCAGAAGGCCAGGACCCAGCGGGCGGGGGCAGCGGGGCCGGAGAGGGCGGCGGCCGCGGGCAGCTCCTGGGACAGGATCCGCACCAGGCTCCCGCCCGACAGCCCCAGCGAGAAGCGGCCGCCGGACTCGGCCGCCCGCTGGGCCACCAGCTGCGCCAGGGAGGAGCCCAGCTCCTGCGGGGAGGGGAACACCGAGATGTGGCGGGGCACGAAGCCAGGCATGGCGGGGCCGGAGCAGGGGACGGGGCGAGGCAACAGCCGGTCCGGAGGGTGCTGGGCGGAGCGGAAGTTTGGGCAGTTACCGAGAGACAGCCGGAAGCTGGGGAAAAGGAACCAGGAGCACAGTGCGGACAGGGACGAACATCCACGGGACACACCCGGAAGCGGGCGAGGAAGGGGAGCAGTTAGAGAACGCACAACACCAGAAGTGATGTATGAAAACGCTGCCAAGTTGCCTGGCAACCCCGGCCCTAGGAGAGGGGCGCCTCAGGCGGGAACAGGGGCCCTACCCCGTGCGAGTCTCCAGGGCCCGGAGGGAGGTTTCTCCGTCCCCCCCGGGCAGGCGCGGCAGCCCTAGATGTTCCAAGCAATCCGGGGGGAGTCTCTGAGCGCTCAGCTTGCGCGCTTTTCTCTGCCCTCCCACAGGCTAGACATTTATTTCAAAGGAAAAAACTCTCATGTCGTCTCAGGCTGCCAGGAGCTGGGGCTTTACCTACAACACCAAATATCACCAGACTCCTTGTCCCAAGGTGTTGCTTGGTCCTCAGAAAGGGCCAGTGCCACCCACAGGGTCCATCTGAGGCAGTGAATAGTGGACCGCACCTCCCACATCCAGACAGATATCAAGTCCCCTACCCGACATGCACCTGCTCTCTGCTCTTGCCCCTCAATCCATCCAAAATACTGTAATCAAAAATCATCTTTCAGGGCTATCGCTTTGAACCCCTCTCACCTCCACTCCGCCCTCTTCAATTATAAACAGTAATAAAGTAGTTAATTTAATGGATTGGATTTTCTGGTACAGAAGAGCCCATCACACCAAATGGAAATGAATGAAAGTTACACTGATTCTAAGTTTGTTTTAATGTGTTTGTTTTTATTTCTGAGTTTGGTAAAAACAAATAATAGTTAGAGAATATAGTGATCAGTTTGAAAAACAATTTTGTTTTAAAAGTTTAATTAGTCAATACATGACATCCTTTAAACTACAAGAAACTTTAGTACATTTAAAGTGATAGCCTGTGGCTGGTGAGCTCAGTTCCCAAGCTGCAGACTCCCTCATTTTGTTTTTGAGCATATTATAGTTCCAGTTAACTAGGTTAATTCTTACCATGAATGACTTTCTTTAATGTCTGTCCTGATAAAAGGCACGTTCCAGATAAAAAAAAACAAAACAGTATTTAAACCATTGATAATGGTCCAGTTTCTTGAGTGTATTAAACATTAAAACAATGTGTTTCAAAAGCATCCGCAAAACTTTATAAAAAATATTTTAGATGAAGCATTAACTCCACCAGAGAAAGGGCAGAATGAAATTTTTTCTTATGCTCCAAGTAGTGTCATCGAAGTACTGTAATTGGAACTGCACAGGGTGCAATAGAATATAGTCCCTCCAGTATAAATTGCATAAAAAGTACTAGTCCACTGAAAGTTCCTTAAGGCATCACGTGGCTGGATACACCAGCAGTAGCTGCCATTACCGGATATGGTAAATTCAAATGCCTCCAAAACAAGGGAATGACCAGCTGCTCAGGACTACACGATTAAAATGAGAAAATAATCCATTGTTAGGACAGGTGGAAGCACAGCACACACACACCTGTGAAGGTCAATCCCTTTAATTCTCCAATTTTAAGAGTTACATTTAGTTCTAATTGTGGCAAAAGCACCAGGAAAACAAGTAAATCCGGAACTGTCTGTTAATGGACTTGCCCACATTAAAACAGAAGATAAAATTCTAATGGAGGTTGGAGTAGACATTAAAATTATTATGTTCCGATTTGTCTTGTCATATGTGGCCTTCATTGGTGTTCAACAATTGCCACTCATTTCCAGCAGATGGCAGCACAATTTAAACACAGCAGCATTAAAATTAACATTTCCTAAGACCTCACATTAGCATTAAAAGGTATAACATTACCATGTGACTCCTCTGTCAAGACCAGCCATTTACCTCATCACCTAGTCCAGTAACAAGTTTAAATACATTATGCCAGTGAACAATGTCCCTAGGCAGTGGCCCTGTGCCCCTAATTATGCTTTTTAGCCATTTACACCCAATCGACTTTCTTCAGTGAATTAACAACCTGTTTATTCTGCAGACCACAGTTTGTGAAGATTCATAGAGACTGCACTCCAGTGGTCAACAATCTGATTAATTCCCAATCCTATTATTTATTATCGTAATGCCTAGAGCCCCAGTCATGGACCAGGACCCCATTGTGCTAGGCCCCATTGTACAAACAGAATACCTTAGGTAAATGAATAATAGACACTTCAGAGCAAGACTTCCCACTACAGCGAATCTTAGATGTGTAGTTAAGAAAAAGAAACGTGAGGTGGGACAATCAAAGGCTCTACCTGAAGCAAACATGCTACTAACTAAAGGTCTATAGATAGCAACATAAAGTTGAGAGAGAAAGCAGAAGGAAACCTGCTCAGGGCATAGCATTTCTGTTCAGTTACATCCTCAGGATGTTACAATAAATAATTCAGACCATAAACACCTCCCATGTTGCACAGAGTCCCTCAGTTTGTAGTGGTTACCAAGAGAAAAAAATATCTCTAGATACAGAACAGTAGAGAAATGGCATGTCTATGCCCAGGATAGGAATAGGTCACAAATTAATGTGCTTAAGACATGTGAGGACAAAGTCCTACACCCCAATGAATTTGTCATAGTTGCCGATGCATTGCACGAGGACCTTGCACTATTTATCTAGCAGGAATCCCTCACTTTCACAGGCAGGGTCCCTTCTTAAACTAGTCAGCAGCGTTTCCTGCAAGACACACATCCCAGACCAGATCACAGAGCGACCTTTCTGGCACGGATCCTCTCAAAGAGGCATTCATCCAATGGAACATATTTTCCCAACTTTAGATCGAGAAAATATAACCGGTCTGATGTTTGATGAGGGTCAAATCCTTCTCTCTGTAAACGGGTTTTCTGGATTTTGAATGTGCCTTGGAAAAGAGAAAGAAAACACTAAAGTGAAAATTTTCAGAGCTGGAAACCCGTGGAAACGGAGTTAGGAAGATAAATGTGAACCAACACACTACTTGTTATTGGTGTTAAACCTAGAAGCCAGATACTTCTCACCACCATACATCAGAAGTAACTCCACTGGCTGGTATGAGACGGGATAATCAGGCCCTAGATCCCTTGGGATCAGTACAAAAGACAAATCACAATCCATTCATGGTATATGTGCTACAAACACCATAGGTTTTGTTTCTCCTTTCTCCACCAACCTCTAACAGTACAGGATCTGTGCAATTTCAATTGTGCATTGTGTTCTTGACCTAAGCCAATGGTCACCAAACTGTGGGGCATGCACCCGAGGGGGACATGGAGGAATGTTCTGGGGGGGTGGCATGGTGGAGCCTGGGCCAGCCCCCACATTGGGTGGGAAGGGAGCGCCACCCAGCTCCACTCTGGCCCCACCCCCGCCCCAGCTGCAGATCCAGCACCGGCTCCCAGCTGTGGGCCCCTGGCTGCAGGCCCCCAGCAGAGACCCCAGCTGCAGCACTGGCCCTGCTCCTGGCCGAGGCCTAGCTCCCAACCGGGGGGGGAGGAAGATTAGGTAAGGGGAGGGGCACGCAGACAAAAAAGTTTGGGGACCACTGCTATAGCCCAAACCTTCATTACAGGGACATTTTGAGGCATTGTTCAGGTTTGTAAAAAGACCTCATGATGCAACGTGCAATATATTGCAGGTGTTGTAAAAATGTAATATTTGGATTCCTGTAAGTGCTGTCTATAGCACTGAATCCAACTGGCAATGTTTTGAGGAGTTCAGTGGCTCAGTTAAACCTATTTGCTGCTTTAGAGATTATGGTATGTGGAAAGAGTGGAGGTGGGAACCCTGATGCTTTAATTACAAGGTCAGTCTTTAGCTGTCATGTTGAAAATCTAACCAACATCTTCCTGGCTGCAACGACTGACAGCACATCCCTTAGAATAAGGCTGAAACGCACCAGGAAGATCAGCCTTTTGATGCACCTGGTAGTTGCTGCACAGTGATGAAATTTCTGCCATTTAATTTTCAGTTTGAAAGTTCATGTAGCTTCTGTCTAATAATTAATAAAGGCTCTTATTCAGGTTTGTAACTATTTCACAATCTCAATTATAGATCTTGTGTCATACTGGTCTGTCATTTCTGCCATCTAGAGTTGGTTGATATTTACTATGTGTGAGCTATGTAATTTCTTGCTTCCACTTCTTCAGAAGACTAAAAAAAAAAATCCTCCTGGAAAAGAGACCACAGCCACCTCTAAAGCTGTTTAATCAGCTGACCAGGCAGTTAGTCACCGTATGAGAAAGCGTGAATGTTTGCAAAATCTCCAGCATGAATGAGGGCAAATGATCAGGTATTAAATATTCTGTGCAAGATGGGGTGGCTAGGGCAATTATACTCAGACCTCAGTGGTTCAGGAGCCAAATTAGCGATCAATATTACCCAAAAGAGCCACAGTCGTGTGAATTCATTGTTTCATTTACTATAGTACCAGTCATATTTAAACAGTATGACAGTGGAAATATTTAGTGTATATAGCGGGGTGGCCAAACTGTGGCTTGGGAGCCTCATGCAGACTGGGGGGGGGGAGGGGGAGGAGAAGAGTGAGTGTCTCGGGGCTTCTGCCCTGCGGGGAGAGGAGTCTCAGGGCTTCTTCCCCACAGGAGGCGCCTGCCAGGGCTTGGGGTTTCAGCAGGTGCAGGGCTGAAGCCCCGAGCCTTGGCAGGTGCGCCCTATGGAGCTAAAGCCCGGCTCTCGAACTTCTGAAGATTATCGCATGCAGCTTGGAGTGTCAGTAAGTTTGGCCACCCCGGGTATGTATGTGTGTATATATGTTATTCTCACAGAAAATAAGTTAATAACTTAAGTTGATAACTTAATTGGTTAATAACATAGTAAAAGCATCCTGACTGGCTAATAATTAAAATCACAGTGTGTTTTAATGTGTTGCAAAAAGCTGCAGGAGACACATTAAAGAGCCACTTGCAGCTCACGAGCCGCAGTCTGAGTATCACTGAGCGAGGGGGTTGCGAGAGCCCCAGTGTGTGTTGAAATTCCTTCAGCAGATTACAAGGACCCTTTAGATTGTTTGATAGATAGCTACATTTATATTCCCAAGTGCTCTACTGCTGGCAAAAGGCTCCCACTGACCCATATATAGAGCTGGCCTATACCACAGCACTGATCTCAGAACAAGTGTTAGAAAGCACAAAAATCTTTTGCTCTGCAAAGGTCTCTTCAGTTAATGGCCTTGGTCCAGCTATTCTCCTGTATAAAATTCAACTACAGACATTATTTCACTCATGTGCAAAATCCAGCAGAATCACAAGTAATCCATGAAAGAAAGAAAGACAGACACATGGCATCAGCCAATTAACTCCAAATAAAACCATCTGACTAAGTGCAGGTTTCTTATTGCTACACAACACAATTAAACAAGTGGCAACTTTGACACTTTCCAAGTCTGAGCTGAGCTCTGGGGTCTGAAGGTTACTGACATGCATTGCTAACAAGAAAAGAACTTGCAAGTGACCCATCAGTACCTGTGGTGTCAACTTGAGGCAGGAGACGAAGAAAGATGGGCCGTGCATAGGGAGGCAGCACCTTCTGTAGCTCCTGATACAAAGCATTAGGACTCAGTTTCGCTTTTGGATCTGCTATTGCTGCCATTCCAGCTTTCCCTTCAACCCCTGAAATAAAACAGCAGAACTCAGAGTGTACAGGACAGAGAGAATGGTTCCCTCATTTTGGGGCACCCTACTCCAGCAGAGATGGTCAATTTCAAATTGTCCTTGGAAATAAGATACACATTTGTATATCTGCCTGACTTGCCTCCTCCCTGAATCTTGGGAGTTCTAGGTCTCTAGTTACCTGGTACCTCCACTCCATACACTGCAACATCAGTTTGACTGAGGATGTGACTCAGGATTCCCTCTACTTCTGTGGTGGAGACATTTTCCCCTCTCCACCGAAATGTGTCCCCACTACGGTCTTTGAAGTACATGTAACCAAGTTCATCCATCACCAACACATCTCCTGTGGGGGAGAGAAGCCACAATCAATCTCAGTACTTGATTAAGCAGCACTAGGCCCTGCCTTTCAGCCCCTGAATATGCCATCTAGGTCCAGCACATGCAGGTAAAGAGAATACTATTCCTACCTACCTCCCAAGGGTGTGGAGCTAAATCAGTGGCCATTTCCCCAGTGCCTACAGGATCTGCAGCTGGAACAGGATGAGGGAAAGAAACAAGAGAGAAAAGCTAAAGCAATAAGGGGTGGGGTAGAGAGAATCTATCTCTATGGGTTTTCTGTTTGTAGTTCATACATTCTATATTGAATCTAGAATACTACGCAGATGGCAGCAGAACAAAACCCTAAGATAAAATTTCTTGTCAGCCTCTACAAAGAGCTGATTAAACCCTGGGAGCTCTAAGAGCCATTTCCCCTGTCCAGTGACTGAAACATATCTGTGTCTAAGGGTATGTCTACACTACGGGATTACTCCGAATTTACAGAAGCCAGCACTTGTTCTGACAGTACCTGAAAGGTATGCCCGGTCCCCTTTTTGGAACACATTGCATGCTATCTTCTTATTGGTGGCACTCTCATTGACATAGCCATCAAACCTGCGCAAGGGGTCCTGCTGGTTTATTCGACCCACAAGAAGGCCTGGCTCCCCTAGAAAAAACAGGACAAGACCCCATGAGATCACAACTGCTAACAAGATTGGCCATTGTGCTGGCAGTTTTTGCAACACAGACTTACTTAATGCAGGTTACTATATTGCTGTATGATATATTTTGTTGAGCTGGGCTACTTTTGAAGCAGAGACCTGGAGGTGAAAGGCTTCATATCCCATCACTCGTTCCTTGAACCAGCTAATGCCCATTTGGTATTCTTGTAAAACAGTTAAAGCTTTGAGAACTTGGTGTACACAGTAACATTTACCTGGGCAGCAGGGGATGCAGAGCCCACTGGAGTCGCGGATCAGCTCCATGGTGTCTTCATTTACCTTCACCAAGCGAATGGGATAAACATTGGGCAAAATCCGGCTGTTGAAACCACAGGCTCCAACCTTTCAAGAGATGGACCAAGACACATGAGGAAGTGAAGGGCTAAAACGAATCATTTAGCCTCTGAGTTGCCTGTTCCTTGTTATATCTGGCTGTCTACCTTCTCCTAAAAAAGGTGTGGGTGGGACTTTTCTAATAATTCCCTATTAAAAAAGGAAATCATCCCCCCCACCACCAAGATGAGAATTTGTCCTGTAAAAGTGGCGCAGACAAAAACAATCACAGATTTAGCTCCCTGCAGCCCAGTGATAGGGTCCCAAAAGACACTGTGCAGAGCAGCCAAGAAAACAGGCAGAAAGTACATCTCCCTCTGTACTGTATCCCTCTTAGTATATATTTCTCCCCTTGAACTGTAGCCACCCACTGCATACCTTTCCATCCAAGTTAGCAATGCTGCAATTACACTCTGTGGCTCCATAGAACTCCCCAATCTGTTTAATTCTGAAGCGCCTTGTAAAGTCTTCCCATATGGTGGGTCTCAATCCATTTCCCACTGCAAGTCGCACGTGATGTTGTGCTTCTGCCTCCCGTACTGGCTGGTTCAGAAGATACCTGCAGATCTCCCCAATATACTGAATAATCTGAGGAAGCAAACACAAATATAGATCAGTCTCCAGGAGGCCTTTATGATGCCCTGGGAACAGCTGAAACATATGGATATAGAAAGGTAATCCCATAAATAATGCAGCTATCTCAGCACCTCCATTATTAAATGTATTGTGGTAATGCCCAGAAGCCTTAATCACAATTGGGTATCCTTCTGCTGGGTACTGCACAAATATAAAATAACAGTCCGTGCCCCAAAGTGCTTACACTCTAAACAGACAGAAGAAGACAAGGAGTGAGGAGAGGGGTACTGCATGCAAGCAAAGTGACTAGGGTGATTGGGGGCACAGTGCTGGTGCCATTTCCTGAATATTTATTATAGGTCATGGCGTGGAGCAAGGAAAGGAGTTAATAGGACTAAGGCCATACAGAAATGGAAGGAAGGGGGATAATGTGTGGTAGGGAGGGAAGGATGGAGAAGAGCACAGAGGGTGGGGAAGTGGCAAGGCTGGCAGTAGAGGGACTGCCAAGAAGGGTGGGGAATGGAGGTTGGACCAACAACCAATCAGCAGAGGGGAAATAATACCCAGAGTTCAAATAAAGTGCAGTGTGCTGACAATACTGGTGTCCAAAGACCCTGCACGAACCTCCCCTTCTTGCAGCTGCTGCTGAGCAGTCCTGGCTGGCCTCATCCCAGAAAGTCCTGTTCTGCTTCCTCTAACCATAGTTTACATCAGAGGATCTCAGATAAGCCCCTCTCGCCTCACCCCTGGAGGAACCTGCTCTGCTCCTCCCCTACAGTTGTTATCCTGAACTCCAGCGAAGCTCATGCCTGTCCAAAAATGGGCTGCTCCTAATCATAAGGTCCTTTTAAGAGCAGGGGCTCATGGGAATGCTGCTTTTTGGGGTTAGAATGCAGTTAAAAGTGGTTCAGAACAAGCATCTGGAGCCATGGGCAATATACATAGAACTTTCAATACCAGCCTCTAAGATACATAACAGCAATGCCAATGGGGGAGGAGAAAGACGACTTGTGATCAGTCCAGTCCTCCCCGTATTGTGCCTGTCACGCTACGTATCAAGCAGAAGATCCTCCTGTAGCAGATCTGCCTGCTATTAGAAGAGAGACAGTCGTGTTTAAAGCCAGGATTTATCTTCTCTCTTAAGCTTCCACACACAACTCAAAATAGACATCTGGAACAGGCTTTCTGTCAAGTAAGAAACCCTCCAAGAGCTGAGAGATTCCAGATGACTCCTCTTCTTCATGTGCCAGCAACCCATTCTCTGATTGTCTAGCACCAAAGAATGTTTGAAGTTACTACATGTGTGTATTATTAATTGCATTATTGCAAAAGTCAGAGGTGTTAGGGCTGGGAAGGGACTACTGGTGCTCTCATGTTTTATATCTATATGGAGGTTATGAATCTTATAATTCATTTTTCTATGTTGTATTTTAACAGGACTATAGATAAAACTCCAGTGGCAAGTTAAGCTCATTGGAATTGTGAAGTTCAGGGGCAGAATTTACCACTTCATCTCTATGCACCATATTTGCTGATATTCCTCTTTTGCTCATTTAGGAATGGAATGGCTAAAGATGTTAGACTGGTTGATGTTAGTCCAGCGGGTTAGTAAGCATGCTCTATATCATCAGGTGGGAAACCCAGATTCCACTTCTTGTCTTTGTCTCCTGTAGTCATCAGGACCTGGAAGCAACACAGATTTGGCAATGAAGGGCTTACAGTCTAAGGGGTGGTGGTGGAGGTGAGGTATGATGCTAGCTGGAGAAGTAAGAGGGCTTGCAGTTGAATGCTTGAGGTGGATGGCAGGGAAAAGTCAGAGCTGATACCTGGAGATTCCCTGCTGAAGCTAGAAATAATCCCACTGCCCAAATTAATTTGCTCCCATATACTCCAGGCTGCAGAGACATGGCAGAATTCAAGACACTGCTTACTGTGCATTTGTATTTTGTACAATCATCCCAAAAGCGACTGGCTGAGAACTTCTTCCTGATCACCACAGTGAGGCCATGGATTAGACACTGGCCGACTCCCATGATGTTACCTGGAAGACAAAGCGGGGCAGGATATCAGTGCTGGCTCTGGCTTCAATCACTTTGGATAAATTCATTTACAACAGTACTTGAAGGTCCTCATCAGCACCAGAAGCAACCTGGGCACTGGGATAGGCAGCAATACTGTGAACCTTTGCTTCCTGAGGAGGAAGCATACCTGCTGAGTGATAGAGTGGCAGGCAGTTGTAGAGGATATCCTCAGGGCGCATTCTGTAGGCATAGTACCCAAAGGCAGCTATGCGGTAGTACCTGCAAGAACATAAGGGATGTTAAGGAATGGAAATGAACACAGCACTGAGGGCTTGGCTACACTTGCAAGTTAGAGCACATTAAATCAGCCCCGGGCGCCCTAACTCCTGAAGTGTCCACACTGGCAAGGCACGTAGAGCGCCTGGACTCCGTGGCTGGAACACCCCTGGTAATGCACCTCCATGAGAGGCATAGAGCTTGCTGCGCCCCGGCTGAAACGCCATCATCAGTGTGGATGATGTGTTGCATTACTGCACTGTGATTGGCCTCCGGAAACATCCCATAATCCCTTGAAGTCAAGTGGCCACTCTGGTCATTGTTTTGAACTCGGCTGCAGGCATGCGTATATCCCCTTTCAAAGCTCTGTTTCTGACAGCCAGCATGCTTATCTGCTCCGAGACACAAAGCAAACCATTACTGTGGAATGCTCCTGCTGAAGAGGTAGGTGTGTGTGTGAGTGTGTGTGAGAGTGAGTGAGAGACAGAGACGGGGGATGGCGGCTGATGTCAGGGTTTCCTTCCCGCTGCCGCTGTTTGAACTTACAAGACAGCATGCTGACACACTCTCTGCCCCCCAAAACACACACTCTCACCCCCCCACATACACACTCCACCACCACCCATTTGAAAAGCACGCTGAAGCCACTTGCACACTGGGATAGCTACCACAATGCACTGCTCTCTGTGGCTTTGCAAGAGCTGCTAATGTGACCACGCCACTGCGCTTGCAGCTGACAGTGTGAACACATGGCAGTGCTTTCCCTGCTGCTGTCTCCGAGGGCTGATTTAACTCCCGGTGCTCTACATCTGCAAGTGTAGCCATAGCCTGAGTATCACTGAATGAAGAGCAGCTTCTCTTCAGCTCCTCACCTGCTGTGCACCACAATGGCAGCCTTTGGCATTCCTGTCGTGCCAGATGTGTAGATATAGAAGAGGCGATCTGGAGAACAGAAACACGAGCCAGGCATATGACAGATTCTCTTCAGCTGTTTAATCCCTTTTTCTGTGCAGGGCTAGGTTTTAGCTTTGCTCCTATCAGTGATCTGCTGATCACGAGTGACTGCTTTGATCTAGTGCTGGCACAGGAGAGGGTAAACTGATATGGTTGGCACAGAAGCCACATTACAGCCCTAGCAGAGAGAACCCTTGATGCCAGTAAACTTCACCCATAAAAACAGAGGGTGAAAGGCAGCCTCAATTCTAATCTTTGAATCAAGAATGCAGGGCCCTAAGGGCATGCACTTTTCTTCTCCCTTTTCCAAATTGCCTTGGAATTAGGCCAGCTGCCTGACAGACGCTACTGGAGAGATTTCAGAGTAGCAGCCGTGTTAGTCTGTATCCGCAGAAAGAACAGGAGTACTTGTGGCACCTTAGAGACTAACAAATTTATTTGAGCATAAGCTTCCACTGCATGCATCCGATGAAGTGGGTTTTAGCCCACGAAAGCTTATGTTCAAATAAATTTGTTAGTCTCTAAGGTGCCTCAAGTACTCCTGTTCTTTTTACTGGGGAGGTGAATCTAGAGGAAAGGTCAAAGAGTTCCTCCTACACAAGTATTCAGGTCTTGAGCAGTCCAGGCAGACAACGCATGTTACAACAAAGCTTAAAATAAAATATATGGAGATATACCTATCTCATAGAGCTGGAAGGGACCCCGAAAGGTCATCGAGTCCAGCCCCCTGCCTTCACTAGCAGGACCAATTTTGCCCCAGATCCCTAGGTGGCCCCCTCAAGGATTGAACTCACAACCCTGGGTTTAGCAGGCCAATGCTCAAACCACTGAGCTATCCCTCCCCCCCTTAAACAAGCTTAAACTTGTTCTTCATAATAATTTAAAAAACAATACTAGCTGCCTATTTAATTTTAAAAACAGCAAAAAATATCCACCTCCCTTTCCATTTCTTATAAGGAGTCTTGAAGTTTAAATCTCCTCAGTGCAAGAGATATGCTTGCTTTGATCTGCTTAGCTCTTGGAAGTCCACGGGCTCCAGGCTGCTGGCCCCGTGCTGCCCAGGGTCCCTAGGGACAGCTCTGTCTGCCACTAGGGAATTTTTTCCAGAGAACCCCCTGTAACATTTCGCGAACCCCCGTTTGGGAACCACTGTCCTACAGTAACAGTTACTAAAATGGGAGGAACACACTCACCAACAGTGTTACTCATCTCACAGGTGTAATATAGCCTATTTCTGATTCTATTAAACATGAAACACTACTATCTAGCCAGTTCCCTTCCTTTCTTTTCTCCTCTTCTCCACAAGTAAAATAAAAAAATAGAGAGGGCTGAGGTCATTAGTAATGAAACCAAACCACACAGCCTACATATTAGGGGGAAATTGAGGGAATCTCTATAAACAGGAAAACCCTTCTTCACCTTTCCTAAATACGAGCAGGCTACTCATCTGGTTTCTCTTGGGTTTTTAGACACACACACAGTTATAGCAAGTCCTTCCTCTTTCATCTAGATCTGGTACCAGTAATAGTGATTGGAGTTGAGGGTCATGGGTAACAGCACTCTCCTTCCCTCAGTTAGTAAGATATATCCATTCTCTAAACCTAGGAAACCTTAGGAAGCCAATGAACTCCAGTGACAGATATTCACCCTGAATATATTACAGTTAGGATGCTGCCTTTTGCCAACTTTTAGCCTCACTTTTCTCTTTTATACATGGTGGTTCAAAGTTGGGTTAGGATTACTCTCTCCTTCACTGCTTGCTTAGTTGCCCATTCAGTCATTACCATGTCCCAAAAGAAGGACTCCTCGAGTTCCAGGTCTCACACTTATACATGCATCACAGGAAAATAAGCTCACTGAGAAACTTACCATCTAAACCTTTGGCTGCAATCTGATCTGGAGGAGATTTCGATGCAGTACTCAGAAGAGGATCAAGGTATTTAGTCTCCACAGGGACAGAGTCTGGGTTAAAATCTCCAGAGCAGAACTTCACCATGTTCTTGCCCAGCATCCCATTCACTTCAGATATTGCTGCAAAACACAACTACCTCGGTTACAACAAGCACAACACTCTGGGCCACAATAACAGAATAAGTCAGTATTGGCAATGTTTTCTTTGCATCTAATAAGATATCTGCAATGCCAAGACCAGAAAAGCCAGAGACTTACTGAAATACTGAGATACCTATCCAAGTAATGCTCAAATTACCATGACCTCGGTATCCTAGATCCAACATGAGACCTTACTGCAAATTTAGGCAAAATTATCTTTTTAACCATTTTTGTTGCATGAGCTGCAGCTCAGCAGTCTAGAAGGATTTCAAGGCCAATGGTTCAAAGACACATTTTGAATCCACAAATTAGATATGTTAATAAACTGTGGAAGAAAGTTTACTTCAACAGCAATATAATGCACCATGTCCAATATAAAGAACAGTGTCCAGTCGATACACTTAAACTCATTGTGTAGAGCAGTGGTTCTCAAATGAATTTTTGCTGTGGCTGCATGTGCAGCCACTGCAAATTCACAATGGCTGCAGTTTTTGACAGTTAAAATTATACTAGTGACACTCCAATCATGTGGTTATTTGGAAGTGTCATGTAAATAAAATAATAAATCTTTTCAATGTAAAGAGTATGTACTATTAATACCACAAAAGTTACACAGTTATTATGAAGTATGTCAAAGTATTTTTAAAGTTTCTTGCCGCATGCCCCCCAAAAGTCTTGGAGGCCGCATACGAAGTCCTTGGTGCTGCACTTGAGAATCACTGGCGTAGAGGACACACAATGTGAAGTTAACCAGAGATTATAAAAATACAACAGGATAGGAAATGAATACACCTAACATTACAGATAACCTTCCTTTTCTCTCTGTGCATAGATGCAGAACTCCTGGCGTGGGGAGTTTCTAATCCTCTTTACAGCTCCAAGGAGACCACACCTACCTGATGAACTCAGTCCTGGGCAACTCAATACCAGGAAGACACCGACATAAGAGCAGAAGTAATATTTGTAGCTACCCACAATTAGGGTGACCAGATAGCAACTGTGAAAAAACGGGATGGGGGGTGGGGGATAATAGGCACCTATATAAGAAAAAGTCCAAAAAAACCCGGACTGTCCCTTTAAAAACGGGACATCTGGTCACCCTATCCACAATACTACTCTTATCCATCATGTTACAGACTTCTCCCCCTTTAGTAACTGATCAGCAGTGACTCCGTTCTCCCATTCTGTTCCCAGTGAAACCCAAATGAGGGAGGAAAGGCACCTTTCTAGGAAACATGTCCTAAGTCCTTACTCGGAACTACTACTAACTGCAGCGAGAGCTTGCCTCAATCAGGACTAAGTAAGAACTTCAGGAGTTAGTCCTTAATGTGTGCCAACTCTCAGGTGTCTCACCTGCAGACAGCTCTCCTCCAAAGATCACAGCCTTTGCCCCTGAGGTTGTCACACAGTAAATCAAAGAATCCAGACGCAAATTGAAGTTAATGAGAGCTGCCTCAATACCAACTTTTGCCATCCCAAGCCAGAGGCCCACGAACTCGGGACGGCTCTCCATGAAGATGGCAATGACATCACCCAGACGGAACCCCTGCTGGTAGAGGAAGTTAGCCACGGCATTGGAATACTCATCCAGCTGCCGGAATGTCCATTTCTCATCATTGGCCTCATAGATCAGAGCCACTTTGTCAGGGTGCCTGCGGACGACATCGTGGAAGATCTTTGGAATAGTGTTTTTGGCTCGCTGATGCTTTCGCAACTCATACTTGACTCGTATCAGCACCGAGAGGCCACTGTAGCAAGGAGAGGAAAGTCATAATTCCAGCAGAAAGTACAACACCCCTCACATGGTTTAACATACAGTCTGATATATTTTGACTCATGCTTCTACACTGCTGTATGCGGCTTGAAAATTTCACTCACTCCCTGGGGGGGGGGGAATCTTTCCCTGAAGAGTTGGGAGCCCCAGTCTATTAATTTCTGCAGAATCTAAGGTTTATTGTTAAATAAAGCAAGTTTCTTTCTAGCCCTTATAGTTCAGCATTTACAAATGTGACCCAGTGCAGTGCCATGTTCCTACAGTTTCTGGGCCTCTGCTGCCCCCAGGGCTTCTCCTGCAACTTCAAAGTGAAAGTGAATAGACTCTAATCAGAGAGACAAGGTGGGAGAAGCAATATCTTTTATTGGACCAACTTCTGTTGGTGAGAGAGACAAGCTTTCAAGCTTACACAGCTCTTCCTCAGGTCTGGGAAACATACTCAGAGTGTCATAGCTAAACACAAGGTGGAACAGTTTGTTTAGCATACAGAGTTAACACACTTCAAGGGACCTTTAAAGGTGAAGTGGCTAGTTAACACCTTTCCAGTTATAGAGGGGAAGGGGCGGGGGGAAGTGTGTGTGGGGGAGTTAGTGGATTATAGATTGTTGTAATAAATCATAAATCCTGTGTGTCTATTGAGTCCAGGATTTTTGGTGTTTAGCAGAGTAAAGAATTTAAGTTCCCAGGCTGCTCTTTTGTAGGTGTTGTGCAGGTTTCCTTTGAGGATGAGGACTGAGAGGTCAGTGCACGAAATGCCCCAATAACAACTATGTGGGTGAAATGAGACAATCACTACACTCTGGAATGAACTCTCACAGAAAAATTATAAAAGACAAACACCATATCATCTATAGGCGAACACTTTTCACAAAGCAATCACTCTATATCTGACCTCTCAGTCCTCATCTAGCGATGGCAAAAACCTAGTGAGCCATGAAATATCCCTACAAAATTAGGAGGATGCATAACAGCACAAAATAAAAATCTCTACTGGTTACAGCTGATGGGAACATATTATATATTTATGCACCAGTTTTATTTGACCTCAAGCCCCAAGACTTCTTGGGTCTGATTTGTCTATTTCTCTTTGTTATGCTGAATGCCAATAAAGTGGGAGATTTTTATCAGGATAAACACTGAGGCTGTGTCTACACTACAGACCTTACAGCTTACAGCTGCGCTGCTGTAAGGTCTCCCACATAGCCACTTTTTGACCCTAACCCAGTATAATTAAACCAACCCCAACGAGCGGCCTCCTGCCGACATAGCACTGTCCACACCAGCACTTTTGTCAGTGTAACTTAAGTCAGTCAGGGGTGTGTTTTTTCACACCCCTCACCAACAAAAGTTTTGCTGACAAAAGTGTTAGTGTAGACAAAGTCTGAGTTCATAATGGGACTCTAAAGTTTCTCTCAGAGATGCCTCCGGATCCTAAGGCCAGTCTTCCATAAAGAAAGAAAAACACACATTCCACAGAGGAGTCTGACTCATAGGCTATTGGCCTGAGCCAGCTAAAGCACTGTTCTCTAATTGGAAGTCTGGACCACTGCTGTCCCACACAGAACAATGATTGCTGGCTATATTTCTGTTACGTTGGAGAGACAGAGAGCACCACAGCGAGCCTCTTTAGACACTTAGATACACACAGACCCCCCACACACATAATCCACAGCAAATTTAATTTGAATACCTTAACCAAATTAAAAAAAGACATGTTGACGGAAGACATGGATGAGACTATATTACAGATCCTTATTTTAAGGATTTCATTTAGGGGGACTGGAAAACAGGGAGCTTGCTTGCTTTCTCAACAAGGAAATAATTGCAAATACATTTTGTTTTAGAACAACGCTTGCCTGCCAGAACATGCTTTGCAATGTCCTAACATTATGTTATAAGCTCAGTAATTTGCAGATCCTGTTGGAACACATACAAGTATTTCCATAATTCCATAAAGAAAGTTTAAAAACAAAACCACAACTTGGACATGTATCATTAACTCATAATCTGAGTTTTAACAGAACAGAGGCAGACTTCCCATATAGAAAAGCCATACAACTGTGATTGGGGATGTTTTTTCTTGTCAGAGAAAAACCTCCAGTGTATTGCTCTTCATATGCATCTTCTTACCATTCAAACCCCTAAACTGTTCCAGGAATGGTGGTGAGAGATGGTCTCTTGATGCTGCCAAATGAAGACTGTGGGGGAGGGAGAGGATAAAACAATCGTCTACAAATAACTGGAGGAAGCAAACACTAAAGGGGGGGAGGGAAGAGACTGTTTAGGATTTATGAGGGAGCATAACTAGAAGTTAACGGATAAAATTAACAGAGGAAAAATTTAGGCTGAGTAACTGAAAATCCACAGACTGTGAAATCTACTAGACCCTGGAATAGTCTCACAAGGAAAGGAGTGGTCTTTTCTGATTTCTCTAGTTTCTATTACATCGGTTATGGGGCAGGAATTCATTTCCTAAAATCTAACTCTGGATTCTTCACACTTATATTGTTTTGTTTCTGTTGAAGACACTCATGGTCTGTCTCAATTTCGATACTTATTGTAATTTCTCAATAGGCAGAGAATTAAATATGCTAAAACATACTACCATAGCATCAACACCCAAATGAGAATGCCCACCTGGACCCTGCTTTCCTAAAGGGGAGGAAGGTGGTGGCTGTATTTTCTCTATCATCAAATAGGAAATAGTTGTGCAAGAGGAGTTTGCAAGAAGCCCCAAAAAGTTGAAAGGTTATTTATTACCAGCACTGTAAAAGCCTTACATCCCCATGACTGTCAACAGCAGGAACCCTGGTCAGCAAAGCCATAGGATGGGGGAGGGGATTGTTTTAGAAACAAGCTGCAGGCATTTTGTGAGACTGAGCTGGCCTTTCATGGTGACCCTATACTGAGCTGTGCCAGAGACAGAACAGAAGAGCCTTTTCACTTGTTAGCTACCCTTTTCACATTCTGAAGGGGCTTTATTCTCTCTATTTATTTTCTGCCATTATTCCTCACTTGCCATGCAATCAGGAGGAAACAGTCCTTCAAAGTCCAGTGACAGCCACAGTAAAGCTAGGCAGTCTCTGGTGATCACAAGAGCCCTAAATCCTTTAGAACAAAGGAGTTCCCTCACAGAAGCCCAAGAGGCACAGAACTAAGTGAGACACTAATTACAGAGTCTCTGGCTGCCCCAGGAGGTAGGGGAGAGACTAGAGACTGATGTCTGAATCAAATTATTTTTTAAAATCTATAAACTTAATCTTGACTGACTGTCCCTTTAACTTTAGCAGGAACAAGATACTTTGCTTCTGTAACACTTTCCACACACTTTAACAAATGTTTTACAAACCTCTTGTTACATTTCACAATCAGAACATTTCCTTAATGCAAGTCCTCATTCTGAGCCATTCAACTTATCTGTGTTCCTAGATAAACTAAGCCTTTCAAGACACAATTCACTTCCCCTCACATAAAGAACAGACAATAAACAGAAAAAAACTCTAACTGCAAATTAAATCTTGAAAGGTTCAAGCTTAATGAAACAAAACCAATTTATTATAAGTTCTTACTCCAAGCACCTTTCCAAACATTTCAGGAATTATAAGGTGGAAAGGTTTCAGCTAGGGTCCAGGAACATTATAGTCTCCGTAGGTATATTTGCAACACTCTAGGTCATAATTCCCCTGCTATGCTGCTAATGCAAGTTGTTAGAGTTGAAATAGATACAGATTTATTGTTAGTAGTGAAAGATTATTTTATGGAAACACAAAACCAACACATTACAGAATAAGATGAAGGCTCACAAAGCAACACTTACAAGAGATCCCTCAGACTCGTCTTAAAGATGATACGGAGAAACCTCCATCCTCCGCTGCCAATGTAAACGCCCAGTGTGGCTGCCAGACTCCATGACCAGGGAACACCAAAAAAACGCATAAGCCCAAGTGAGCCCAGGGAAGCAGTGCAAACCCCAATCATGTGCATTCTGGAAAGAGAGAGAAGTTTAAATATGATCACTGCCAGACTCGACCCAGACCCCCTAACTGACCACAAACAAAAGTCCAGGGATACATCCTAGAAACCAGATGCACAGAGCCATCATATTGTTCATGGGACTCTCATTTATAAATGAGTTTAGTGACTGACAGTGAAAGTGACAAGATAACTGGGAACACGAGTCTTCCATTATTATTCACACATTTCTGGACTATGCAAGTGTTTAGATTCACAAGTTCTTTCTGGATGGCTGACATGCCAAAACCCAACTGACATTTAGCCACAGGCCAAAATTATTACAACCCAGAACAACTTTGAAATAGCAGTTTTCCAAACTAAATGAGGACATTTTGATACAGAATCTGGATTTAAATATATTTATTTCATTTACCAAAAGACAAAAATCATCCACCAAACAAAACATTTGCTATGTGTCTAAAACTCGGTAAAAGTGGATGACTATTAGTCAATTAATTTGAGATGGGATTGGTGTTCCTATCATCTTGTGATGAAGGAGTCTCAGAAACATGTCTATCTTAGAGTTTTATATTGCCACGCACTACCACAGTAACTGAGCACCTATTAGACTTCATGGAATCTCTCGCACTTCTCCCTTCTCAAGGTAAAAACTCTGCTTGAGGTAGGATTTTTTTGTGTTTTTTTTAGATTTTATGAATTTCCACTATATATTGATGGCAAGGGTTTACGTAAGAATGGCCATACTGGGTCAGACCAATGGTCCATCCAGCCCAGTATCCTATCTTCCGACAGTGGCCAATGCCAGGTGCTTCAGAGTGGATGAACAGAACAGGCAATCATCAAGTGATCTATCTATTGGATAGAAAGCAAGTGTCCTCCTCATACTGAAAAAGCACTAGGAACTTTTGTAGTACCATGAATAGGAAAAAAAAAAAATCCCATTGTAGCACCCATCCCATCCCCCTGTGCAGATGAGGAGCAGGGAGGTGCATTAGTTCCACCATGGGTGGGAGGGAGTAAAGGGGAAGTTTCCAGCATCTACATGAGGCAGAAGGGACATGTGAGAAAAATCCTCTTCAGTGCCAATGGGAAATATCATCCAGACATCACATGGCTGCTTACACCATTCCAGGATGCTTCTTGCCCATCATAGGCACTGGGCTAATCCCTAGTATGGTCCTCTCCTCACAGGTACCCGTTCAGGCATCTTATCACCCTCCCCTAGACACCATGTGGGATCTCTCAGACTTCACATCCAGAAACTATGCCTCCCAACCCTCCCCACCTTCACCACTGTGTCAGCCCCTTCAGCTTATACCGCCCCCCCCTCCCCAGGGTGTAGGTCAGCACCCCTCAGACCTCACACACCTCTAGACACCATGCCAGCCCTACTGCTTCACAATCTCAAACCCCATCCATGCACCCCCGCACTATGTCAGGACCCTCCCACACCTCCCCTCCCTAGGATCATGACAGTTGGATTACTGAAACTACCCCCATACTCCATTCCCTAGGGACCACGCCAAACCCCAACCCTCAAACCCCTCCAGACCCACAGAGCCCACCCAGGGGCACCATGTCCAGCCCCACAGAGCCAGCCCTACAGGAACTGCCCCTACTCCCTGACCTCTACCCCCAGTACTGTATCAACTACAGTGCCCAGCCCCCCGACATCTACCCACTGCCCCTGGGGTCAGCCCTACAACCTCTATCCCCAGCCCTGTGCCAGCCCCCCGACATCTACCCGCTGCCCCCGGGTCAGCCCTACAACCTCTGTCCCCAGCCCTGTGCCAGCCGCCCAACATCTACCCGCTGCCCCTGGGGTCAGCCCTACAACTGCTATCCCCAGCCCTGTGCCAGCCCCCCGACATCTACCCGCTGCCCCCGGGTCAGCCCTATAACCTCTATCCCCATCCCCTTGCCAGCCCCCCGACATCTGCCCCCTGCCCCCGGGTCCGCCCTACAATTTCTTTCCCCCGCCCGTTGCCAGCCCCCCGACATCTACCCGTCGCCCCTGGGGTCAGCCCTACAAGCTCTATCCCCAGCCCTGTGCCCGCCCCCCCGACATCTACCCGCTGCCCCCAGGGCCAGCCCTACCACCCCCACCCCCAGCCCTGCCCCACCCCCCCGCCCCCTCCCCGCGGCCCCCCGCCCCGGCGCCACCGCCCCCACCCGCACCCCTCCCGCCCCCCCCCCCCCCCCCCCCCCGCCCGCCCCCCGGTCCCCCCTACAACCTCTACCCCCCGGCCCTGTGCCAGCCCCCCGACCTCTTCCCACTGCCCCTGGGGCCCGCCCTACAACCTCTAACCCCAGCCCTGTGCCAGCCCCCCAACAACTCCCCACTACCCCCGGGGTCAGCCCTACACCCTCTATCCCCAGCCATGTGCCAGCCCCCCGACATCTTCCCACTGCCCCAGGGGTCAGCCCTACAACCTCTGTCCCCCGCCCTGTGCCAGCCGCCCAACATCTTCCCGCTGCCCCTGGGGTCAGCCCTACCACCTCTATCCCCAGCCCTGTGTCAGCCCCCCCGACATCTACCCACTGCCCCCCGGGTCACCCCTCCAACCCCTATCCCCAGCCCTGTGCCACCCCCCCGACATCTACCCGCTGCCCCTGGGGACGGCCCTACAACTGCTACCCCCAGCCCTGTGCCAGCCCCCGCGACATCTTCCCGCTGCCCCCGGGTCAGCCCCCCCCCCGCTCTCCCCACCCCCCCGCCAGCCCCCCCACCCCTTCCCCGCGCCCCCGGGGTCAGCCCTACAACTTCTATCCCCAGCCCTGTGCCCGCCCCCCGACCTCTACCCGCTTCCCCTGGGGTCAGCCCTACAACCGCTATCCCCAGCCCTGTGCCACCCCCCCGACATCTACCCGCTGCCCCCAGGTCAGCCCTAAAACCCCTATCCCCAGCCCTGTGCCCGCCCCCCCGACATCTACCCGCTGCCCCCCGCCCCGGCGCCACCGCCCCCACCCGCACCCCTCCCGCCCCCCCCCCCCCCCCCCCACCCCTCCCCCCCCCCCCCCCCCCCCACCCCCCCCACCCCCCCCCCGCCCCCGGGGGCAGCCCCACAACCTCTCCCCCCAGCCCTGTGCCAGCCCCCGCGACATCTTCCCGCTGCCCCCGGGTCAGCCCTAGAACCTCTATCCCCAGCCCTGTGCCAGCCCCCCGACATCTACCCGCTGCCCCCAGCCCGGGGGACACCGCGCTCACCCGAACCTTTCCCGAGCTCCGACTCCCCCTCCCCGGTACCTTGTCACGCTCCAACAGCTTCTCCCCCCGCGCCAGCCTCGGCCCCTCCCCGGAAACGGCCCGAGCTCCGCTCGCGAGGGGCGGGCCCGAGAGGCGCACAGGCTCTAGACGAGCGGATCATAGAGAGGAAGAAGCAGCGAGCTCAGGGACCGGAGAGAAGGAGGATCACAAAGAGCCGGGGGGCGGGATAGAGGGGCTGGGGGGAGGGACATAGAGAGCTGGGAAGGGGGTAGAAGGGCTGGGGGGAGGGACATAGAGGGCTGGGCGGGGATAGAGGGGCTGGAAGGAGGAGCATAGAGAGCTGGGAAGGGGATAGAAGGGCCGGGGGGAGGGACATAGAGGGCTGGGTGGGGATAGAGGGGCTGGAAGGAGGAGCATAGAGAGCTGGGAAGGGGATAGAAGGGCTGGGGGGAGGGACATAGAGGGCTGGGCGGGGATAGAGGGTCTGGAAGGAGGAGCATAGAGAGCTGAGAAGGGGATAGAGGGTCTGGAAGGAGGAGCATAGAGAGCTGAGAAGGGGATAGAAGGGCTGGGGGGAGGGACATAGAGGGCTGGGCGGGGATAGAGGGGCTGGAAGGAGGAGCACAAAGAGCCGGGGGGCGGGATAGAAGGGCCGGGGGGAGGAACATAGAGGGCTGGGTGGGGATAGAGGGGCTGGAAGGAGGAGCATAGGGTGCTTGGGGAGGGGATAGAAGGGCTGGGGGGAGGGACATAGAGGGCTGGGCGGGGATAGAGGGGCTGGAAGGAGGAGCATAGAGAGCTGGGAAGGGGATAGAAGGGCTGGGGGGAGGGACATAGAGGGGTGGGCGGGGATAGAGAGGCTTGAGGGAGGAGCATAGGGTGCTTGGGGAGGGGATAGAGCAGTGGTCTCTAACCTTTTTATGCCTATGATCACTTTTTGAATTTAAGGGCAACCCTGGTCTACCCCGCCCTTCCCCCCCAGGCCCTGCCCCTCCTCTCTCCATCGCTCGCTCTCCCCCACGCTCACTCACTTTCACCAGGCTGGGAGAGGGGGGTGCAGGCTCTGGGCTGGGGCCAAGGGGTTCGCGGTGTAGGAGGGGGCTCTGGGCTGAGCCTGGGGCAGAGGTTTGGGGTGCAGGAGGGGGTGAGAGGTGCAAGCCCTGGGAGGGAGTTTGGATGCAGGAGGGGGCTCTGGCCTGGGGCGGAGTGTTGGGGTGCAGGAGGGGTGGGGGTCTGGCTCTGAGACGGAGGTCAGGGCTCGGGGTTCAGGAGGGGATTCAGGGTGCTGGCTCCTGGAGGGGGCTCAGGACTGTGGGTTTGGCTGGCCAGCACTTACCTTCGGTGGCTCTCGGTTGGCAGTGCAGCATGGCTGCGCTAAGGCAGGCTCCCTGCCTACTCTGTCCCCATGCCGCTCCTGGAAGGGGCCAACGCATCCCTGGGAGAGTGCGGGGGCAGCACGTGACTCCGCACGCTGCCCCTCTCTGCAAGCACTGCCTCCACAGGTCCCATTGGCCACAGCTCCCTGTTCCCAGCCAATGGGAGCTGTGGGGGCGGTGCTTGCAGGCAGGAGCAGCATGCAGAGGGAGACCCCTGCCACCCCAGCCGTGGGGCTGCAGTGGCCGTTTCTGAGAGCAGCGTGGGGCCGGGGCAGGCAGGGAGCCTGTCTTAGCAGCAGCCCTGCTGCACCACTGGAGATCGCGATCGACTGGGAGATCCTCTAGCATCGACCCGTCAGTGACCACTGGGATAGAGGGACTGGAAGGAGGAGCATGGAGGGAGGAGCATAGAGAACCAGGGGAGGGGATATAGGGAGGAGCATAGAGAGCCTGGGGAGGGGAGAGAGGGGCTGGAAGGAGGAGCATAGAGAACCTGGGGGGTGGGGCTGGAGGGAGGACCATACAAGGGTGAGCTGGGATAGCATTTTTGGTTTTCCTGGGTCTAGGGTGACCAGATGTCCCGATTTTATAGGGACAGGCCTGATTTTTGGGTCTTTTTCTTATATAGGCTCCTATTACCCCCCACCCCCGTCCCGATTTTTCACATTTGCTGTCTGGTCACCCTACCTGGGTCAGGCCTTTCTGCTGGAAACCACGCTTGCTCCAGACACAGACAGCAGTGAGCCTTCCCCTCGGCCCAGCTCTACAGGCCCATGTATGAGCCAGGCACCTGGCAGGGCCCCAAGCTAGTGCGAAGCAGAGGTGCATCATGCAGTTCTGGTGGGCGCCCCGCACTGGTGATGCACATAGCAAACAATGGGACCATTTCCAAAAGTGACTGAAATAATCCAGAACAGAGTTACAGCTAGGAAAACAAAAAAGCTTAAAACATTTTGTGGGCTGTGTTCCCCTTATCAGATTCCCCCAGAGCTACCCTGATTCCCTTTCATTCTCAAACACAAAATATATGAATATGCAGAGCTCATAGGATCAGATTCTGATATCAAAATGGCATAAATCAAGAGTAATTCCATTTAAATTAGTGACTTTACTTCTTAGTTACACAGATATAACTGCATTCAGAATCTGGTCTGTGGGAGATTTCCTTTTTTTTGTTTAAAAATGGGGTATAATGTTCATACCCACTGCCCCTGCAATATTGTATCACATACATATTAAAGTAACAGGACTCTGGGAGTAATTGTGTAGATTATATATCAGTTGCACCTGAACATATTTTTGCACCCATAGTTAGTGTGTGAGGTATGTTTAAATGTTAGGGTAAACAATTTGCTTGCAGTTTCTTGTGCCCAGATGGATTTGGTATTTTATTTATGGTGATTGCATGAACATTGATAAAATATAGTTTACTCTGGTGAATTGTTTTGTTACAGAACTCAAAAGAAATTCATATATATACACACACACATATATTATAACCTGTGACGTTGTGAGTGTAATATAATATTTCATGAAAGGTGACAGGGCCAGGAAGAGTTAATTAACTCACAGAATAACCTGACCTAGGGATGAACCTTAAGGACTGGTTAGGAAGATAGGTAAATGAATAGAGCTTTGAAATGCAAGTCTGCATTGTTAGAGATCTCAAGGGTAGATGTTTGCTCAGATCTTGTGATGTAAGCAAACAAGTCTTGTCTATTGCTATAACTTTAATTCAAAGATTCAAAAAAAAGGAGTATTAACATTTATGATACTTGAGTGAAATAGTATTATTGTCTATATGTCTCTTTGAAGGTTGTAGTAACCTGTAGCTGAACTGTTTAATGGATAAATTACCCTGTGCTAATTGCCATGATGTTTAGAGGAAGGAGAATTAAGCCTATTGTTTTCTCAGGCCGAAAGGCTGCTGAAAATGTATAAGAACCCTGGGACATGATCATACATCATCTCAGATCTGCTTTGGTTTCAAAAGCTATGATATTGGAGAGATGTCCCTGAACCTGGCGCTGTTGTCAGTATGTGGTATGTAGTGCTTTTAATATCTAATAAATATGAATTATATGTAGGGCTGTCGATTAATTGCAGTTAACTCAAAAAAATTAATCACAAAAAATTAATCACAATCAGTTTTAATCACATTGTTAAAAAATAGAATACCAATTGAAATTTATTAAATATGTTGGATGTTTTTCTATATTTTCAAATATATTGATTTCAATTACAACACAGAATACAAAGTGTACAGTGCTCACTTTATATTTTTATTACAAATATTTGCACTGTGAAAATAATAAAAGAAATAGTATTTTTCAATTCACCTCAAACAAGTACTGTAGTACAATCTCTTTATCGTGAAAGTGCAACTTACAAATGTAGATTTTTGTTGTTGTTACATAAATGCACTCAAAAACAAACAATGTGAAACTTTAGAGCCTACAAGTCCACTCAGTCCTACTTCTTGTTCAGTCAATCGCTAAGACAACAAGTTTGTTTACATTTACGGGCGATACTGCTGCCTGCTTCTTATTTACAATGTCATCCAAAAGTGAGAACAAGCGTTCGCATGGCCCTTTTGTAGCCAGCTTTGCAAGGTATTTACATGCCAGATATGGTAAACATTCGTATGTCCCTTCATGCTTTGGCCACCATTCTGGAGGGCATGCTTCCATGCTGATGACACTTGTTAAAAAAATAATGCGTTAATTAAATTTGTGACTGAACAACTTGGGGGAGAATTGTATGTCTCCTGTTCTGTGTTTTACCTGCATTTGCCATATATTTCATATTATAGCAGTCTCTGATGATGTCCCAGCATGTTGTTTGTTTTAAGTCACTTTCACTGCAGATTTGACAAAATGCAAAGAAGGTACCAATGTGAGATTTCTAGAGATAGCTACAGCACTCGACCCAAGATTTAAGAATCTGGAGTGCCTTCCAAAATCTGAGAGGGACCAGGTGTGGAGCATGTTTTCAGAAGTCTTAAAAGAGCAACACTCCAATGCAGAAACTACAGAACCCGAACCACCAAAAAAGAAAATCAACCTTCTGCTGCTGACATCTGACTCAGATGATGAAAATGAACATGCGTCAATCTGCACAGCTTTGGATTGTTATTGATCAGAACCCATCATCAGCATGGACGCATGTCCTCTGGAATGGTGGTTGAAGCATGAAGGAACATAAGAATTTTTAGCACATCTGGCATATAAATATCTTGCAATGCCAGCTACAACAGTGCCATGTGAACGCCTGTTCTCACTTTGAGGTAACATTGTAAACAAGAAGCGGGCAGCATTGTCTTCTGCACATGTAAACACACTTGTTTGTCTGAGCGATTGGCTGAACAAGAAGTAGGACTGAGTGGACTTGTAGGCTCTAAAGTTTGACATTGTTTTATTTTGAATGCAGTTATTTTTTGTGCATAATTCTACATTTGTAAGTTCAACTTTTCATGATAAAGAGATTGAACTACAGTACTTGTATTAAGTGAATTGAAAAATACTATTTCTTATTTTTACAGTGCAAATATAATAAAAAAATAAAGTGAGCACTGTACACTTTGTATTCTGTGTTGAAACTGAAATATATTTGAAAATGTGGAAAACATCCAAAAATATTTAAATAAATGGTATTCTATTATTGTTTAACAGCATGATTAATTGCGATTAATTTTTTTAATCGCTTGACAGCCCTAACTATATGTATTAAACAGTATTTGAAAATCAGTTATTTTTATCTGTCAAGTCCTGAGTCTAGGGTTCTTTGTTTTCCTGCCAGAGCAACTGATATCATAAACACCTAAAACAAACATTTCTCTGCATTGCCACCTCTACTTTAGGTGTTTGTGATCGCAGTAGCAAGAGAAACAACTCTGAGCTCAAGATTTTGCAAGTGGATATAAAACACACAGTTTTTCTAATATTTTATTTTACGAGGCATTAAACTCCATATATCTTTGGCATAAGCTTATCATATAGCACTGAACACAGCTGAAGCTTACCTATTATATACAACACTGTATAAACTTATCAGCGATTTTTCTGTCCTCTTGAAGAGAGTTTATATGAAAGTACAATTGATGGAAATCAGATTCACATCATCATCCTTATAAGATGCATCTCGCACCATGAAAGCATGTTTTGTGTAAAAGCAATGCACAGGGTTGTCATTGAATATCTCTATTTAAGAATATCCTCAGTGGCATACCAGAGAGTGTAAAGATGCTCCCCTTCTCTCTTGCTTCCTTTAGCAACAACCATCCCCCCACCCTGCTTTCCTACTAGGGAATTGTTACAGCTTGTACCAATGACAGATCCTGGTGCATTTCTGTGATTGTTTAACAGCTGCTCTGAATGGCCCCACAGGAGCCAGGTCAACAGTTTAAGAAGATTAAAGAAGTCTGCAGAGTTTGATGTGTCAGATACTATTAATAGGGTGGGAGATGAAGCACCACAGGAAGACTATTGGATTTACTGTAAACCCGGGCAGAGCCTGAGCAGCAGCAGGACTGGTGCATTTTCTGACAGCATTGTGAAGGGAACAGTATGTAGAAGGAATGATTTTACTGACAAACTCCTGGAGGCAAACAAACTTTCATGAGGGGATGCAACAGGGTGGAGGTTCCCTGAAGAGGCTGTGCAATCTTTCCTCACACTGAACTCCCAGACAGGGATGGAATCCTGCCTTCATTGCAAAAGAACCTCAAATGATCAGTTGTAATTACTTATTAACTAACCTTTTATCAGCCTGATCTCCTAGGCTCAGCTAGCCATGGTTTCCCTTTTTACTGGGAAGATCCTGATTACAAACAACAAGGACTGTGATGAAGTGGACACTGAGCGTGAACTGAGCCAGAGACTGGATAACAAAGTGATGATGCTGTATTTTGGATCTGGTGAATGCACTCGATGCCAGGAGTTTTCATCTGTCCTCAAAGATTTCTTTGTGAGACTCACTGATGAATTTTATGTGGAAAGGGCTTCCCAGCTGGTCCTGGTGTACGTGTCTCAGGATGAGACAGAGGAGAAGCAAGAAAAGTTCCTGAAGACCATGCCAAAAAGGTGGCTGTTCTTACCCTTCCAGGATGAGTTCAAAAGGTAAGATCTTAATAAACCAACAAGACAGATAATTTAATCTAATCAGACACAGATAACAGTTCACAACTGACACACAGATGATAACAGCACTTTGCACTTATCTAGCACTCTTTATCTGCAGAAGGAGTTGGGTCCCCATTATTATAGATGGAGAAACTGAAGCTCAGCAAGGGGAAGTGAGTTGTCCAAGGCCACACAGTGAATCAAAGGGGCATAGCCAGAATTAGAAATCAGGAGTTCTGACTCCCAGTCCCAAGATCACTCTACTAGACCCAGCTGTCCCTAGGTTGAGGTTTCAGACTCATGGTATCACATGTATTTTAAAAGTCTGTTTGGTGGGTTATTATTGGCAGTCTTTGTGAAAGGAGTGAGTTTTAAGGGTGGTTTGAACAAAGAAAGACGACCATCTGAAGCAGAAGAGTGGGGAGAGATTCCAGTTGTACGAGAGGGAAAATAATACAAAGCGGGTGTAATGAGGAGGGAGGCTTTGGAGAAATATAGACAGCAGGAATAAATAAAGCTGGATCAGCATCAGTGCAGTTTGTCTACAACAAACTCTTCTCTGTGAGAGGTAGTGTTGTCCAGAGGACTTAGCAGCAGAGTACCTTGACTCTATTCTTATCTCTGCCACTGACTCGCTATGTGGTCTTCGGCAAGTTTTTCACCCCTCCTGCCGGTTTGTTGCTTTGCAAAATGGAGATAATGCTTTATAATTTTACAACGCTCATTGTTACCTGGGTGAAGTGAGCTAGGTATGTACAGGGAGCTGGATAAGTACAAAGTGTTTTGTTATAGTTGTTTTTAAGCAGTTTTTTGATATATTCCTAAGGAGTCAGAGCCATAAAGGCTCATCTAGTGCTGTGATTTCCAGACCCTCAAAGCTTTGTTACAATTGGTGTTTTCTGGCAATCTGGATACTGAGTGTTTTGTGTTCTTTTATAGTGCCTGTTTATTTCTTGCTCTTAAAGGATCCAACAGAGAGATTGTCCCACCAGGCTGCTTGTGAGACACTAGAAAACACGTAAAGCAAAAGGGAAACATGCACCAAAATATTGTACCCACACTAGTGGCAGAATAAACAGCAATGTAAATAGTAGTGACTTCGAATGCTCCCTGCCCACTTGACAATACACCTGAGCATGTTACAGCTTCAACGCTTCTTATGGATTTTAACTAGTTAGTTCTTACATCCCTCTGTGAGGCGGGTCAATGCTCCATGTGCTGGCACAGAGAGGGGAAGTGACCTGCCCAAGTCTGTACACAGAGTCATTATGAGAAGCAGGACAAGAAAGCAGGATTTCTAGCTCACTTCCAGTTCATAGACCACTCCCATGCTGCCCTTAGGGGTCAGGAGTGTTTTCCTTTCCAGAGAAGATACTGTACGCATCATGCAATTAATCACCTAAAAAGGAGGTTTGGAAACTCACCCCACAATGCGGCAGCAGGAGGGGCAGCAGCAGCATGGGTATCCCCATCACTCTTCCCAGCAGAAGGGGTATAATGTCTTCAGTGCCTTGCCCATGGAACTCTGGGCTTTGTGATTTAAGGTTTCTTCCCTTGTTGATTTCTAGGGAGCTGGAGTTGAGGTTTGCTGTGTCCAACACACCTGTAGTGGTGGTGCTGAAGCCAAGCGGAGAGGTGATTGCTGGGAACGCTGTGGAGGAGATCAGGTGCTTGGGCACTGCCTGTTTCAGGAACTGGCAGGAGGCCGCTGAGCTGGTTGACAGGAGCTTTCTCTTGGCAGAGGACTTTGATGACTTGGCCAAGAGGAGCATCACCGATCCAATCCGCCGCCTCAAGTACAAGCTGGACAAGAAGACAAGGAAAAAGAAGGAGACAGAGGAAGTGCTCTGTCCTGATATGGAATTATGAAGTTCCAGCGGTACATACATTTGCTAGGCTTGTGGTTATCCTGAACAGGACTCAACTGTTTCCAGACACAAGAGGGTAGCTTTACTGCAGCACAAGTTATTATAGACATTTGTATCTTCACAAAGACTCAGGATCTCAGTGGCAACTGGAGGATTCTGAACAGGGAACATCATGTGGCTGGGGAGATGAGACAGCCATGCCAGGATTAAAAATGCAGCCTGAGGAGAGGCATTTCCTTTTCCTCACTGACATCTATTCATATAATAGGTCTGTTTAATTTATAATGGGGACATTATTGGACAGAAATGCCCCAGAGAACATTTCCTCCTGTTCTCACACTCTCTTTTTTCCCTTTATTGCCTAGAGCAGGGGTAGGCAACCTATGGCACGCGTGCCGAAGGTGGCACGCGGGCTGATTTTCAGTGGCACTCACACTGCCCAGGTCCTGGCCACCGGTCCAGGGGGCTCTGCATTTTAATTTAATTTTAAATGAAGCTTCTTAAACATTTTATAAACATGATTTACTTTACATCCAACAATAGTTTAGTGATATATTATAGATTTATAGAATGAGACCTTCTAACAACGTTAAACTGTATTACTGGCACGCAAAACCTTATATTAGAGTGAATAAATGAAAACTCAGCACACCACTTCTGAAAGGTTGCCGACCTCTGGCCTAGAGAGTTTCTGTTAGCACAGGGGTGGGGAAACTACGGCCTGCGGGTCGGTTCTGGCCCCTCAGGGCTTTGGATCCGGCCCGCGAGATTGCCCCCTGTGGCGCCGCGGGGCCCACGCCGCTCTGCAGAAGCGGCTGACACCACTTCCCTGCGGCCCCCGGGCAGGGGGGCAGAGGGCTCTGTGCATTGCCCTTGCCTCCAGGCACCGCCCCCCGCAGTTCCCATTGGCTGGGAATGGGGAAACGCGGCCAATGGGAGCTTCAGGAGAGGTACCTGGAGGCGCGGCAAGGGCAGCGCATGCGGAACCCTCCGCCCTCCCCTCCCCCAGGGGCCGCAGCGCTTCCTGGAGCGACGCGGGGACAGGGCAGGCAGGCAGGGAGCCTGCCCTGGCCCCGGTGCACGCCGCTGCCACCCTGAGCCGCTTTAGGTAAGTGGCGCCGGGCCGGAGCCTGAACCCCTCCTGCACCCCTCCCCCCAACTCCCTGCCCTGAACTCCCTCCTGCACCCCGCACCCCTCCTGAGCTCCCTGCTGCGCCCTGAGCCCCCTCCCACAGTCTGCACCCCTCCTGCACCCCTGCACTGAGCCCCCTCCTGCCCTCTTCACCCCTCCTGCACCCCAACCCCCTTCCCTGAGCCCCCTCATACAGCCCGCACCCCTCCTCTGCCCCAATCCCTTGCCCTGAGCCCCCTCATACAGCTCGCACCCCTCCTCTGCCCCAAGCCCTTGCCCTGAGCCCCCTCATACAGCTCGCACCCCTCCTCTGCCCCACTCCCTTGCCCTGAGCCCCCTCATACAGCTCGCACCCCTCCTCTGCCCCACTCCCTTGCCCTGAGCCCCTTCCTGCCCACCCCCCCCCCCCCGCCCTCCCTACAATTTCCCCACCCAGATGTGGTCCTCGGCCCAAAAAGTTTGCCCACCCCTGTGTTAGCAGCACATTAATGACAGTCTGGCTGTATCAGCTCTCACATTTTGATTTCTTGAGCTCAAGAATCTAAACCTGCCTTAGTGAAAGTCTCACATTGAGTTCTCAGCCATTCATTTACTAGCCAGAAAATGTACTACTACAGAACAGCCAGTGGCTTTCAGAAATACTGCTCTGCACTATAAAGCAATTGGTAATTCACCAAAAAAAGTAAGGAAGACATTTTAATTTTTAAAAACAATAGTGTATATATGGGTTGCTATTAATGTGTTATGCATAGACCACTAAAAGGACTATGAACCAAATCCTCCTGTGGAAGAGGTGAACCGGCCAACACATTTGACTTGTTATGGACCTAGGTGATACTGGTGTGAGTGACAGTTTCTGATTCACCTTGCATATCGCTGGTAACGTTACACAGTTTAAAGGTCTAGAACATGTTAATTTCAGTGCTGCTGAATGGATTTTTTCCCACCATCACTGTTTGATTTTTATGTTCAGTGATGCTGATGCACCCCTGTGGGGCTATGTTAAATAATAAATAAACCACAGTTTTAGTCTCTAATCTGTATTGCCATCTGCTGGTAGTAAGTAGCAATTGCTGAACACCTGTCAGTCACAAATGAGGGCATGATTGACAATTTACTGTCATTTTAGCATCTTTTAGGTAACTCCTTTTACTCTTTTGTGCTAACTACAACCTCATTCACAATTGACGCATTTCATTACTATGGGTCAAATAAGGGATTAGAAACTGCTTTTCCTTTTTTGCCTCAGGAGCAACTAGGACTGAATCCTATCTTCTTTAGCCCATGATTTAACAAGGCACAGTCTCAAGGAAGCCCACAATGAGGGGTCTTTGACTGCCCCCTTCCAAATTACTACCTGGGGCTTCACTCATTAACTACCCAGGTTGAATTAAAATAGTTTTGTATCAAGGCAATTGCTTTAGACAGCTAGACTGATAAATAGCCCAGTCCCTATTATCTCAGTTCTAATACATAGGATAACTCAAGACTTAAGCAGCTGAGTCAGCAGAGAGAATGGGCTCAACTCCAATCCTGCTGTCCTGTTGCAACCATAACTCCAACTGCTCGGCACCTCTGGAAATCAAGCCACTTAGATAGCTGTGTAAATAAAAACTTAGGTGCCTAAATTTAGGCATCAGTGTTTGAAAATTTTGGCCTAAGTGACCTGACCACAATAAACTCATGGAAGAGCAGGGAATAGAACCCAGTAATCTTGCATTTCAGCCCCCTGATTTTATATTCTTAAATTGCCCAGCAGGCCAGTTTAAATAGCCTGAATGAATAAATGGAAGAACTGAAAGAAGGTGTGTTTCTAGTGAAGACAGAGAGAGGCATAAGGCAGGACCAGCCTGTTCAACTAGTTTTCTCTTTTAATCCTCCCTCTATTTACGTAGCAAGACTGGCAGGTAGAAGGGGAAAGGAGGAGGAAAAATGTAAACTGAATGGCTGCAAGGGACCCAGTGCCACCCTCATCTCTAACACTATGGCAGTCCTGCCTGGTCTGTAAAAGGAGTGTATCTGTAGACTTGCTATATTTCTAATACTCTAGGATACAAAGAGAAAAATAATGAAACAGAATATCATGTGGGTTTTGATATTCTGTGTAAATGACCTGTTGCATCTTATTATTTTTCAACTGTCTGGTCATCAGTAGGGCCAGAGCATCTCACCATTTCAAAGTGTGATTAAAGGTTACTTGAAAGAACAATATGTTCAGCAGCCAGTTCACTCTCTTTGGGACATTTTCTGTGTTCTGTACAGCACTTTGGTGCTTAATAAATAGATAAAAATAAAACAGAAGACAATAATTTGGGATAAAGTAGCTTTTGGATGAGAGATACTGGACTTCCCGATCCACTCCAAGTCTCAAATAAAGCAATGTACCAAGTTACTTAGGGCACTGTACAACAATACAACAGGTGATTATACCAATATAATTTTAAAAGCTTCTAAATTAAAAATCAACAAAAATATTACTGTGTGGGAGGAGGAAAAGGATAATGGTTTTATACACACACACACCTACCTATATAAAGACTGCCAGTATTAGTGTTATGGCTACTAATTAGCATTCATAGTGCTTCCCATACTCCAAACATTGTGATGCTAGTGAAAGGACACTCTCCACTTGAATTCACATCAGCTTAAAAACATAGTAATAACCATTTTCAAGTGCTGTACCCACTCACGACTCCCTCTGCTAATTTTTGTGGTTTTACAATCATATTTTCCTATTTGTAAAAAATGTTTCTTACCTTTGTTACTTTTTGAAAGACCCACAAGTACAACAGGGGAAATGGAACAACTATACAAAAGAAAAGTGAACCTGCCAAAAGGCAAAGTGCTGGCATGCTGAAAAATAGAGAGAAGTCATTTGTTTGCTCTAACCTTTTTCTGTGACAGGCTCTGAGGAGTTACTTGTGACAATAGCAGGGGCCCAGTTTTCAGAGAGAAGTGTGATTTAAGTGAACAGTGCCACTTTAACAATGAATCCTTCTGGCACAGCCTGGAGGGCTGCCAACACTGTGTTTCAAAAATAAGGGACTGTTTCTTAGCACCCCACCCCTCCTCCTGATATTATCATTATTAAGAAGAAGAACTCACCTACATTCGCTAGGAGTATTTCTTGCTGCTTTTTGCAGCATTCGGCTACTCCCGATCTTGTTGTACAGAGATGAAAAATAAGGGATGTCCCTTGTAATAAGGGACTGTTGGAAACCCTAGGCACAGGGACAACTTTAAATCAACCTGCCACTTTCTAGACAGCAGCCAAGGTACAGAATTGACTGTGGATGCTCCACCTACTGAGCAAACATGCTATTGCACGCTGTACCCACTCCGAAACAGCAGAGAATCCTGGCTGCAAATCCTGCTAAAACGGGCTTACAGTAGTTGAGCCTCATGGGCATGAGCATGTGTGTTGTTGTGCAAGGTCATCTCAGGATAATTAGAGTTCAGCTCACACAAGTTACTGGGAAAGACACTTTTATGCTAAGTTTGGCTAATGGGGGCTTTCCAGGGAAAGAGTGTGACTGCAAGTGACGCCAAGATCCAACTACTTGACACCTCAGTTAAGCTATCCAGATCCAGAAAGACAACAAGTGTACAAAAACTCTGTGAAGGAAGTCACCAGCTGTATACAGATGTCAGATCCAGTGCTGCCTAGTTCTGTGTTTCCACAGTGGGACAAAAAGAAGCTTAAGTCCCAACAGCACCAATTACTGAGGGTGCAACAGGGATCTGGGCACATACTCAAAGTTAAAGTCCACCCATTTGACAGGCTTTTTTATATTATTGGTAATATAAATGATGAAGAATGCTGTATGAAATAGTTGTACAACTAAGATGGAGTGTTATTTGGGTAGGTCCTTCAACACTGGAATAGCACTGTGTACAACTAGGTCTGGATATCTAAAATTTTTAAAAGACAGTACTGTAGTCTAGAAGTATGATGAGAAAAGCAGTAAGTAGAGAGGGAGAAAGCTAAAGAGGCATAAACATGAGTATGCTTTGTACCCCTATAAAGTGCTCATTGAATACTTTAAATATATTATTACAGAAGCTTAGTATTGTCAGCACACATAGCATATAAGTACTCTATTAGAGACAATGCTCATTAGTGGCTAGAGCACAGGATTAGAAGCAGGGAGTTCCTGTATTCTAATGCTGGCTCTAATATTTGCTCCATCTGTGGCCATGGGCAAGTCACTTAACTTCTCTGCACCTCCAATTCTCCATCAATGAAATGAGGATAACAATACTGTCTGACTGACCCAGATCATGGGTGTTGCAAGGATTGATTTCCTAATGTCTGTAAACCTTTTTTAAGTTTAAAAGCACTATATAAAATACTGAGTATTATATGAGTGAATATGTATATAAACTAAACTTTTTATTATGTGTGTATAGTGCACATTGGGCATCCCAATCGCTTATTGGGGCATCTAGGTGCTACCATAATACAAGTAATAATACATTTCTGAGCAGTTCATTTTCCAAACTCTCCACCTGCTGGCTTGTCTGCAGAACTCATTTTCCTTTTTGAACTATACATTAATCTTCCTATAAAATATCTTGTTATGCTTGTGTAATTCAATCTGCTAATAATTTTTACTATGAAGGCAGTTTGCAGATCTTCAGGTAGTAAAGGGGTTAACAAAAGAGTGGTAGCAGGATCAGTTTGCTCCTATAGATGGTATAGATACTCTGGGAAATGAGTGATTTCATAACTCTCAGCAGGAATGTGGAAAATCCACATAGCCTGACACTTGTCTGGAGTTTGAGAGACTCATCCCACACAGAGAACACGGTAGTGAGACTTCCAGGACTGGTGCCCTCTGAAAGGATTCAGACTGAGGGGCGTATCAGGAGAGTTCAGAGGCTGCAAACATCAAGATCTGTTGCTGCACAAAGGACTGAGTCAGGACAACTACTTGATTTTCCATTTTTATCAGCCAAGAGCGAGGTGCCTTTACACGTGGGACATTCGGCAAACTGGTTTTTCAAACAGGTTGTCATTTTTGTTTCCCCCGTACCCCTGACTTAAATAGGGAAGGAGAATGAAGGTGACTCATAACATTCTAGCAGTGCACCTGAACACAAATACTTTTACTTTTAAAGAATCTGACTTTAATTAAAAGAGCTCACATGAAAACACAGTGCTGCTGCATGTGGATGTTTGAGTTTCACTTTGATATCAGTCTCTCTGAGGAAAACCTGAGTCTTTCCTGAACTTGGGTCTCCATTTGCTGAAATGTGCAGGAGGAGGAGTTTTCGTAATGGTATTTACTACACATTTGAAGTGACTAAAGTCTCGTTTGCTAGACTGTCAAAAGGAAGCAGCAACAGAATTAGAAAATTATATTTAAATAAATGATCACAGAAATGATTCTTGAGAATTAATCTCAAATCCTCAATTATTCCAGGCATTTTGTATTGAATTTTGAGGCCTTGTACAGAATGTTTCTTCTACTTATTTTAGGGACAGCAAGGTGTGCAGAAGTCTGTAGGACTGCAGAAATGTGTACCAGAAAACATGATTTGTGACAAAGAGGTTCTGCTCTGTGCTTACTAATACTTCTGACATTACCATGAGTCGGACAGGAGTACAAGACAATGCCAGTTACATTCAGATTGGAGGCAAATCACCAGACAATGGGCACGTCACTTCTGAGCATGACTCTGGGTTCCTGACCGCTGTTTGGGCTTCAGTCCAGAAACCTACCTCTGGTAACTGCATTGGTCAAATGGACCTGTGTACCAACAAGTTGCTGCACATAACTGGACATCTGAGGAACATCGATGGCAAATTCCAGAGCCTCCGGGAGCTTTTCCAAAGAGAAGGTAAATGTCTAAAATTTACGTATGTTTGTTCATTTACAAGAAAGGCTAGCATAAAAGTTAACATCATACCAAGTCTGGGCTGGACTTGAAAAGCTCTGGACAGGACCCAGGGTCTTTGTTCTATAAAACACCCAGCATTCTTTGGTACACTACATATAAAAAACAATGAAGTCAGATGACCCTCAGACCTTTCAGACCAGACTTTCAATGCCTACTTCCCTTTTTAGCAGGCACTTAATAATGTGTACTCTTATTTGTATTAATTGCACCCATATTTATTGCATCTATAAATAACTGCAAGCACATTTTATAGCACTTCTGCAAATAAGAACCCAGTTGCTTCATCAAATGAAAAGCAAAGGCTCCTAAGTGCTATAGATGGCACCTGCAATTACTTGTGGATGAAAAATCTGATTTACAGACGTTCTAAACAGTAGTGTTAGTGACTGCAATGAATAACACCCACTAAAAGGAAGCAGATGCTGAAAATCTACCCTGCATTGCTAACAGCAGCATTGTCTAACTATATCCTGCATAGGGATGGATGGTATCCAGGGAGGGTCCTATCTACATTTATGCTACATGGCAAAGTGACTTTGTTTAATGGCATATCACATCAGCATGGGGGAAAGCCGACAGGTGTGCAGGAGCAAACGGTGTGGTACAAGACATCCCTTAGAGGAGGATTTACTAAAGGGGATACTCTATATCCTAGTGAAGAAGAGAGGATGGAAGTTAATAAAGTAGAGGTAGGAACTGAAGAGAAACAGTCAAATGAAAAGGAGTCTCCTTCAATTACATCACATGAAGGCAGACAACTAAATATTGACAAATTTTATAAATGCTTATATACAAATGCAAGAAGTCTAAATGCTAAGATGGGTGAACTTGAGTGCCTGGTATTGAACAAGGATATTTATATAATAGGCATCACAGAAACTTGGTGGAATAATGATAATCAATGAGACATGGTAATATCAGGTACAAAATATATAGGAGTGACAGAGTATGTCACTTTGGTGCGGGAGTGGCACTATATGGAAAAAAAAGCATAGAGTCAAATATAGTAAAAAAGAATCTTAAATGAATCAAACTTTAACTCCGTGGACAGAAATTCCATGCTTGAATAATAAAAGTATAGCAGTAGGATTTTACTACCGACCACCTGCTCAGGATGGTGACAGTGATTGTGAAATGCTCAGGAAGACTAGAGAGGCTACAAAAAGAGAAAACCCAATAATAATCGGGAATTTCACCTGTCCCCATATTGACTGGGTACATATCACCTCAGGATAAGATGCAGAGATAAAATTTCTAGATTCCATTAATGACTGCTTCTTGGAGCAGCTACTGCTGGAGCCCACAAGGGGAGAGAGAACTCTTTAGTCCTCAGTGGAGCACAGGATCTGGTCCAAGAGGGGAATATAGCTGAAGCACTTGGTTATAGCAACCATAATGCAATTAAATTTAACATCCTTGTATGGGGGAAAATATCAAAGAAACCCAGTATAGTCACATTTAATTTAAAAAAGGGAAACTACACAAAAAAGACACTAGTTAAATGGAAATTAAAAGGAACAGTCACAAGAGTGAAATGCCTGAAAGCTGCATGTAAACTATTTCAAAACACCATAATAAAGTCTCAAACTAAACATATACTCCAAATTAAAAACAAAAACAAAAAAACAAAAACAGTAAGAGGACCAAAAAAGTGCCACATGACTAAACAGAGCGAAGAGGTGGTTGGAGACAAAGACATCCTTTAAAAATTGGAAGTCAAATCCTATGGATAAAATAGAAAGGAGCATAAACAGTGGCAAATCAAGTATAATTAGGAAGGCCAAAAAAGAATTTGAAGAGCAACTAGCAAAAGACACAAAAACAAATTTTAAGTACATCAGAAGCAGGAAGCCTGCCAAACAATCAGTGGGGCCACTGGATGATTGAAGTGCTAAAGGAGCCCTCAAGGAAGAAAAGGACATTGCGGAGAAGCTTAAATTAATTCTTTGCATCAGTCTTCACTCCAGAGGATGTGAGGGAAATTGCCACACTGAGCCATTTGTTTTAGGTAACAGATCTGAGGAAATGTCCCAGATTGAGGTATCATTAGAGGAGGTTTTGGAGCATATTGATAAATTAAACAGTAATAAGTCACCATGACCAGATGGTATCACCCAAGAATGATGAAGAAACTCACATCTGAAATTGCAGAACTACTAACAGTGGTATGTTAAATCAGCTCCTGTTCCAGATGACTGGAGGACAGTTACTGTGATTTTTAAAAAGGCGCTAGAGATGAGCCTGGCAGTTATAGGCCGGTAAGCCTAACTTCAGTACTAGGCAAATTGGTTGAAACAATAGCGAAGAACAGAATTATCAGACCCATAAAGGAACCCGTTATGTTGGGAAAGAGTCAAAATGTCTTTTGCAAGAATCATGCCTCACCAATCTAATAGAATTCTTTGAGGGTGTCAAGAAGCTTGGGGACAAGCGTGATCCAGTTGATAAAGCGTACTTGAATTTTCAGAGAGCCTTTGAAAAAGTCATATACCAAAGACTCTTAAGAGGGAAGGTCTTCTTATGAATCAGTAACTGGTTAAAAGATAGGAAACAAAGTGTAGGAATAAACGGTCAGTTTTCACAATGGAAAGAGGTAAATCGGTTCCCCAAGTTTCTGTGCTAGGACCTGTACTGTTCAGCGTAAGAATATCACATAAAAATGGCCACACTGGGTCAGACCAATGGTTCAGCTAGCCCAGTATCCTGTCTTCAGACAGTGGCTGGTGCCCGATGCTTCAGAGGCAATGAACGGGGCAGCAATTGAGTGATTCATCCTCTGTCGTCCAGTCCTACCTTCTACCAGTCAGAAGTTTAGGGACACCCGGAGCATGGGGCTGCATCCCTGACCATCTTGGCTAATAGCCATTGATAAACCAACCCTCCATGAACTTAGCTAGTTCTTTTTTTAACCCATTATACTTTTGACCTTCAGAGCATTCCAGGGCAACAAGTTCCACACAGTGAACCTGTGTTTTGTGAAGTATTTGTTTGTTTTAAACCTGCTGCCTATTAATTTCATTGGGTGACCTCTGATTCATGTGCTATGTGAAGGGGTAAATAACACTTTAATAAATTTTCTCCACACTATCCATGATTTTATAGACCTCTATCATATCCCGCCTTAGTTATCTCTTTTCTAAGATGAACAGTCCCAGTCTTTTAATCTCTCCTTGTACGGAAGCTGTTCCATACCCCTTATTATTTTTGTTGCTTTTCTCTGTACTTTTTCCAGTTCTGATATATCTTTTTGAGATGGGGTGACCAGAACTGCACCCACTATTCAAGGTGTGGGCAAACCTTGGATTTGGGTCAGGTTCCAAGGGTCTACATCCTGACTCCATTCCACCTAGTACATTGAAGTTTTCACATATGGGGGAAATGCTTTTCTCTTGGATGTTAATTATTTTCTCTTTTGCATGCTTCACTTGTGTGTGGGAGCAATAAGGTGTCAGTGCCCCCACAAAGGGGATTTAGCTCTGTCTGGGGGGCAGAGAGATACTTACTGTAGAGAGGGAGGGGGGAAATTATGCAGTGAAACACTAGTCATCAATTTTTCCCCTTTCACCTTTTTTTTATTATCCCTCAGTATTAAATCATGGGGATGTTTTCTTTTCTTTTTTTTAAACAAATAGCCTTCATTACTTACAATTGTTTATTACTATTCTTTTTTCAGGAGCTGTTGTTTCAGGAGCTGTTGAAGCTAAATTGGCAGATTTGCTGCAGGCCGTCTCTTCCCTCCTGAGCAAGTATCCTGCTTTGAATTGTGAAGTTATCCAGCTTGCCACATCAGCCCTCATCACCAGCGTGAATGGTAAATCCCCAACCCGAAAGAGTCAGAAGTGTGTGCTATTTATTGTTTGTACTGGGGTAGTGCTCAAAAGCCCCGGTCAGGATCAGAGTCTCATTGTACTGGTGCTGCACATATGGAGACAGGTATCTGTGCATGCGTAGAATGTATGTTATTACTGATGTCGTGAAGCAGAAAGTAAGGAATTGTCTGTATTTATTCCAATTAAAAGTCCCATTTGGGGGGAGAAGCTGCTGCTAAAACTTATAAAGGGAGGAAAGTTCAGAGTTGAGGCATCTTCTTTCTTTATCCTCCCATATCCGCAGGTTCCTAGGGCATCCACTAGTTTCCGGTGTTTATTTTCGTACTGTGCTGGTAGATGATGTCTTATTTGTTTCTCTGAAGTACAGTTTGTTCAAGGCATCTGCTCCTTATTTAACTTTGCTGTTACACTAACATGTTGCTGACATCACTGTAATTTTCACTATTAAAGAGGTGCCAGGGTCTAATGGTTAACCCAGGGAACAGTAATCAGGATGCCTAGATTCTACTTCTGGCTCATATCTAGTTGCTAGAGGGACTGGCTGGGAGTCAGGACTCCTGGGTTCTGTTCCCAGCACTAACTTGCTGTGCAACTTTAGACAAGTCATTTTACATCTGTCTCTGTTCCCCCATCAGTGTTTAATTAAATAATCTTTATAAAGTGCATGGAAAATTAGAAGAGGTAGATGACATTATTACTCTTAGGCATTGATGTAGCCCTGCAATAACCTAGCACTGGGGTAAATGGAGGAGGAAGTGTCCATCTTCGTTATGGATTTGCTGGCATTGGGAGATTGGAAACAAATCCTTAATATTTTTTTATCCTCCTGTTGTGTGTAGTAGTTACCTTCCAGGGGGCTCAGGTTTCAATTTCTCCTTTGGGTCACTTAAAGCAAGCAGAGAGTTACTCAATTTGAGAAATACAATCTCCCTCTCACTTAGAAGGGAATAGCAAAGCACAGTGGACCCCAGGCACCAGAGTATAAGTTTTTTCCTGTCACACCCTTCCTGTGGTAGGGGCAAGGAGCACTTGCTCAGTCATTATGGCCATTCTTCTTCTTTTAAAAACTGCATTTTCTTCTGCTTCTTCCTTGTGAAAAGAAAATGTGTGAGATGCAGCTGCCTGCAAATCCCTCACTGTCAGTGTCAATTCCACAAAAAACGTTGTTCTTAGAACTTCCTAAACAGCTAATTCTCACAACCCCTCTGTGAGGAGGTAACTAACTATCCCCACATTACAGCTAAGGAAGCAGAGAGCCTGAGAGGTGAAGTGACCCGCCCAAGGTTACAGAGGGAGCATAGTAATTGTCAGTACCAGGATTATCACATGCTAGTTTTAGTACTTAGTCCCATGCCTGAGCCACTAACTACAGCTCTTTCATTCTGAGGCCAGTTCAGCAAGAGTACTGAAGGAGAGACTGGGAATTTTTAGAGCAGGAGTTTAGACAACTTTATTTGCAGAGCGTTGGGGAGCCTCTCAGGGTCCTACTGCAAGCTGTGACTAGCAGACCTCATTAGGGCCTGTTCTCAGGCTGGCCCATACCAGCTCTGACTATTCTGCATCCTGGCAGCCTGCTTGATTCAGTTCAGATTGGATGATGGCAGCTTTGGCTCTTATTACCACCTGGTCATTTCTACACCACACAGGAACAGAACCCAAACCACAGCCTTCCGTACCACAGGGGAAGAGTTAGACCGTACTTAAGAGCAGCTTTGTATTTCAGGCAAGTACTTTTGCTAGCAGAGTGCTAGGATAAAAAAAAAAATCTGTTTGAAGATGAAGAATCCAGTGTTTTCCTAGTTTAAAACAGTAAATTAAATTCAGGAACATGTACAGGAGAACATGCTATGCTGCCTCCCCAGGAACCTAAGGATATTCACCCCATCTGGAAGGAAGAAAGATGTAACAGCTAGCTACTTTAGAGCAGCAGCTGTGCCTCTCTGCCACATTTAAAAGGCCTGCCCCCCACCCCTGGGGGTGACATGCTGGGAAAAAAGTTCTTATAAAAAGACCAATGCTTTTCCCTATGGGACAAGGTTAACAGGAAACATAGAAGGGGCTGCTCTGCAATGTAGCACTTAACTTTTTCTAATGCAGTCACTGAATGTACAGCTGTTAATTAGAAAAGCAATAAGGAGATGCAGCAACTGTCTTGTAGGAGATCTCAGTGTTGGGTGCAAATGAAAAGGCTTTCTGCTCTAGGGATAAATTATAATCTTGCTTCAACTACAAATGGAGGTTTGGGGGAGAGACAGGGACTATTTATGAGATTAAATGTCTATGGGGTATGAGTGTCTATTACTCCCTGTATGTTTATGTGAATGTAGAACCTGATCCACTTCTGAATAATTCCTTTACTTCTTTTTTGTGGGCATCTGCCCAAAGAAAGCTCAGGATTCTGCTTTCTGTGCTTTAACAAAACCAATACAGTAAGAAAAGCTGAGTGGTTAAACTCATGAGGCTGGGAGTCCCGACTCCTGGGTTCTACGCTAGGTTGAAATAAGGGGTACCTCCCTTCCCTATTTTTGGTGTACTTGAACCAATATTTGCAGAGTTCCTCACATGGGGATTAGATTCCTCCTGGGAATATTCCTTGTATTCTTTCTACATAGTTAGGAGTTGCAGATTTGCTAAGAATGAAATCCGAGCAGCCAAATAATCCTTCCCCAGTGCTATCCTTCCTCCTTCTCTCCCCTGGAACACTGCTCTTCCCCCTCTAGAAGAGTAACTGAAAACAATTAGATTGTAATGGGAAATAATGTTCTCATTATCTAATCACCTGTCCCTCACTACTTCTGTTTGGTAAAGGTCATGCAGAAATTAGTAATTAAAGGAAATTAGCTGAAGAAGCTGCCAGTTCAGAATTGATGCTCCTAGTTCAGCTCCTTTTGGAGTCCTGAAGAAATTTGGAATAGGCTTGAATTGCAAATTTAATTTTCAAACTTCCTCAAAGTTCATTGTGCTTGGATTAGGGTGACCAGATGTCCCGATTTTTATAGGGACAGTCCTGATTTTGGGGGCTTTTTCTTATACAGGCACCTATTGCCCCCCCACCCCCTGTCCCAATTTTTTACACTTGCTATCTGGTCACCCTAGCTTGGATCTGGGGTTCTGGTTTGGATCCATGTCTAATAGCCATATGTGTTGTGTTTTTCCAATGCTATAGTAGCAGGCTCAGATACAGCCGCTGGCTCTAGGCATGTGAATTCAGAAATACGCTAAATGTAAATATTTACTACTTTACCCAAACTTTCAATAGCTTATATCTCCCACAGCTCCTTGCAATGATCTTGGTTCCAATAAATCTGTGGAGTGAGTTTTTCCGTTCTGAAAATGTTCAGTTTCCTCAGGCTTTGCACCCACTGGCTTGTACATTTCAAAGTGATTTATTTAGAAAAGTCTTGGTAGTGAGCCTGCATTTGGTGTTGAAACAGGGAGGTGAGCAGAAACTGTTAGGTGTGGAAGGCAGAAATGAGTTGGCAGCAGAGTGAGTCAAAGCACACGCCTCTCCCCTCTGGCTGAGATGGGAGAGGAGATCAGGGATTTCGGGATCTCTGGTGTGATGTTTCCACTAAGAGCTTAATGGGGACTGACTGAATTGGGTACAATATGTCCTGATTAAGGAAAGTTCTACTACTAATCCAAATAATTTGAGGTTGGAGGCACTGATATCCAGATAATTGCAGTGAATAGCTCAGAGACCTGAGTGTGGGAAATCACATTTAAAACATGAGAAGGATATGACACTTAATCCAGATTAGAAATTTTATATAAACTTCTATTGGGCACTATTTTATACTGTATGATGGAGACACCATGAATGAATTTAACTGGTTTCAAAAGCAGCCTTGTTGTTATATTAAGAACTTTTATAGTGCCAGGAACTTCCTCAGAATTAAAGTCTCTGCAGTGCCTAAGATTTATTAGCATTTATCTGTTGTATCACATTGTAGCCCTGTTTGCTATAAATGTCTTTGCACAACATAAAATACTTCAATAGCACTTTTTATCTATAAATATCAAAATGCTTTACAAAGCTAGGTAGGTATAATTATCCCCAGTTAACAGAGTGAAACTGAGGCATAGAGAGGTTAAGTAGTTACACAGTGAGTCAGTGGTACATTTATTGGAAATATAATTCAGTCCTGTATTCTAGTCACTGATGTGGGGGCATGAATCTGAAGTCAAGAGACTTCCACCAAACAGCAAACCAGACCTTAGAAAAGAAACAGAACATGTGGATACTGGTTTATTTTCTCTGTTTCTTTGTTGTGTTTATCAGAAAAGTTGGGCAATGGGTCTAAAACTCTCTAGTTCTGGAATTTGTTCTGAATAAGCACAGAACCTGTTGCCACCACAAACAGGCAGAGAAGTTGCACTGCTGCTGCTATCCTGAAGCTGAGCTTCTGTTTTTAGGTAGCAAAAGGGGAAAATGTTCAGGAAACAAAGGTAATTCCACATTACGGAGAAAAGGGAAAATAAGAACAAACCCCCCACAGCCTGCCTGGAGAAGATGTGACTGAGAGCTGAACATTGGTGAGGGCACCAGAAGGAGGAGGGAGAATTGCTAGCCACCAGCATAGGAATCCAAGGGCCTAGAGCTTTCTTTGTTTCCACTGAGGAACTAGAGTAGTGGTTCTCAACCTTTCCAGACCACTGTATCCCTTTCAGGAGTCTGATTTGTCTTGCGTACCCCAAGATTCACCTCACTTAAACACTACTTGCTTACAAAATCAGACATAAAAATACAAAAGTGTCACAGCATGCTATTACTGAAAAATTGCTTACTTTCTCATTTTTACCATATAATTACACAATAAAATAAATTTTAAAATAAAATAGATATGAATATATTTATTGTACTTGTATATCTGTGATCTTTGAGCCTGGTTTGAAGCCCAAACCCTGCTGCCCATGACTGAAGCCCTGTTTGCCACCCCCGATGCCAGCCCTGCACTTGCAATCCCCCATACCCCATCCTGTGATCCCCCTGGGGGCTGCAACTCCCAGGCTGAGAAACATTGATCTAGATGATTTGAGTACCCCCTAGAAACCTCTGAATACCTCCATGGGTACACGTACCCCTGGTTGAGAACCACTGAACTAGAGAACTCTTTGACCTACATGTGCTGGTACTTCATCTTGTGTATGTGGGCAAAGATCTGTGGAGCACATAACGGTGGGTATAGAGGATAGAGATGGGCCTTTATCTCCACTGCAGCTCTGAGCACCTCCAAGCTTTGTAGACCTTGATCTGCACACAAACTTTGCAGTTTAGGCCCTTCTTTCATAGGAGGATTGCATGAGTGTGAGGCGTCTGGGCATGAGGGTACATGTGGGGAAACAGGGAAAGCTTTCCAACCTGTGTTTCACATATCTGGAGATGTTTCATGTTTGACTGATACAAGGAGATGGGGTGGAACCAAAGGGAGTGCTGGCATTAGTGATAGAAGGTGCCCATGAGAGCCTGTTCTGGTTAAGTTTTTCAGCAGAGGGAGATTTCAGTGTGACTGCTTTGTTTAATGAAATAACCACCCCCGCAAATAGCTATTTAAATTAGAGGTGGACCTGAGCCCGAGTTCAAACACCCCAGATGCTGAAGGTTTCTAAATACAAATGTTGAGGTTTAGGCCTATCTTGTGCAGATGATGCCTAAGCAGCTGGTGAGCAGCAACACACATGTATCCAGCCCAGCCCTTCCATAACTTGTAACCTGGCTTTTCATGCTCTTTCTCCTTCTGCTGTTTGCACTGATGTAAACCAGGAGAAACTCCTTTGAAGTCAGTACAGTATCTCCAGTGTGCATGTGAGGAGATTCAGACCCATAATGTCACCTAGATTTTTTTTATTACCAGTATACAAACAATCCCAAACCCCAAATGAATATGATAGACATTTCTGCACCCGTATAAAAATGAACACACAATGTTCACATAAGACTGAGAAATTTCAACCCAAAAGGTAATTTTCTTTTTAGGTTATATATTTATAAAAGATAGGTGTTTAGGATGGAAATGCTGCCGCGGACTTAGCTCTCATAAGTCCTCCAGCAATGCTATAATCCTGACTCTCTGTGGGTAGCGTATGTGGTAGGAGAGACAGGGTTCTGTACTTGTGGTTAAGAGACTGCCACAGGAACAATGATGCAGCTGCAGTGAGGATTCTAACGGACTGTATTACCATAGCAATTGGCAGAGAGGGGTGAAAGGGAAATCATGCTTCTTGTGGCTTCTGTGAACCACAAGCCACAAAAATTCTGGAGTGCCTGCAACAGCTGCTTTTCCAACCAGCATTGTACATTGTCACAGTGACTCTGGATCAGGCTTCCCACCCAGGAATTTAGTTACTGTATTGGTCTTGAAGAGTCAACCCAATGAGAGAGAGATCACAAGATTGAGTCAGAACAAGGAAGAAGGCTGATGAGTTGGAGGAAATTAAATGTTTTGTGTCCACAGTTCTGCATTTTAAACCACAGAAACTTGTCAACACCACTTACCCTAAAGCTCGCAACCAATAATGTTCATCTCATAGCTGCAGGATGCCCTTTTATACCCACCCAGAAACAGCCACATGAATAGAAATAAGTGAGCGGCTCTGAACTTCATCGGGTCTGGTTACCTCATCACACAGGTGGCATATATCCTGCCTACTGTGGAAAGTGGAGAAGCGATTGGTTCTAGCATGTATTACTCATGGGAGCAGGTAATAAGTCCCTTAATTTCCCTAGTCTGACAACCCCAGAGTTCTGAGATTCAGCTATCAACTCATATTCATGAGGAAAGCTAAAAAACCAGAGTATTTATTATCGTGATTCAAACACATTTGAACCTGGGATGCTGTCATGGCCTGCTGTGAGCAAGCAGAGCCGTGGGGTTTGAGGTCAGGGCTGCTGATCACGTGTTGATTCACATGGTCGGCAGCAGCCAGGCCTTGCTGAAAGATCATGGGGGGTAGTTTCATAGTCCATGGTGCAGCAAGTTCAGCAGCCAGGACATTAGTTGGTGGGAGGAGGGTAATCAGTGCATAGGCAAGGTGCAGGGGCGGTCTGGTTAGCGTAGGTAGCAGGCAGATCCAGGTTTGGGCATGGCAGGATAGTGTACAGCCAGGTCAGAAGACTGGTTTGGGTAGCAGGAGTTTGTTCCTGCTCCCAGGGGGTCTGGGCAGCAACCGGCCTAAGAGACTAGTTGCTCAGACAAAAGGTGGTGCAGGAACAGGAAGCTGTAAAATTAAGTGGTGTCCGGTCAGTTTGCTGTCATCTGACCCAACTGAGTGAGCAGATGTAGCCTCTGGTTGTGAAATATTAGCTGCAGTTCTCTTGTCCAACCTTGCAGTGGTGTGAAGGTATGGCTATCACTCACCAACCTGCAGACCTGCGTTTGGATCTGTGGCACCTGACAGAGGCTGGAGTTATAGGCAAGAGCCTTTCTCTGGTTATATAGAGCAAACACCTGTGTCCTTTATAAATAATTATTTGTGAGTCAATGAAAGAAAATTAATTGTTTCACTGCCGAGCATGAGAGATCTATGTTGATGCCATGAGACTGGTTCACCTTTATATTATGATCAGTAATTGCAGGGGAAGCCACTGAAGTTTACTCTGACTGTAGGGTGAACCCTAGAGTTCACAACTCACTTTATGTAGATAAATCCATAGTTTTTGAATAAATGTGTCTTACATTTCCTGTATCACTGGTTTTCAAACATATAAGTGTTTCTGTGAGATTCATACGTTTTAAGACCAGAAGGGACCTTTGTGATCATCTAGTCTGACCTTCTGCATCACACAGGCCATAGAATTCCACCCAGTGATTCCTGCATTAAGCCCAATAGCTTGCTAATGATCTAGAGCAGGGGTCGGCAACCTTTCAGAAGTGGTGTGCCGAGTCTTTATTTATTCACTCTGATTTAAGGTTTCGCGTGCCAGTAATACATTTTAACGTTTTTAGAAGGTCTCTTTCTATAAGTCTATAATACATAACTAAACTATTGTTGTATGTAAAGTAAATAAGATTTTTAAAATGTTTAAGAAGCTTCATTTAAAATTAAATTAAAATGCAGAATCCCCCGGACCGGTGGCCAGGACCCGGGCAGTGTGAGTGCCACTGAAAATCAGCTCACGTGCTGCCTTCGGCACGCGTGCCATAGGTTGCCTACCCCTGATCTAGAGCATACCTATTAGGAAGACATCCAATCCTGATGTAAAGACTTCAAGCGAAGCTTAGTTGTCTTCAAGATGGGTTTCAATCTGAGAAACCTCCTCATGGGTCTTTGAGCTGGGAATTACACTCTCCACTCGAGGAGACATACCCACACTAGCTCCAATTGAGCAAGTATGCTAAAAATAGAGTATGGCTGAAGTGCCATGAGCAGCAGGAGGGGCGAGCTCCTCCAAGTACATGCCTAGCGTGTACATGCCTAGCTTGGACAGGTACATACTTGGGGTGGCTAGCCCCTCCTGCCGCTCGAGCCATAGTGGCTAGCCTATTTTTAGTGTGCTAGCTCAACTGGAGTTAGTGTGGGTATGTCTCTTTGAGCTGGTAATTATACCCCCAGCTTGCAGTGTAAACATACCCTAAGAAATACTGACTCGAGCAAGGAGCAGATTGTGTCATATTAGAGGTGAGCTGGGGAAACCAGAGCTCAACTTTGAAAAAACTTGGTCAGGTTTGGGTTTTGCAAAACCTGACCAAGGGGTGGGGTGGGGAGTGTCTCAGTTCCAGTTTGTCCAAACCACCAAAGCATGGAACAAGAGGTTCAGATAAGTGTGGGTTTTTGGTCAATTTCTACTATTCTCCTGCTGTCCCAAACCAATCCCTCTTCTCTTGGTATGACTGAATATATTATTCTGGAATAAGTGCTGCTACATGGTGCTCTACTGAAATATTTTAAGAAGAGTCTTTTAAACCAATGGCCACATTCACTGTGCATCTATGGTAATATATTTAATAAATATGGGAAAACCTAGCATTCCTAGAAGCACCACTCGCATGTCCCCACATAAATGTGCACAGACTCATATACCCCAGGAGTTCGGAATTGTGGGTTATGTTTTCCTGGGGTGATAGTGAAGGTTACCTGTATACAAGAACTCAGAACAGTGAGAGTTTGTGCTGCTGTAGGCACTGAAGCCAACGGAGTTGTAAAATGGGCCCTTCTTTGTTGTTCACAGACAGATCTGAATGTATGCAAACTGCACGATCAAACAAATGTACACTGCGCACAGTTTCCTTACACGGAAATGTGTCTGCAGGAAGTAGATTGGTTAAAGCGGCTGCACTTAGACCAGAGCTTCTCTGTCAATTCCCTTAGCATGCGGCTCATATGGACTCTCTGGATAACCCGATAACATCAAAATTGGTCAAGGATTTGTGTTTTATTCAACTTGGCTGTGATTCAGAGCTGGGTAAACTGGGATCCTGATGCTTTCAGACCAAAACACAGAAGACCCAGTCATGGGAGACCCTGAACCAAGTGGTATGTGATGGCATTTGAAATAACTGTATGAAGGGTTTATAATGTAAGTTCTATGGGATAGGGGCCATCTCTTGTGTCAGTCTGAAATGCCTAGCAGGCTGTGGTAGATCAATGGTAAACTAACGTTCCTGTGTCTTTGCCTTTTCATGAAGACCTGGCCTGTTCCATGCGCTTTACTACAGCTCTTTCTTTCCGCCAGATGCAGCTGTGGGTTAGTTTGTAGTGGAAGCTAGACTCTTGTAAGAGAAAAGACTGCAGAGCCTCCATTGTCAGGAGTCACAGGCTCCAGTGTTCTCTCTGAGAATGTGGACGTCTCTCCTGCAGTACACAGTGCCACTCTTCTGGGTTGAGGTTTTTTAAACCTTTTTTGTTATAACCCCTATTTTTAAGTCTCTCTTCCTCAACAATAAACATCCTCAGGCCCCATGGCATTTTCCTATTTTCAATAGTGCAGAAATAACCAGTTTAAGGTTTCACATGCTTTTTTCTAACTAAAAGAAGAAGAAGCCAGCTTTATTTACCAAACGGAACACTCCAGGTGACTTCCCATTCAGGGAGACAAAGCTGTGCTAATTGGAGAGAGAGAGAGAAAAGAATGGAACAATTACCTTATTTTTATTTTGCAAACAGGCGATTGCACACGTGCTCAATTTCCACCATTAAAGATTTCAGCAGCATTTTGAGCCTATAGGGACTTTTTGACCATTAATAGTATGAAGAGATCTTTAGGATGAAAAAAATGCTCTTTGTGGTATAACATGCTAGTATTGCTGATTGTTGTGATTTGAGGGTGAGGGGTGTGTGTGTGATGCTTTTACTAGAGAGGAGCAGTTCTGCCTGATGGGAAACAGGCTGGAAATGCCAAGTCTGTCACAAGTATTTGATTCAACATTAGCCAGCAACCCAGCGTCATTCCATGCAACTGAAAGCCTGACCCAAATAGTTTTGGAAAGAGAAGGAGTTTAGTGGTTGCAGCAGGAGGTGGGGAGTTAGGACTCCTGGGTTCTATTACAATATCTGCAGCTGACTCAGTGATGTCTTGAACATCTCACGTCACCTCTCTCTGTGCCTCAGCTTCCCAATTTGCAAAACTGGGATAATTATACTGACCACAGGTACTGGGAGCCATATAGGTACCTTGATAGGTAAGATCTCATGGGGGGTTGTGAGTCTAAGTTCATTAACGTTCATAAAGCACTTTGAACACCTCAGTAAAGGGCAGAGTATTATGATGTAGTATTGATATTACTCTGGGTACTGCACATTAGCTGTGTTACCTATATTTTGACCAAGTTGCCTGCTTTTTGAATTTCTGCAGAACTGTTCAATCTTTCTCTGTATTACACCCATATCTGTCATCGTGGCCTCTCCCCAGAGGCTTGGGACCTAAGGGTATCTTAAAAGGGCTGTCTCCTTCCTGGAACTGGAGTAAAATTTTGTCTAATCAATTTTTTATTTTTTGCTATATTATACTCGTGTCAGGTATCTCACCCCTTGCTGAGAAAGTTTGACTTTGCCAGTCCTCTGTTTCCTATCAGTTATGTATGATTTGCTTTAATGCTTTTGCTTGGGGTGATGCACACATGAAAGTAGGTGAAGAATGTGAGAAATACGGAGGAGATTATAGGAAATAGTCTTGTGGCTGTAAAACAGTTTGGTTCTGACTTTTCCAAGAAATCTGTGAAGCATTGTGTTGTAAAACGCACGTCCCACAGGCAAGCAGAGTTTGAGCAGATAGCTTATTCTTGCTACCTTTATCACCAGGGCCGTCCTTAGGCATATGCAGCATACACGGCTGCATAGGGCCCCTCAAAATTTGGGGCACCATTCCCCTCATGGGCCGCGGCTAGAATCCTCTCTTCTCCAGCCCCTCCCCCATGCTGGGCTGGCGGGCTTCTCCCCGACCCTACCTCCTCCCTCACTTGCTCCTCAGCAGACCAGCTGAGGACTCCAGCCTCAGGCTCTGCCACCCCAGCGAGCCCAGAGTGGCGTGGCCGGTCACTGGCAGCACAGCGATGTTGCCTGTCTCTCTGCGGTCAGACAACGAACCCCAACAGCGACCCGCCCCACCGCCACCCAGAGCAGAGTCCCTCCCTGGACCCGGCCTGCCTACGCCACTCGGTCTCTGGCGGGGGCCGGGTTGGGGCCAGGAGAAGGAGGAGCGAAACTTCCATGTGAGTCAGCGGGAGGAGCCAGGCCTCGCGGGGGAAGGAGGGAGGGACTTAAAGTGACTGCGCTCATGTCTCTCACACTTCCCTAACACACACACACACACACACACACACACACACAGCCTCTCATGAGTCACAGTCCCCCAATGCAGAGTGTCTCTCTCTCTCTCTCACACACACACACACAGGCTCTGTCTCACACACACACACACACACGTATTATTATTGTTATTACTGCTTGGTACTTCGTCAAAATGCTCGTGGTGAGCCAGGAGTGGCTGGGGCTGCAGGAGGGCCAGGAGCTCTGGCAAGATGCAGCCCCCATGTGACAGCACAAAGCTCGCCTTGAGCCACTGCCGCAGCATCTGCTATGTAGAAGCTCAGTGTGTGAGTGTCAGCAAGGTGGGGGAGGAGTTTTGGGGGGTCCACGGTGGGGGTGGTGGCTGTGCCCCCTCGACACACTGGGATCAGAGGCGCTGGCTGGGGCCCACCTTCAGTGAAGCATAGGGGCACCAGTTTAATAATACTGTGTAGGGCCCCAAAAATCCTAAGGACGGTCCTGTTTATCACTTCTCCAAACTTCAGCTCAGTCGTCCCTCTCACAAGTGGCAGCTTGAGCTGCTTTTTCTGTTAGTAACAGGAGGATGAGGGGTGAGGAGATGTCTAGGTTACAGAAAGTAGAGAAGCTTTCACAGAGGANACTTAAGCTGCTTTTTCTGTTAGTAATAGGAGGATGAGGGGTGAGGAGATGTCTAGGTTACAGAAAGTAGAGAAGCTTTCACAGAGGANCAGAGTGTCTCTCTCTCTCTCTCACACACACACACACAGGCTCTGTCTCACACACACACACACACACGTATTATTATTGTTATTACTGCTTGGTACTTCGTCAAAATGCTCGTGGTGAGCCAGGAGTGGCTGGGGCTGCAGGAGGGCCAGGAGCTCTGGCAAGATGCAGCCCCCATGTGACAGCACAAAGCTCGCCTTGAGCCACTGCCGCAGCATCTGCTATGTAGAAGCTCAGTGTGTGAGTGTCAGCAAGGTGGGGGAGGAGTTTTGGGGGGTCCACGGGTGGTGGTGGTGGCTGTGCCCCCTCGACACACTGGGATCAGAGGCGCTGGCTGGGGCCCACCTTCAGTGAAGCATAGGGGCACCAGTTTAATAATACTGTGTAGGGCCCCAAAAATCCTAAGGACGGTCCTGTTTATCACTTCTCCAAACTTCAGCTCAGTCGTCCCTCTCACAAGTGGCAACTTAAGCTGCTTTTTCTGTTAGTAATAGGAGGATGAGGGGTGAGGAGATGTCTAGGTTACAGAAAGTAGAGAAGCTTTCACAGAGGAGAGTAGCAGGACTTGAGAGAGCTTCAGACTAATTTATTTGGTCTAATTTGGATCCGACTCTGCAGTGCAAACAGTGGATTTTGAGTTACTGCCCCTGAGATTCATATATCCATATGTGGAGAACAGATTCAGTTCCCAGTGATACTTAAAAGATGAACATGGACTGAGAACGGAGGCCCTGTGCAGTTGGAGTGCTTGGGCCACCTCTGCAAACTGTATTGCAGCCAAAGGGAGAAGTGATCCGTTAGGAAATAATAGTTCTTTGAGGCTGTGATCAGTATCAAGAGCAGGGAAAGAGGCAGGCACCACTGAGAATTCCTGCAGCAGCCTGAGACTCTAGAAGGCTGGTACCAAACTGAAGAGTCAGCTGTTCTAGGATTTGAGAAAATACACTTACATGTGAAATGAGGCATCAGTGGCTGAAAGGGAAGTGGTGCTTCTGCCATTCTGCAAAGCAACAACTTCTCCCTCTAAAAATATCCATACTGCTCTGCACGACCACTGCTGGGGGAGCCTGCCTTTCCCACAACAAGAGCAAATGGAGAACAAGGATAATGGGCCTTTTGCAGGGTAGACATAGATCAGATGACTCTTGGTCTAGTTATCTCTGGAGGCCAGGAGAGTGACAAGGGCTAGTGTGAGCCAAGGCCTGAGAGTTGGACAGCTGTGCCCCAGCATTAGCCTTACACAGCAGTCCCCTTTCTTTAGCCATGCATGTTGTAAACCAACATGCATAGTTGGTACTGGAAGGGTTTCATCACTGTCTCAGTCGCAATGATGGAGCAGACTAGGGTTGCCAGGGGTCCGATTTTGCACCGGGCTCCACCTGCTGCTCCCACCCTGAGCACCGGCTCCACACTCCTATTGGCCGGGACCCAGGGGTGGTACCTGTAGGCGAGAGCAGCGTGCAGAGCCTCCTGGCCCCCTCGCCTAGGAGCTGGACCTGCTGGCTGCTTCCAGGGTGCAGCATGGAGCCAGGACAGGCAGGGAACCTGCCTTAGCCCTGCTGCGCCACTGACTGGGAGCTGCCCCATGGTAAGCTTGTGCCCCAACTCCCTGGCTCAGCCCTGAGCCCTCTCCTGCACCTCAAACCCCTAACCCCCTGCCCCAGATCAGAGCCCCCTCCCATACCCTGAATGTGCAAGGATATTCTAGATAATAGGGTTGCTAGAGACTTCACAAATCTACTTCAGCCTTCTGCATCAGGCATGAAAGTCCTTTCTTCCCCATAAACTTATTTAACTTCTCCATGAAGGCCCTCACTGCACCATGATCCCTCTGCTACCAGACTGCTGCACTCCCTGATCATCCACGTAGTGTCTGTTTCCCATCTATAAAATAGGGATAATAATTATTTCCCTGCCTCACATGAGGGTTATGGGGCTTAAGTAATATTTGTGAAGGGCTTTGGAGGCCAGATGGAAGGTGCCACAGAAGAGCAACACATTATTATTCTAGTACACCTCTACCTCGATATAACGCTGTCCTTGGGAGCCAAAAAATCTTACCGCGTTATAGGTGAAACCGTGTTATATTGAACTTGCTTTGATCCACCGGAGTGCGCAGCCCCGCCCCCCGGCGCACTGCTTTACTGCGTTATATCCGAATTCGTGTTATATCGGGTGCAGGGCCGGCGCAACCTATTAGGCGACCTAGGCGGTCGCCTAGGGCACTAAGATTTGGGGGGCGCCGGCCGCCCCGGTCGTCAGCGCATTTCAGGGGAGGGACCTTCCGCCGCCTCTGTCGGGGGCAGCATTTGGGCGGCGGAAAAGCTGGCAGCGCTCCTGGCGGGGGGGCGTGGGGAGGGCCGCCCACAGTAATGGGGGGGCGCACAGGGGAACCGCTCCCTGCCCCAAATCACCTCCACTCTGCCTCCTCTGCTGAGCACACAGCCCCCGCTCTAATTCTCCTCCAGTCGGCGCCGTAAGCCTGGGAGGGGAGGAGAATTCGAGCGGCGCCGGCGTGCTCAGCGGAGGAGGCGGAGCGAAGGTGAGCTGGGGCGGGCTCCCCGGGCAGGGTTAGCTGCCATGAAGGGGGACTCCCCGGGCGGGGTTAGCTGCCGTGAAGGGGGGCTCCCCGGGCGGGGTTAGCTGCCGTGAAGGGGGGGTAGCTGCAGAGCAGGGGGGCTCCCCGGGTGGGGGGGGCGGGGTTAGCTGCCGCGGGGGGGCTCCTCTGGTGGGAGGGGTGGGTGGGCGGGGTTAGCTGTGGGGGGGGGGGGGGAAGGTGGAAGTTTTGCCTAGGGCGCGAAACTTCCTTGCACCGGCCCTGATCGGGTGGCGTTATATTGAGGTAGCGGTGTATCTAAATGACATTTATCCTGTTTCACCTTTAGCCCACTATTCTTTTTCCCAGAACAAGTATTCTTTGTGAAAAATTATTCCTCTTCTTCTCTGGTACTGACCAATGTGTTTGTTTACTTATATAGTGTTAAGATCTCTCATAAGACTCAAGGTAGTTTATGGCTACACAAATTAATGGATTAGTAGTACCAGTACCTAGGAGTTGCAGTGGTGGACAAGTTTCAGAGTAGCAGCCACCGTGTTAGTCTGTATCAGCAAAAAGAAGAGGAGTACTTGTGGCACCTTAGAGACTAAAATTTATTTGAGCATAAGCTTTCGTGGGCAAAAACCCACTTCATCGGATGCATGCAGTGGAAAATAGAGTAGGAAGATTATATATATATATACACACACACACACACACACACACACACACACACACACACACACACACACACACACACAAAATATGAAACAATGGGTGTTAACATACACACTATAACGAGAGTGATCTGTTAAGGTGAGCTATTACCAGCAGGAGAGAAAAAAAAGCTTTTTTTAACACCTTAACCCTTCTTGTTATAGTGTGTATGGTAACACCCATTGTTTCATGTTCGGGGGGCGGTGTGTGTGTATATCTTCCTACTGTATTTTCCACTGCATGCATCCGATGAAGTGGGTTTTAGCCCATGAAAGCTTATGCTCAAATAAATTTGTTAGTCTCTAAGGTGCCACAAGTACTCCTGTTCTTTTTAGTAATGGACAAGAGGCCCCTTGTACTAAGTACTGTGCAAACACAGAACTAGGCAGTCCCGGCCCCAAAGAGGTTACAATAAGAGACAAAAGGTGAATAAAAGCAAACTGACATGGAAGTGCTAGAAAACAGTGAGACAATATTAGGCAGTAGCCTCAATGCACCCATTGCATAACTATTGTCAAGTTTTTTGTAGGCTTACAGTAAAGGAGTTTTAAAGAGCGATTTGAAGTATAATGAGGTAGCTTTGTAGATGTTTCTGAGGAGCTACTTCAAATTATGAGGGGCATCATGGGAGAAAGCACGAAGAGGACTGTTTGAAAATTTAACAAGTGGCTAATTGAGGCTGGCACCATGGGTCAAGTGGAGGTTGGAATTGACATCTTGATAGCGAGAGAGAGAGACGATCATAGAAATGTAGGGCTGGAAGGGACCTCAAGAGGTCATCTAGTCCATTCCCCTGTGCTGAAAAAGGACTAAGTATATCTAGACCCATCCCCGACAGGTGTTTATCGAACCTGTTCTTTAAAACCACCAAATGATAGGGATTCCACAGCCTCTCTAGGACAGCTGTTCAAGTGCTTAATTATCCTTAGTTAGAAAGGATAATAGTTAACCTAAATCTTCCTTGCTGTAAAGCCAATTCCTTCTCAGCCTACCCTTGATCCTGGAGATTGATCACTGTTCTCTTAACAACAACCATATAACGTAAGATTTGTATAGTGTCTCCTCAGTCGTCTTCTGTAGACCAAGTGTGCCCAATTCTTTCCACCTTTTCCCATAGGTCATGTTTTCTAAGCCTCTTATCATATTTTTGTTGTTCTCCTCCGGGTTCTCTCCAATTTGTTCACATCTTTCTTAAAGTGCGATTCTCAAAACTGGACACAGCACTCCAGCTAAGGCCCCACCAGTGCCAAAGAGAAAGGAACAACTACCTTCCATGTCCTACATATAACACTCCTGTTAATACATCCAGAATGACATTTGCCTTTTTTGCAACAGTGGACTGTGATTGGTGATGGGCCATGAAGAGCCTTGAAAGTGAATACAAGTAGCTTATGCTTAAATGGGATGAAGCTCCTTTATCAGAGATCCTTGAGGCATATAAATAGATTGGTCTGGAAGTTTTTGGAAAGTGTAGGGGACAATTTCCTGGTGCAAGTGCTGGAGGAACCAACTAGGGACAGAGCTCTTCTTGACCTGCTGCTCAAACAGGGAAGAAGTAGTAGGGGAAGCAAAAGTGGATGGGAACCTGGGAGGCAGTGACCATGAGATGGTAGAGTTCAGGATCCTGACACAAGGAAGAAAGGAGAGCAGCAGAATATGGAACCTGGACTTCAGAAAAGCAGACTTTGACTCCCTCAGGGAACTGATGGGCAGGATCCGCTGGGAGAATAACATGAGGGGGAAAGGAGTCCAGGAGAGCTAGCTGTATTTTAAAGAATCCTTATTGAGGTTGCAGGAACAAGAAAAAAAAAAATCAAGGAAAGTGTGGGACCCTTCCTGAATGAGGGAGGCAACCTAGTGACAGAGGATGTGGAAAAAGCTAATGTACTCAATGCTTTTTTTGCCTCTGTCTTCATGAACAAGGTCAGCTCCCAGACTACTGCACTGGGCAGCACAGCATGGGGAGGAGGTGACCAGCCCTCTGTGGAGAAATAAATGGTTCAAGACTATTTAGAAAAGCTGGACGAGCACAAGTCCATGGGGCTGGATGTGCTGCATCCGAGGGTGCTAAAGGAGTTGGCGGATGTGATTGCAGAGCCATTGGTCATTATCTTTGAAAACTCATGGCGATCGGGGGAGGTCCCCGGGGGAGGTGCCCATCTTTAAAAAAGGGAAGGCGGAGGATCCGGGGAACTACAGGCCAGTCCGCCTCACCTGAGTCCCTGGAAAAATCATGGAGCAGGTCCTCAAGGAATCCATTTTGAAGCACTTAGTGGAGAGGAAAGTGATCAGGAACAGTCAGCATGGATTCACCAAGGGCAAGTCATGCCTGACTAACCTAATTGCCTTCTATGACAAGATAACTGGCTCTGTGGATGAGGGGAAAGCGGTGGACGTGTTATTCCTTGACTTTAGCAAAGCTTTTGATACGGTCTCCCACAGTATTCTTGCCAGCAAGTAAAAGAAGTATGGGCTGGATGAATGGACTGTAAGGTGGATAGAAAGCTGGCTAGATCGTCGGGCTCAATGGGTAGTGATCAATGGCTCCATGTCTAGTTGGCAGCCGGTATCAAGTGGAGTGCCCCAAGGGTCAGTCCTGGGGCCGGTTTTGTTCAATATCTTTAATGATCTGGAGGATGGCATGGACTGCACCCTCAGCAAATTTGCAGATGACACTAAACTGGGAGGAGTGGTAGATACACTGGAAGGTAGGGATAGGATACAGAGGGAACTAGACAAATTAGAGGATTGGGCGAAAAGAAATCTGATGAGGTTTAACAAGGATAAGTGCAGAGTCCTGCACTTAGGACGGAAGAATCCCATGCACTGCTATAGACTAGGGACCGAGTGGCTAGGCAGCAGAAAAGGACCTAGGGGTTACAGTGGACGAGAAGCTGGATATGAGTTAGTGTGCCCTTGTTGCCAAGAGGGCTAACGGCATTTTGGGCTGTATAAGTAGGGGCATTGCCAGCAGATTGAGGGATGTGATCATTCCCCTCTATTCGACATTGGTGAGGCCTTATCTGGAGTACTGTGTCCAGTTTTGAGCCCCAGACTACAAGAAGGATGTGGAAAAATTGGAAAAAGTCCAGCGGAGGGCAACAAAAATTATTAGGGGGCTGGAGCATATGACTTATGAGGAGAGGCTGAGGGAACTGGGATTGTTTAGTCTGCAGAAGAGAAGAATGAGGGGGGATTTGATAGCTGCTTTCAACTACCTGAAAGGGGGTTCCAAAAAGGATGGATCTAGACTGTTCTCAATGGTACCAGATGACAGAACAAGGAGCAATGGTCTCAAGTTGCAGTGGGGGAGATTTAGGTTGGATATTAGGAAAAACTTTCACTAGGAGGGTGGTGAAGCACTGGAATGGGTTACCTAGGGAGGTTGGAATCCCCTTTCTTAGAGGTTTTTAAGGTCAGGCTTGACAAAGCCCTGGCTGGGATGATTTAGTTGGGAATTGGTCCTGCTTTGAGCAGGGGGTTGGACTAGAGACCTCCTGAGGTCCCTTCCAACCCTGATCTTCTATGATTCTATGTGCTGAAAGACCACTTGGAGGCTGACAGCAGGTCAAGACAGATAGTCCCTTTCTTATCCAGCAGCAATGCCTATCTGTATCCCTATTAATGTATGTTTTGAGTACACAACAGGGTGCTTAATGGAGCTGGCATTTGCTAGGACAGGAAAACATCTTAAATCCAATTTCTTTCTGCTTTAAATTGAAATTTTAATGATAAATACAGTGAAGGAACCTGAGTGACTGAGGCTATTTCTATTTTATATTCCCTTCCAATCAATCCTCACTTTCAAAAGCATAATCTATAATTTTGCCCATCGCTATTGTAAATCACACACTGATGAATCACTTCCTCCTGTTTTACAATATCTTTTATTTCTACAACTCTGTAAATAAAGGAGAAAGGAAGGTGACCACTCAAGAAAGAAAACAAGACTGGTTAGGAAGTTAGATTCCTAAAGACAGCTTGTGACTCTAATTTTTCCAGTTTCAGATGATTTGTTAGATATGTTGTGCCTCATTTTATGAAGTGACTATTTCTCTCAGAATGCCAAAATCAGAAAAGAGGCCTTTTAACTTGTCTATGACTTCTGGTTGTATTCTCTGATGCTTCTAGTTCTACATGCAGGGCCAGTGAAACAGGCAGAACTGCAGGATCTCAATGCTTGGATGAGATGGTGTTCGGAGGAGGGATTTAGGTTTATTAGGAACTGGGGAATCTTTTGGGAAAGGAGGAGCTATACAGGAAGCATGGGCTCGGCCTAAACCAAAATGGAACCAGATTACAACCTTTTAATTGTACATGTCAGCAAAGGGGTTTTTAAACTAAGGGCTGGAGGAAAGTGGACAGGTACGGAGGAAGCACATGGTTTGGACACATCCCTGGAGGATTTATTAAAGGGAATACTGTATATCCTAGTAAAAAGGAGAGGATAGAAGTTGATAAAGTGCAGTAGGAAGTGAGGCGACAAAGAAAAATGAGTTCCCTTCAATTATGTCACATGAAAGCAGACAACTAAATATTGACAAATTTTATAAGTGCTTGTATACAAATGCAAGAAGTCTAAGTACTAAGATGGATGAACTGGAAATGATATTGCTACAATCGGCATCACCGAAACTTGGTGTAATCATAAACAATGGGACACGGTAATACCATGGTACAAAATATATAGGACTGAGAGTAGGTCGCACTGATGGGGGAGTGGCACTATTTTTGAAAGAAAGCAGAGTCAAATATAATAAAAATCTTAAATAAATCTAAACAGTACCAAAGAATCTCTATGGATAGAAATTCCATGCTTGAATAACAAGAGTATAGCAGTAGGAATATACTACCAACCACCTTACCAGCATGGTGATGGTGAAATGCCTAGGAAGAGTAGAGAGACTACAAAAACATAAAACCCAATAATGGGGGTTTTAACTCTCCCCATATTGACTGGGAACATGTCACCTCAGGACGAGATATAGAGAAAATTTCTAGACACCATTAATAACTGCTTTTTGGAGCAGCTAGTTTTGAAACACACACAGGTACAGGCCATTCTTGATTTAGTCGTAGTCCAAGAGGTGACTATAGCTTAAGTGCTTGCTAATAGCGTCCATAATGTAATTACATTTAACATCCTTGTAGAAGGGAAATACCAAAGAAACCCACCACAATAGCATTTTACTTTAAAAGGGAAACTACACAAAAACGAGGCGGCAAGTTAAAGTGGAAATTAAAAGGAACAGTCACAAGAGTGAAATGGCTGCAAGCTGTATGAAAAC